>CANIUD010000203.1:0-355000 GCA_947470075.1 Closterium sp. Yama58-4
CCCCTGCCCTCCTCCCTTCCCTCCCCTGCCTCCTCATCCCTCGCCTGTGCTCCCTGCCTCCCACCAGAACCTTGCCTCCCTGTCCCCTCACCTCCCTGTCCCCTCACCTCTCTCCCACCAGAACCTGTGTGTGACGGCGGCATATCAGCCCATGAAGGAGATTCTCAAACAAGAGGAGCCCTTCCCTCCCGTGCCCTCCACTCCTGTCCCCTCCCCTCTGCTGCCCTCCTGTCCCCTCACCTCCCCTTGCCTCTTCCCACCAGACCCTGTGTGTGACGGCGGCATCAGCCCATGAAGGAGATTCTCAAACAAGAGGAGCCCTTCCCTCCGTGCCCTCCACTCCTGTCCCCTCCCCTCCGCTGCCCTCTGTCCCCTCACCTCCCCTTGCCTCTCTCCCACCAGAACCTGTGTGTGACGGCGGCATATCAGCCCATGAAGGAGATTCTCAAACAAGAGGAGCCCTTCCCTCCCGTGCCCTCCACTCCTGTCCCCTCCCCTCCGCTGCCCTCCTGCCCCCTCACCTCCCCTTGCCTCTCTCCCACCAGAACCTGTGTGCGACGGCGGCATATCATCCCATGAAGGAGATTCTCAAACAAGAGGAGCCCTTCCCTCCCGTGCCTCCACTCCTGTCCCCTCCCCTCGGCTGCCCTCCTGTCCCCTCACCTCCCCTTGCCTCTCTCCCACCAGAACCTGTGTGTGACGGCGGCATATCAGCCCATGAAGGAGATTCTCAAACAAGAGGAGCCCTTCCCTCCCGTGTGCCCTCCACTCCTGTCCCCTCCCCTCCGCTGCCCTCCTGTCCCTCACCTCCCCTTGCCTCTCTCCCACCAGAACCTGTGTGTGACGGCGGCATATCAGCCCATGAAGGAGATTCTCAAACAAGAGGAGCCCTTCCCTCCCGTGCCCTCCACTCCTGTCCCCTCCCCTCCGCTTGCCTCCTGTCCCCTCACCTCCCCTTGCCTCTCTCCCACCAGAACCTGTGTGTGACGGCGGCATATCAGCCCATGAAGGAGATTCTCAAACAAGAGGAGCCCTTCCCTCCCGTGCCCTCCACTTCCTGTCCCTCCCCTCCGCTGCCTCCTGTCCCCTCACCTCCCCTTGCCTCGCTCCCACCAGAACCTGTGTGTGACAGCGGCATATCAGCCTATTAAGGAGATTCTCAAAACAGAGGAGCCTTCCCTCCCGTGCCCTCCACTCCTGTCCCCTCCCCTCCGCTGCCCTCCTGTCCCCTCACCTCCCTTGCCTTCTCCCACCAGAACCTGTGTGTGACGGCGGCATATCAGCCCATGAAGGAGATTCTCAAACAAGAGGAGCCCTTCCCTCCCGTGCCCTCCACTCCTGTCCCCTCCCCTCCGCTGCCCTCCTGTCCCCTCACCTCCCCTTGCCTCTCTCCCACCAGAACCTGTGTGTGACAGCGGCATATCAGCCTATTAAGGAGATTCTCAAACAAGAGGAGGAGGAGAAGGTGAGAAAGAGGAGAATGTGAGGAGGAGGAAGAAGTGAGGCGAATTGCAATTCGTATTATGGTCACCATCGTGCTTCTGACTTTGCTATTGCATTTCATAAATCTTCAAAAGATAGCAGAGTATATGGTCTCTACTCTGTTGTTTTTTTAAGATCTACCTCAACTTCCGGCTTTTGTTCTTGCCAAACCCTTTTTAAACAGAAGAGGCTGCAGCTGGAGGAAGCTTCTAAGAAGGCGGACAGCTCAAGTGCAGCAGCAGGAGTAGTGCAACCACCACCACCAGCTGCTGCTGGAGCAGCTACTGGTGGGAGCAGTGAGGGAGGTGAAGGAGATGCAGCA
The DNA here is from genome assembly GCA_947470075.1 of Closterium sp. Yama58-4. NCBI lineage: Eukaryota > Viridiplantae > Streptophyta > Zygnematophyceae > Desmidiales > Closteriaceae > Closterium > Closterium sp. Yama58-4. Next base: position 1,805 of record CANIUD010000203.1, read on the forward strand.
GCAGCAGCAGCAGCAACAACAACAGGTGAACCTGACGGTTTACCAGGAAAGCCCAGCCAAGACAGTCAGCGTGGCTCTGTTGCTACTGTTGCTGCTGCTCCTGTTACCTCTGATGCCACTTCAGCACCTGCTGACGCCACTTCAGCACCTGCTGACGCCACTTCAGCACCTGCTGACGCCACTTCAGCACCTGCTGACGCCACTTCTGCACAGCAGCAGAGAAGGAGGGTGGCAAGGGCAGTTTGCAAAGTGAGCTGCCGGGCGAGCAGCAGGGTTTGCAAAAAGATGTGTCAAGACCTGTTGAAGCGGTGAAGGTTTCTGTGGTGTCAAACAGTGATTTTACACAGGGTCAAGCTGCAGAGGGCGGCGATGGTGTGAGCGGCACTGTTGTGGGCGGCACTGGTTTGGTGGCAGTGAGGTGGACGGCAAGAGGGTTCTGTTCATTGAGGGCGATGAGGCTGGGGAGAACAGCTGCTTGGAGGTTGCTTGTAATGGAGGTGCTTCTAACGAGGGCGTGTGCAGGGGTGAGGTGGATGGTGAATGCAAGGAAGAATCGGGAACGGCAGAGAAAAGAGAAGGGGAGGGAAGGGAGGACAGGAGGGTGTGAGTGTGAAGAGTTGTGAGAATGGCGGTGGTACTGTGAAAAAGGGAGAGGATGAACAGATTGGTTGCAATGAAGGAAGGCGAAGGTGGGGCCTGTGTTGGAGAGGTGATTATAATGAACGGCACTGTACCGAACTCCTCTGAAGTAGACGGTGCAATAGCGAGTGACCATTCGATGAATGGCGTGTCAGAGAGTGTGACTGCAGGTGGTGTGACTGAAGAGAATGCTATATGCAGGAAAGACGCATGGTCAGGTGAGGGGGGCGCAGAGAGAAGGACAAGAAAGAGGAGAGTGCGGAGGTGCGAGGAGGGGGAGCGGCAGAGGCAGCAGAAGATCGGAGCATGGAAGGAGGAGTGGCAGAGCAATTGCGGGCGGATGAGGGACAAGCTAATGGGGGTGAATCTGCCGCAGCTGAGGCTGGGAGCGACAGGGACAGCGGGAATGGGAGGGCTGCAGGGGATGATTGTGCTGTGATGGCAGAAAACAGTGTGGTTTCTGGGAACGATACAGTTGCAGGGAAGATTGAAAGTGAAGGGGTTGCTGAAGGGAAAGAGGCTGCATCTGCAGAGCTACCAGGGGAAGAAGCAGGTGTAAAAGCTGGTTCACGGGGTAACAAGGACGAAGGAGATGAGAAGGGGCGGAGTGAGAAGGTGGAGGGAAGGGAGGGAGAAGCCGAGGAGGCAGCAGAAGAAGCAACAAAGGAGGCAGAAGAGGAGGCAGCAGAGGAGGCAGCAGAAGAAGCAACAAAGGAGGCAGAAGAGGAGGCAGCAGAGGAGGCAGCAGAAGAAGCAACAAAGGAGGCAGCAGAGGAGGCAGCAGAGGAGGCAGAAAAGGAGGCAGAAAAGGAGGCAGAAGAGGAGGCGCTAGTGAGGGGCATAGTGGAGGATATCTTGAGGCGGGGTGCTGACAGCGCCAGCGGCTCCTCTGCTGACCTGTGCGCTGACATGGCAGCTGCGCTTGCGATGGTCAAGGAGATCACACGTGAGGACGACACGTCAGCAACAGATGCCGAGCAAAAAGGAGGTAATTCAGGCACAGAGGGGCAAGGCAAAGCTGGCGATAAAAGCGCAGGTGAAGGTGAATCAGAGAATAGAGATGTGGTTGGCATCCGTGGAGGTGAAGGTGAAGGCAGTATTATGAGAGACACCTCAGGGGAGGCCCAAAGACAAGGGCAGTGGCAGTCACAAGCACCGGATCCCACGACTTCTCTCCCTCGCCCTCGCAGCGTCTCGCTCCTCCAATTAGCCGAGGACAGCTGGCGCGAGCGCACTGGTGCCGGCCTGTCAGGGCTGGGCAACGCAGGAGCAGGCGGTGCTGCTGGCAGCGGCAGCGGTGCTGGCAGTGCCGGTGGTGGTAACCGCGTGTTACGGCTGCGGCCAATCACGATGGCGGACATGCGGGCGGCAAAGCAGCAGGTGGCGCCGAGCACGGCGGGGGACAGCAGCAGCATGGCGGAGCTCAGGCAGTGGAACGACCTCTATGGGGAGGGCGGCTCTCGCAAGAAGGAAAAGCTCTCCTACTTCCTCTGAGGCACTGCTAGAAGGTGACTTTTGCGTCGACTCAAAGGCCACGGCGGGGGACAGCAGCAGCATGGCGGTGCTCAGGCTGTGGAACGACCTCTATGGGGAGGGCGGCTCTCGCAAGATGGAGAAACTCTCCTACTTCCTGTGAGGCGCCGCTAAGGTGCCCCCACTTACTCTGATAAGGTGGAAAATCTCTGTTTCCTTGGCTCTATGTTGGTTCTTGAGGTGCATGAGAACGGGACAGCTTTGGCTCTGCTTCCCGCAGACTCCATCCCGCTGTGCTTTCTCTGACTTGCACGTTCCCTGCAGTGCATACGCATGCTGCATGCGAAGCGAACGAGCTCAACAGCGTGTTTCAGCTAGCTGGAGTCTAGAGATCAGTCAACGAAGTTGTTGGAATGAGAGCTTTGATACGGTACATCTTTACAATATAGAGAGAATCAACTGCTGGCAATGCGGAGGAGATGGTGGGTTGATTGGTGCAACACTCTGTATAGATCACACGTATGAAGCATGCTGACGCAGGTAGGCACATTCAGTTAGATTTGCTGTCGTGATTCTCCTGTGTGTTCTATTCAGTAACAATCACCTATGGAAGAGACTGTTTGACTTCAAATGCAATGTATCATGTGGTAAAAAATGTGACTTGGCTCATTGCCCCACCAACCAATTTGCCAAATTACTACGTACATTCCCTAAACATGCTTAGCATCATAGGGATGATAGTAGACCTAAACAATGAAGTAGTTACTATACAAGACTAACCTAATCAATGCTGCCAGCCACACCAGTAGCATTTACCTGCACCCGATGCTCTCTCACCACTCCAGTTGCCGCATGTCAGTCTTCACAGCCACCAACAAGGCCTCATTGCACCCACTCGTGCCCTCACATTGCCAATTTTCCCCTCAGATTTTACACTGCCAACTCTCTCCTGCCACCTCATATCTATTTCAGAACACACAGATGTAGCCAGGACGTTTCTCCGCTCCGCAGCAACAGCCTTCACCGCAAGAGCTCCCGCATTGTCTGACTTGGAACCGGCTGCTGCTTTTCTCGAGGCTGAATTCTTCTCTGCAAGCAACATTGCTGCGCCAGCAAGCAAAAGAGCTGTGCCAGCAAGCAACAGAGCTGGGCCTGCAAGCAACATTGCTGTGCTGAGCCTGCAAACAACAGCACTGCAGCGGCAAGTGACAGAGCCGTGCCTGCAGTAGGACCCATTGCCGCACCCATGCCAGGGTCCACTGCAGCACCCACATCAGCATTCATCACAGCACCCGCGTCAGCATCAACGAAAACACCCACGTCAGCATCAACCGCTCCACCCACATCAGCATTCATTGCAGCACCCACGTCAGCATCAACCGCAACATCCACGCCAGCAGCAACCGCAAAACCCACGTCAGCATCCAGCGCAGCAGCCAGGTCAGCATCCACCGCAACGCCCATGTCAGCAGCCACTCCTGTAGACACGATCGCTGCCGTTCCTGAGCAACCATTTCCGCCCTTCTTCAAGTTACTGTAAACGCCACTGAGCACTTCTCTCGTAACGTTTGCCCAAGTCAACCCAAAGCTGAACTGACTGCTGAAGTCGATGTATTCTCCAGTGGAGTAGAGCCTGTGGTAAATAATACTCCCCTCAACAGCACTGGTGCTGAAGCTGCTGCTTAGCCTGCTCTCAGTCCGTGACGACATATCAGAAGAATCACCTGCAGAATCGTTAGAATCCCGTTCACCCTCAGCGAGGCCCTCAGTAGGACCGGAATGATCCACTGAGGCCTCAGAGGAGAACCCTGCAGCATCATCAGACGTTTCTGCTGCCACGACACAGCCCTCTGTAGCCTCGGATGACTCCTCTGCAGCATAGTATGAGTACCAGGCGGCCTCATTCCACACCCCCTCCTCCTCTGCAGCCGAATAGGAAGGTGAAAAGGTTATAACAGGTTGAATCGGCATCTGTAAAAGTGCTTCACGGTTTCTAAAGAATGCGAGGGCTTCAGAGAAAGTTGGGTAGTCGTTAGCATAAGCCATGAAAAGCTAGCTAAGGTCTCAAGATAAGAACCGAGGTACAAAACCGAGAATAGCTCAAGATAACTGGGAGGACACACACTGAGATTGTGGAGAAGAACTTTGAAAATGACTGGGCCTGGTGTTGAGACTTTCTAGGCGAGCAAAAACAATGAGCATAACGGAGTGGGAGGAGGGCTGTGGGGAAGAGGAAGAGAGGGGACAGGTTCGGAACAGCTGGACTCGTGGAACCGCTGTAGGTCTGCATGCTCCGGGACTTTCTGAGTGTTGCTTTGGCATGTTGGCCCGGATCGGAGTAAAAAAAAAAGGGCAGCAAACGGAACGAATGGGTTGGCTGATCGACTCTCACGTAGGATTCGAACAAGGCTGCGGCGCGAAAATATTGTGTTCCGCTGCCCTCGAGATCGGGATTTCTGCCTCGGTATGCATTCCGAGCCTCCCCGCGACAGATCAGGCGGCTCGGGCCAGATGAATGCACAGCGAGCTCCCAAGGCTGCATATTTTTCCCAGTGGGCAGAATGTGGAACCACGGATTCAACGGAAACACGCGAATCGATCTCTTTCAACTGCCCGCTTGAGATGGTCCGACATCTCCGTGGAACGGCGGCAGCCATATACTCCGTGAATTCAGCGGTGGTGCCTGATCGGAGATTATCGAGGAGAGACATGGTTCCCTTCCCCCATGAGCAGAGACGTAGATGAAGGTCTGCGCAGAGAGCCGACCGAGAGGGATGAGGAAAGGCTGAATCGAGACGCAAAACAACACACAGAAATGAGACTCGGAGGGCCTCCTATACCCCCTCCGGCCCTCCTGCCCCGTTCCTCGCTCGGAGCATCCCAACGCCCGTCGGCCCAGGGGTGCATCGGACGGGTGCCACGCGTCCACTGTAACATCGCGCATCCTCATTCGTACGCATCGTGTAACAACTCGTTGTATATTTAATACTCGTTGTATTCGAGAAACACAAATGAAATGTCACGTAAGACCGCGAGATTGTAATGTTATGGTGGTTGCGACTCTCCCGCGGGCTGCAGCCGTGTGCACATCCCAAGTGTTTTTCGTGCGTTGTTTTTCAATTCAAGGAAACAGCATCGGGAAACCGGTAGCACATATTGCATGAAGGGAGATTTCCGGTTGTGGGTGTGGCTCGCGGGGTGCCAATTTCCGGTTGCCCCGCATTAACGGGTCATTCGCGCGCGTCTCCCTTGGGGCGCCCCTGGCGAGGCCAACCGGGCCTCGGCAGGCACGGGCCGGGCCTCGCAGGCTTGAGCCCGGTGGTCCAAGTCCCCGTCACGCGGGGAGAGTGCTGCGTCATGCGGTCCCCGAGCCAGCTCGAAGAGCCGGAGCTGCGTCAGCCTGCTTCCCGCCCCGGACAGGCTGGCGAGCTCGGTTCCGGGCGGTTCAGTGCAGCACGCGCGGCCCTCGCGTGCAGGGGGCTCGGAGCCCGGTAGCGCTACCGAGGCCACTACCGGGACGCTACCGATTTCGGAAGCGAAATGTATTGGGGGTAAATTTGAATCTAAACTCGTTACAGAGCTTCTCGTGACTTCGTTTTACGTGGTGGCTTTTGGTTTGTTTTGTGAGAAAAGGCCTTACCAAGAGTAACGTGTGATCCTAGCGTCCGAGATTCCGTCTGGTGTCGCTTCAGATCACGAAGGACATTATTAGCGGTAGCCCCACAAACCCGAAACTTTACATAAGTTCTCTTGTTGAGGCGAAATGCTCTCCAAAGGGTCGCAGGAAAAGCGCTAGTGATTCCGTTTGGGGTGGGCGCCTTCTACCTGGTTGTGTAAATCACAAAATACAGTGTCCACGGTGGCACCCCCAGCTCCAAATGTAACGACATTTCTGGTTTTCAATAAAAAGTAGCAAAATTCACTCCGAGCACCAAAAACGTCAGGGTCTGTTCGTGATTTCGAGGGTTGAACTTTCAAAAATGTTAGATTCTCGGGGCTAGCTTTTGAGCTTTCTCCCAACTCAACTCCTGTTAGCTTTCTTTGTTCATGCCGTTGACGGATACTCCCACTCTGGATTTCTCACTACTCCAATTCACTCCTTGTCGCGCGTCGTCTTCACGCCTGGTCTCAGCTGCTCATCCGTACAGTTTCGTACGTGCTTGGCGTGTGGCGATTGCCGGCGTATTTCGCGCCGTACTGCCTAAAACAACGGAAGCATTCGCGAATCACGTTTCGTCTGCGTTGTGGCCCGCAGAATGCTTCCGTCGCTGTTGCGGTAACTGCTTCGCTAGGATGTCGCAAAATCAGGTTCATGCCCACAGGTTCGTTCTTTGAATGGAATGTACCAGCCATCCGAGCTCGACTTATCCCTCGTCGATTATCCTGTCGTAGTTCAGAGGAGCCTAGCGCAGTTTCGCTCATTTCTCTTGTTCTTCCACAGACATCCATCGCGCCGATTTCTTCCGCTGAACAATCCATCCACGTCGGTTTTTTACGCGTGTGGTTTTCTCCACGTGGCAGAATTGATTAACGCGTGCGTTGGGTCTCGAATATGGGCGATCAAGAAGGGATGAACCGTGCGCGTTGCGTCACTCGTGTTACGCGCACGCGGCAGAGCAGATCGACCAGTGCATGGGGTGGTGATGATGAAGGGCGATAAGGAGCTGGTGGGCACGCTGAGGGGCTTCCACGTGTCTCTTCGTCAGCATGGCGCTGGATGACGTCACGTGACCCAGTGGTGAGTGGTTTTCTTTGCAACTTACAACTGTAACTGTTGGTGCTGGATAATGCGATCAAGAAGTCGGTTCAGTGTGCGAGGTGGTTTATGTGCGAGCGTGGCGATGGAAGATTTAACTGAGTAGTGAGTTTTGTGTGAGAGTCGGATGCTGGAGGTGAGGAGGGATGGGGCAAAGGGGGAAGCGCGAGGAATCAGTCCCTCCTCAAACGCCATTGGCATTCAGTCAACGCCTTGCTTCATCACTCTACCCACTTCTCCCCACCTTTACCCACCTTTGCTTGCCTCTACTCGCCTCTATCCACCTCAACTCACCCCTACCCTCCTCTACACTCCCCTACCCTCCTCTACTCACCCCTACCCTCCTCTACACTCCCCTACCCTCCTCTACTCACCCCTACCCTCCTCTACACTCCCCTACCCTCCTCTACTCACCCCTACCCTCAGGGCTTGGTGAAGCGCCCAGGGCTGGTTCTGGAGGGCGTGGGGCAGGTTTGGCAGGACGAGGGGCAGCGTTGGCTTGACAAGGAGCAGGTTTCGCAGGGTGGTGCTGTGGGAACGTGGTGCTGTGGGAGGGGCAGCAGCAGCAGCAGCAGCAGCAGCAGCAGCAGCAGCAGCAGCAGCAGCAGCAGCAGGGGTAGAGGGTGGGGCAGGAGGAGGAGGCACAGTGAGGGCTGCGGGGCAGAGCCTGGGGAGGATATCTGTTCAACACCACACGTGCAGGTTGGTAAGAGCAGCCATGTATACAGGTTGGTAAGAGCAGCCATGTATACAGGCAGACACAACCCTAGTGCACGCAGGAGGGCAGAGGTGACTATTGACTTGTATCATAAGGTAAATCAGCCCAGCCGTTATTTGCATGAGGGTAGCTTGGTGGTTGCTAACAAGTCAGCCCCCTTCCCCTCCCTTCGCCTCCCTGTCCCTCCGTTCCCCACCCTTGGTCTCCCTTCCCACCACCCTTCACCACATGTCCCAGCTCGCGACAGCTGACTCAGAGGTGCTTCCTGGGAACTCTGTTGCGGTTTGCTTGTTCATGTTCATGCACCTGTGAGCATTTTTTTGCATGCCTCTGCTTGGCTGCTGTACCTTTGATTGCGATAAATTGAGTCTTGAATCGCAATATTATGTGGTTCACCTTTTCACCTGTTCAAACCTGTTCACACCCGATCATGCCGATTCACACCTGTCCGTTGTATATGAGCATGTTGCTATGTGCCTGAGTAGGTTATGCCATGTGTGGCATGTCTCGTGGCTTGGTGTGCTGGCATGTGTGGCATGTTGAATGCTTTGATGCGTAGCCATGTGCGCGTGGCCGACAAGTAGCTGGCAAGGCATCTGTGTCCTCCCAGGCGTGCATGCACCCACTGACCCACATTGTCACACCTTGTCCCGCATTGTCTCAGGATCAGTCATTGTCACACCTTATCTCACATTATCACGGGGTGTCACGTATGGTCACACATTGTCACACTTTATCTCACATTGTCACGGGGTGTCACTTATTTGTCTCACCTAATCTCACATTGTCACAAGATGTCACTTATTGTCACACATTGTCAGACATTGACTGCGACTGTCACACTGTCACACAGTATCGCACATTGTCACAGATTTTTACTTATTGTCACACATTGTCACGCGCTGTCTCTCGTTGTCACACTGTCTTTGATTGTCGACACCTTGTCTCTCAGTGTGAGGCATCATTGTCACACATCTGTGACTGATTCCACACATTGGTAAAAGAATATTCACTCATGGTCATACATTGTCTCACAATGGTACACTTTTGTTGGTCATTGTCAGGCAATGTCTCACATTGTCACAAATTGCTCATGCATTTTCTCCCATTGTCACATAACGTCCCTCATTGTCACACTTTGTGTCGCACAATGTCCCCAAGGCACACCTGGATTTCAGTCAGTGACATACATATGCCACCATTGTCACACATATGTCACCATTTGTTACACAAATGTCTCATTCTAACACATATGTCACCATTGTGACACATATGTCACTCATTGTCACTCATATGCCACTCATTGTCACACGTATGTCACCACTGTCACATACCATCACATAATGGGACACACGTTTCTCTTATTTTCTCCCTTTCTCACATGGTGGCATCGATTCACATGATTACACCACACCCTTGAGTTTCCATTAATGCCACTGTTGCATGCTGACGTCCCTTTCTTACAGTTTCACCTGCCTTCCTGATGTTTTTCTCCCTTCTCGTGGCTTTCCTGCCTGGTTTCCTTCCAGCCTCGCTCAAACCAATTACATGCCTGCCTGCCAAGCCCCATACCACTTTGACCTGCCTTACTGCGTCTTTCTGCCTTGGAATTGTGTTGCGAGCAGGTTCTGAAGCAGCTGTGAGAGACAAATGTTGCCGCATGGGGATGGCAGCACAGTGTAGGCTCCACGGTCCACCCCGTGTTGCACAGGTGCCTTTGGCAAGACCCATGCAGAATGCATTTTGCAACGATGTGAAAGTTCAGGATTGAGTTTGCACAACAGAAGACGAATAATACCCTTCCAGACATTTGGATTCATCACAGTGCATCCTTCGATGAGGAATGCTACCAACACAAAAGTAGCTACCGGTACAACAATTATGGAAAAGGCTGTTTGTTTCACTAAAACTTGGTGAACAAAGTCTCATTGTTCTACCAGCAGATAGCCACACTAGTCGTAAGCACCAAATTATGTACATTCTCCTAACATGCTTAGCATGATAGGGATTATACAAGACCTAAACAACTGAAGTGTATATTACAAGACTACTCCAAATCGAATGCTGCCAACCACACAAGTAGCGTTCACTTGCACCCAATGCTCTTCAAACACTCCCTTTGCCACATCTGGGTCTTCACAGCCGCCAGGGGGGCCTCATTGCACCCACCCTTGCCCTCACATTGCCGTTTTGCCCCTCAGATTGTAACACTGCGCCTCAAATATTTTTCATAACACACAGGCACAACCTGCAGGTTTCTCTCCTCCGCAGCAATGGTCTTCACCGCAAAAGCTGCTGCACTGTCTGACTTGGAACCGACTGCTGCTTTTCTTGAGGCTGAATTGTTGTCTGCAAGCAACATTGCTGTGCCTGCAAGCAAAAGAGTTGTGCCAGAAAGCAACAGAGCTGGGCCTGCAAGCAACATTGCTGAGCCTGCAAACAACAGCGCTGCACCGGCAAGCGACAGAGCCGTGCATGCAGTAGGACCCATTGCCACACCCATGCCAGGGTCCACTGCAGCACCCGCATCAGCATTCATCGCAGCACCCACGTCAGCATAAACCGCAGCACCACCCACGTCAGCATCAACCGCAACACCCACGTCAGCATCGACCGCAATACCAACAGCAGCATTCGTTGCAGCACTCACGTCAGCATCAACAGCAACACCCACGTCAGCATCAACCGCAACACCCACATCAGCATCCAGCGAAGCACCCACATCAGCATCAACCGCAACAGCCACGTCAGAATCCTCTGCAGCACCCATGCCAACATCCACCGGAACACCCACGTCAGCAGCCACTCTAGTAGACACCATCGCTGCCGTTCCTGAGCAACCGTTGTCTCCCTTCTTCAAGTTACTGTACACGCCACTGAGCACGTCTCTCGTAACGTTTGCCCAAGCCAAGCCAGAGCTGAACTGCCTGCTGTAGTCGACGTATTCTCCAGTAGTGTAGAGCCTGTGATAAACAACACTCCCCTCAACAGCACTCGTGCTGAAGCTGCTGCCAAGGCTGCTCTCAGTCCGTGAAGACTTATCAAAAGAGTCACCAGCAACGTCAGTAGAATCCCCTTCAGCCTCAGCGAGGCCCTCAGTAGGACCGGAATGATCCACTGAGACCTCAGAGGAGAACCCTGCAGCACCATCAGATGTTTGTGCTGCCACGAAACAGCCCTCAGTAGCCTCAGTTGACTCCTCTGAAGCATAATAGGCGTACCATTCGGCCTCATTCCACACCCCCTCCTCCTCTGCAGCCGAATAGGAAGGTGAGGAGGATAGAGAAGGTTGAATCGGCATCTGTAGAAGTTCAATACGGTTTCTCCAGAAGCTGAGGGCTTCAGAGAAAGTTGGGTAGTCGTTAGCATAAGCCATGAAAGCTAGATAAGGTCTCGCTCGAGATAAGAGCTGAGGTAGAAAACCGAGAATAGCTCAAGATAGCTGGGAGGACACACACTGAAACTGTGGAGAGAAAGTTTGAAAATGACTGGGTCTGGTGTTGAGACTTTCTAGGCGAGCAAAAGCGATGAGCATTACGGAGAGGGAGGAGGGCTGTGGGGAAGAGGAGCAAAGGGGACAGGTTCGGAACGGCAAGACCCGTGGGACTGCTGTAGGTTTGGCATCCTCCGGGACTTTCTGAGTGTTGCGTTGGCATGCTGGCCCGGATCGAAAAAAACAAAAAGGGCAGCAAGCGAAACGAATGGGTTGGCTGATCGACTCTCACGCAGGATTCGAACAAGGTTGCGGCGCGGCAATTTTTTGTTCCGCTGCCCTCTCTGAGATCAATATTTCTGCCTCGGTATGCATACCGAGCCTCCTCGCGGCTCGTTGCCAGAGGGAACGGAGTGCGCGCTCCCAGAGCCGCAATTTTTTTCCCGTGGGCAGAATGTGGAACCACGGATTCAAGGGAAAAAGGCAAATTAATCAGTTTCAACTGCCCGCTTGAGAACGATACAGTAGTAAATCTCTATGGTCCGACATCCCCGTGGAACAGCAGCAGCCATATGCTCCGCGAATTCAGCGGTGGTGCCGGATCGGAGATTATCGAGGAGACTCACAGCCAGCTGTGAATGAAATCGGAGGTAGCTTTGAATCTAAACTTTACAGAGGTTCTCGTGGCTTCGTTTTACGCTGTTTTTTTTAGTTTGTTTTGTGACGAAAAGCCTTACCAAGAGTAACGTGTGATCCGACTCTGTCTGGTGGGGCGCCGCTGCAGATTACGAAGGACAGTACCCGCGGTTGTCCCACAAACCCTAAAATTGACCGAAAGCCTCAGCGGAATTCGGTCGTCGGAGCGGTTTTGCCAGTGTCGACAGGAGGGGTCGTCGGAGCCGGGTCTGACGAGGCGGGCGACTGACGCGCGTGCGGGCCCGCCAGCCTGGCCCAGGGCTGGGCCGAGCGCACGACCGCCGCCCCGCAGCCCCGCTCCGAACGTGAACAGCGACCCACGTTACCGGGTGGGGTCGGCGAACTGGCGACGCCTCGCGCGAGGGAAAGTTACCCTCGCGCGAAGGCAGCCCACACGTGCTGCCTGCCCGCGAGGTCCTAGTAACCCATCGCGGCCTGCCCGGACGGGCAGGCGAGGGCCGTGCGAAAATTCGGGGCCCCCTGGGGACACTCGACAATTTCGCGACCCGTTGCGGTGCCGCCACGTGTTCGCCCGTGGCTTCGCATCGGGCGCATGCGAAATTTCAAACGCTGCGAAATCAAAAACCTCTCGCATCGCGATCCGCTACGAAATCGACACGTGTCGGCCGTAGCGTCGCTCCGCGCGCATGCGAAGTGTGCGTCCCCTCGCCGACCTGGGCCAATGGACGCGAAGTCGACGCCCTGCCAAGGCGGAGACGGGCCACCCGTGCCACTTGCGCATGCGCCCTCCGAGCCCTGCCGAGACAGGCCCCACACTCTTGGGCGATGCTGAACGGGCCTTGGGTGGGGCACCACCTCCATTTCTTGGTGGAAGGTGGCTTCGCTCCTCATTTTCCGCATCTCGTTTCGATTTTCAGACCTTGACAGTTCTGCGCCTCCCCTCTCTCCTACCTTAGCCGTCCGCGTCTTTTGTTAGTCGATAGATATGGAGCCGAGCCCCGACGCCGATAAGTCGGCGCCGACTTCGGCTGACTTTCCCCTTCGTGTGCGAATGGGTCGCGGTCTCAGCTTCACCTTCGAGTGGAACGACTTCGCCGTCCTTCGCGACCATAGGATAGAGTTCAACGAGAGATGCTTGGGACTCGGCATCAGGTGGGACTCGGGTAGTCGCGGTGGTTGAATAGTGTCGATGTCGGCGCCGACTAACTCTAGCTCCGTTGGAAGTCGCATTGTCGCTGTTTGTCATCAGACTTACGTCCGAGTACGCGACAATAGGCATGGTCCCTGTCCAGGGACGTCGGTCGGCAAAGCAAGCGTCGACCACGTACTGTCCGCGTTTGACATACGGTAGACGTCGACCTGGTAGCGTTTGCTCACCAGCCATGTTATCATCCCCCATGCTCACTCGTGCGCTCAGGTTCGCTTGGTTTCGCATTGGGCGGGACGACCAGCGGTAGTGGGTAATCGGAGTCGGCCCGCTTCGATCGGCCATGAAGGCCGCCGACCATTCTTGCTATGCTACGGTTTTCGACGCCGACATCGCCGCTATCCCATTAAGATCGACGTGAGCTGGTTCCCCGTTGTCCAGTTGTCGTTTTGTGTAGTCGGTCGCATCATCGCCTAATGTTGTTGTCGACGCCGCCTTGCATGTGCAGCGGCGGCCCGCTTCCAGGGTCACACTGCAGCGTCATAGCCATCCTCTACCCAGGAGATCTGCTGAAGGCTGAGGGACAGGTCTGCAGGACCTCGATCCGGCACATCGACCCGCATACCGGGAAACTGAAGCACCGCGACGAGGCCGTCCGCGTGCTGAAGTAAGTTGTGAATAGTCGTCGCTTTCTTGCTTGTTAGTCGCCGACACAGGGTATCACATGCTGACCTTTTTCTTTTTACTACGATGCTCCAGGCTATTCCGCACGGCTGTCCTGGCCGAGCTGGGGCGTCCCGGTAGGAAGTGGGACGGGGCGCCGCCATCACAAGCAGTGGTCGAGGACAGGCTTGCCGACTGCGACGACCCTATCCGCGACGTGAGTTGCACGTTAAAGCTCCGCTCTTAACGTTCTGCGCGTATCTGTATGCACCGCTCATATTGTTCCGCGCTTGCCGGTGTTGTATGCAGAAAGTGCCGGGCACAGTGTCGGACGGGCATGTCGGCACCGGCATGCTTGCCGCGACGTCGTTCGGGTGGGTGGCCAAGCAGATCGACCTGCTGACGGGCGACAAGGCTCGAAGTGCGGTGAGCATCGAGAACATCAAGGCAAAGGGTTTGAAGTCGCTCCGTGATAGCATGGTCGAGTACATCTGCAATCGCGTCGCCGAAAAACGAACTGCGGCGCCGACTTCTGGAGGCGTTGGAACCGCCGACAGTGCGATTGATGACGACGGCGCGGAAAGTCAGACGGCGCCCCAAGCAGCAGCTGCCGCCCAGCACCAGGTGGACTTGCCGGTGTCCGGAGGAGGCGACGCCGCGGCAGGTGCAGGAAGGAAGGAAGAGGATTCGGAGTCGTCGGACTCGGAGGGGGAGGAGGAGGACGAGGCGGCGAAAGAAGAGGATCACGAAGAGGAGGAGGAGGAGGAGGAGGACGAGAACGATGAGGTGGTGGAGGTTGAGGAAGGGAAGGATGAGGCGGAGAACGACGAGGAGGGGGTGGAGGCCGAGGTGCAGTACGAGCTGCAGTACGCAGACGGTACGGTTGTGGCGGTGGGGTCCGCGGATGAAAAGAACAAGGAAGCAGAGGATGGCGATGCGGGTAATGCTACGAGGTCGGCAGAAGATGGGGGGAAGGAGAAGAATGAGGTCGGCGCGGAGGCAACGACGGAAAAGGGCCAGGAGGAGGCGGCATGCGAAGGTGCGAAGGTGTCGGTCGACGCCGGCGAAGGTGCGAACATCACGGGCATGCAGGAGACGGAGGAAGCATCTGGTTGGCAGGGCCCTGAACAGGTCGACGTCGAGGTACTGCGACGGGAGAACTGGCTGTTGAGGGCGGAGAACGCTCGGCTGACGGCGTTGCTCGATGAGGAGCAGGCTCGGCTGGACATGTTTTTTGTTGGGTTACGTGGACTCGTCGACCACCTGAAGGAGTTGGCCGAGCAGGTCGACGACACCGACCAGTTTGCGGCGCAACAGCTGCGAAACACGGCGACGGACATGTCGAAGACCATCACGGGCAACATCACCGGCAGCTTCGACGAAGCGTGGAAGACGATGAAGACATTCGCGGAACAGGCGTCGGCGTGGTTGGAGGACTTCGACAATCCGGAGGGTCGTGTGGCATGTGCACGCGCTGAAGCTGTCGACGCCTTGGCCGAGCACGTGAATGGGGTGGTGGGCGAAGCGAGGCGGGGTTTGGAGCTGTACATCACGACGCAACTATCCGCCGCGCAGGTCAACATCGCCACCGCTGTGACCTCCAGGCTCCCCGTGCAGCCGCCGCCACCGCCTCAGCCCACGCCGCCCGCCCTCCCGGAAGAGCTCTTGAAGTCGTTCAAGGCCGACATCATGAAGACGGTGACGGAGGCCACCCAGCAGTCGTTCGTTGCTTCCGGGATGAAGATGTTGACCGAGATGATCGGCACTGTGGCGCATGGTCGACGTGGGTCGTCGCCGTCGGCCAATGACGCAGATCAAGCGCAAAGGAGGGCGGCCGACAAGCAGGGCGAGAAGAGGACGGGCGACGGAGACGACAAGGAGAGCGTGAAGCGGAGCAAGGGATCGGACGGGAGCCGCGGCACGAAGCCTCCTGCTCAGAGCGTGGTCGAACAGCTAAAGTCGAAGGCGGGGTGGAAGGTGATAAGGACGTCGAACAGCAAGGGAGGCGGAAGCGGGGGGGCAGAGGGTGGCCCTGCCGACGGGGTTGCCGCTAACGTCGCTGCACCGCCTGGCCCGCCTTTGGTCGTCGAGCAGACCAAACCGCAAGCGAGCTCCGGGAAAGGCGTGACCGACAAGGAGGCCCCTACTGCTCAGGCGGTGAACGATGGCGGCGCCGGAACCACCAAGGGACCGTCCGTCGCGGTGGCGGCGGCCAAGGGCAACGCGAAGGCCGCCTCTGCCAAGTCGATTCCCCGTAAGCCCCCAGCGGCTACCCCCGCGCCGGCCGGCAAGTCAGGCGCCAACACCACCGATGGGCCGGCCATTGCGGCCCCTCCAGCTCCAGCAGCTCCAGCAGCACCAACTGCCGACAAGGGCGACGCGACGGCTGCTGCGGCTAAGCCCGAAGGTCCGTCACCTGCTAAGGTGCCCGCCGGCAGTAACGCGCTCAGGGAGATGCTCCGCCGCATGGATGCACATCGCAGGGAGGTGCAGCAGCCTCCAGTGGTCGACGCCGCCCTTGCCGAAACAGCACGTCGCTCAGACACTTCACAGGTTGCCGGCAAATCGACCGGTGCCCCACCTGCCGTGCCTCTAGTCGCCGCCCCACCGCCCGCGGAACCCAAATCCGCGTTTCTTCGCGCCCATTTAGGCGCACGCAAAGCGGGAGCTCCACAAGTGACTCAGCCGGAACCCGGCAAAAGCGCGACGCCGACGTCGGTAAACGCGACTTCACCCACACCAGGTGCAGCTGTGGTCGATGCTGCGGCGGAGAAGGGTGTGAGCGCGGCGCTAGCCACCGGCGGCCGAGCCGACAGGCATGCCAACCTCGCTGCCGTTCTGGCTCAATTTGAAGCAGCAAAACGCCCCGAGCATGCCCCAGCACTGGCCATCATGGACATGGCACATGCGGAGCCGTCGGGGACCCACGGAGGGGGTTCGGCGGAGCCGACGGCCGCAACGGCTGCTGTCGCCGAGGGAAATGCGGGACGGAAGGGTAAGGACGACACCGGGAAAGGGAAGGCGGTCTCTCCGAGGAGCACGCGGGCGATGTCGGCGGGGAATGAGATGTCGGAAGAGAAAGGGAAGAAGCCGGCACGGAATCAGGACAAGACGGGCGGCAAACATAAGCCGGCGAAGAGGAAGGCGAAGGCGGAAGAGGAGGAGGAGGAGGAGGAGGAGGAGGGGGAGGAGGAGGAGGAAGAGCATGGACGCCGGGGTCATGGCATCCGCCGAGACAGGTCTGGCGACGGGCTTGGGTGGGTGGGCGAGATCAAGATCAAGGGCCAGAATCGGTACATCGGCAAGTCGCGCGAGAAGATGGAGCTGGCCTACGAGCACGCGATTGCGTACTTGCTCTACGACGGCTACGTGAGCAAGGTGCTCATGAAGGAGCTCACCGCCTTGAAGCCGGGGCAGTTGGATGAATGGAAGGCGGCATGGGAGGAGCTCAGGTTCCTGTCGACCGGGATGTGGACGGTGATGTGGGCCAGAGGCTTGTGCCATCCGAGAGCAAGGTAAGTCGGTTACCGACGTGCCGAGTTCTGTCGACCAAGTCGGTGTCATTACGCTGATGTCGACCAAGTCGTGCTGTTTTAATGTTTTTGCGCGGCAGGTTCGACGATATACTCGGCAGGTACCGTGGGTACGCGAGCTCGGGTGATGCGCTTCATGACATGCTCTGGCCGGCGATATGGTTCCCCATCATCGAAGACACGGAGGCAGGCAAGGCGGAGACAACCGCTCTCTGCGATGGTAAATCGCGTGTCGATGTGCGCGGCGTATGGGAAGGTTGCGGCGAGCGTGGCGTTTGGGAAGGTCGACACGAGCGCGGAGGGGAAGGCGGGTGAGAACGCGGAGATGGAAGGCGCGGAGGGGATGGCGGACGAGAAGACGGAGATGGGGGCCCAGGCGTTAGCGGCATCTGCATGCGCCCTCTGGTGCTACATGTCGACGGGTGCGTCGGTGCTCGGTGCTGTGGGCGAAGGGAAGGCGGCCGCGATGGTGGCAGGTGCAGGGGAGGAGAGGGCCGAGCGCTTCAAGAAGGTCATGCACTTGGTTATCGACTTTGCAAAAAGTCGGAAGGCTCCCGCGGGGGAGGTTGCACATAACGTCGCGCCAGAGCTGCAGCGCTATGGAGTGGCCAGGGCCTTCGAGGCGGGAATTGAGGAAGTCGAGGCCGACATGATCGCAAGAGCGACGGTCGAGACCTTGGCGTTCTGGGGAATGTGCCCCGTCGCCGGGCCCAAGCTCAAAGCGGAGGGCATCGATGTGCCGTGTGACGCGAAGATGGAGTACGATTTGGAGCACAGGGGGAGGAAGGGTGAGAAGGTCAAGCAGGGCAAGGGCAGCAAGAGGAAGAAGACGAAGGCGGAGAAGCAGGCGAAGGACAGTACGGATGCGTAGTCGGCGGACGGATGTGTGCTAGGTTGCTAGGCGCCGATTTCGGCGTAGATTTGATAAATGTTTTCTTCGTAACAAGAATCTTTTTTGCTACAGTTCTATTCGTTTCACTTAGGGGTTGAACAAATCGGTGTCCACATAGAAACATGCTAACCGAATATCACCTGATGAGCCATGTCGGCGCATATGTCGACATGATATGCACATGCTAGTCGGCGAGGGCCGGTGAGAAAATAGAAACATGGTTCTCGGCGGTGAGCTTTGTCGGCAAAACGTCGACATCGAGTTTAGCGACACCTATCGTACTGGGCGACAAACAACATTCAGCGACAACATTCACCGACAAGTAGGGTTCGCAAGGATCTTGATGTGGGTTGTTTACAAACTACCAGAAACAGTATTCGAAGGGGGAGGGGGGGGGGGGGGGGGGGGGGGGGAGGGGGGCGGTTTAAGTCTGCCAAAATCAACAGCATCAAACTACGCAGACACATATCCTAGGAGGGACATCCCGACTTCTTGCGCTTGGTCGGAGGACGCTGCACGGGTGCGGTCGGCTTGGCCGGTGCGGTCGGCTTCGCCAGGTCGGCCTTGGTCTTCGGCATCTGCTCCTCCCAGGTGTCTGGAAACAGACCGGTGAGCCAATCACTCGGCTTCAGGTTGAGCGCCACAAGCGCACAGGCGAGGCGAAGCTTCGAGACCACCTTGGGGCCCAGCCCCTTGACTCCCATGCCAGGCTCTTTGGACAACATCGGTGCCGTTTTCGGGTTGAGCACCGTGAGGGCGTCACAGAAGGTCCCAATGCCCGGTGCCGCGATCCTGTTCAGTGCGTCGACCACGGCCTCGGTGTCGGCGTCGCCGTCGCTCGCGCGTAGCTGGCGCACCGCATCCATGGCCTTCATCATGCGGCGCACCTTCATGTCGAGCCCACCCTGCGTCGCGCCCTTTCCTGTGAGGAGGGTGTGGCGGGCGACGAATCCCTGCTCGGAGACCCTGTCGCAGAGGCGACGGGTGTCATTGGCGGTGGCGGAGTTCCATAGGCGCCAAGCGTCCCTCACAGTCTTTGCCTCCCGCCACGGTTGCACCACGTTGAGCTCGTAACTAGCCTCCTCGTCCGTCTGTGGGGGTGGCGGGGGTTTGTCATCCCCTCTCTTGGCTCCAGCCCCCGTGCTGGCCGAATCCGCCGAGCCACCCTCGCTGGGAGCTTGCACGGGCGCCGACGGCGGGGCCTCAGGCACTCTCCGTGCTTCCGACAAGCTGAGTGCCTCGGTGAGACGGGCTACCTCGGCGGTGAGTGCCGCGATGGTGTCGTCGCGCTTCTCGATCTCCTCTAGTCTGGAGGTCAATCTTCTCGTTTGCGGCGCGCTCCATCTCCTTCTTCAGCTGCACCTTGAGGGACATGTTGTAGTACTCGGTGTCCATGCGGACCGAGATTTCCTGCAGCGGTAAGACAAAGACGTTAGGGGCGCAGTGGTTTGGTTTACACTCGTCGGCGACAGTATCGTCGACTTACCTCTGGCTGTATTTGGGTCGGGTCGCGACGCTTGTTGATCGTCTCGGTGTCGACGCTCTCCACCCGTTTCGCCCAGTGCTGGAAGAGGGGGATCCGGCAGAGCTTGGAACCATGCACATACGGGTGCCATGGTGTGCGGACCAGCTTCACCGCTAGATCCTCGGCGACGATGCGGCGCAGCATCAGGAGAGTGCGCCAGAAGTGCACCGCGGCTTTGTCGGCGTCGGACCCCTCGGCAGCCTTCCCTTCCGCCTGCGATTTGTCACGTGTACGCGGATTTCAGACAAGGTCGGCAACACGACTCGACAACAAGGCTACGAGGACGACCAGACTAACATACCTTCTTCAGCATGTCGTCGACGCCGGGGAATATGTGCTCGGCGAGGAGCTTCAGGAGCTTCTCGGAGGGCGGCACCCTGCTCCGACCCAAGAAGTAGTCCTGCTTGTAACCAGAGTAGCCGGCCTTCTTTATCACCACCCCCACCGGAATGGCAGTGATGTACGCACGCGTCATCTTGTCTAGCGCCCAGTGACCAAGCTCCGCGATCTCGGCGCGCGGCGTGCCGTCGATGGCCAGCTCCTGGGCCCCTCCCGCTCGAGCGGCGTGCACGTTCCTCTTGCAGAACACCTTGTTGGTGTCCCACAACTGCCGCGTCCAGCGTTGGTGGCTCGCCGCCGAAAGCTCCTCTTGGTCGGTGTCGTTTTTGGCGAAGAAAAGGTGCTTCTTGTACCAGCTCGCGCGTGTGCTGGTGTCGACCGGCGGAATGAGGCGGACGCCGTGAAACTGGCCGATCTGGTCGAGGATGAAGTGCAACCACAGGCCGGTCTCGCCGACGGCGCACAACTCCGCTTCGAGGTGCCGCGCCGCGTAGCTCTGCTGCAGACGCGCATCCTTGGAGGTCTTCGAGTTCCGCGCAGCGATGACCATGACGACCGGCTGGTTCTCCGGGTTCACCGACGAGGTGCTCGCCAGTCGGTACAAGAAGATGTCGGGGAGCGTGATCTCGCGGATGCTTGCACCGCGCAGGAGGCTGTGGTGGGAGAGAAGCGTGAGCACCTTGATGAGCAGAAACCTCCACAGTGTCTGCGAAGGAGCCGTTCCACGCGGGTTCCACGCCTTCGCCGCCCACGTCGGCAGCACCCTCATCATGATTTGCCAAAACTGTTCGGCGGTGTATGTATCAGGGCCATTCAGGGCGGCGTCGACATCAGAGTGTGGACGACAAAGATTGAACCTGCACTTACTTGATGTCCCGCTCGTTCTTGGTGCGGATCATGAACCGCACCTCCGACCTGACCACCGATATCTCCCGCATGATGCTCAGCTCCGTCTCCCGGTAGAGCGTCGCCTCCACTCTCGCCGCCATCTGGCATGCCTTTATGCGCCCGAGGAGCGTGTGCACTGTTGTAGAGTGCACAGGCTGGATTCGCGCGGCGTTGTCCCCCTCCTCGGTGGACTCGGCATCGAGCTTACACTCACGCACCATAAACTTCACGTATGCGCGAAGCCGGGTGATGGTAACCCTTGGGCCGTGCAGCCACACGTACGCCCGGGGGACATCGGCCTCCTGGTCCCAATTCTTCTTCTTGTTGTCCCGGATGTAGTGGCCTATCTCGTCGACGTGCTTAAGCCTGTGCTCCTGGGGAAGTTTGCCGCCTATCTGCCTCAACATCTTCGCCGCCCACCTCTTGTAGTGGTATATCCAGGAGGTGTACTGCCTCAGCGTGCTGTTCTTCTCCAGGGTTTGCAGGTGGCGTAGTGCGTGCATGACGAGCACGTCGATGCACGTGTACACCATATGTCTTCCTCGACGAAGTCTGCCGCCCTCCACTGTTCGCGCGGCACCGACATGTTCTCCTGGTCCGCGTCCTCGTCCTGTTCGAGCAGTTCATCTATGAATTCAAGCTCCCGCCTGAGTCGTTCGTCCAAGGTGCGCGGATTAGTGCTACGGGGTGGCCGCTCGTCGTATTCGTCATCGCTTTCCTCCTCCTCCTCCTCCTCCTCCTCCTCGTCGTCATCAACTTGGTTTCCAGAGCCGGCATGTGCCGACGACGTTCCTGGCTGTCCATTTCGTGCAGGCTGCTGTTTTTTTTTCCTGTTGAACTCCCCGACCGGCGGTGGGGGAATGTCCCTGGTGAACTCCCCTTCTGGAATCTGCGTTAGCTTGTCAAGATCGTAGAGTAACGGGAGCGTCTCTTCGTCGGTAGATGTAGGATTGTGGTCGGTGGGGGGACTAGCGTCGGGCATGTCGACGTCGGCCATGTCGGCCATGATTGCGCTATCGTCGTCCGTGTGCGATGCGGAGGTTGTTAAACCAGAGACGGTACTGAGTCACGGGTGCGAAATAACGGTCTTCTTCGAATTCTCGCTCAATAGCGTCTAACTCGGCTTCGACCTCAAGACGTTCCAGCTCCGCTTTGATGTCGTCGTCTACTGAGTCGGCGGGAGGTGGGATGGATTGCGGCTGTTGGGCTCTAGGACGACCTCTGGCCATGCGTCGCCGACTTGCTAGGTCAGCCAAGATGTCGATAGTAAGCCCCGATGTTGCCCTAAAACGTCCGATGTCGACGTCGACAAGTATTGACCTCTATTTTACCTACACACTGACAGGATTGTTAGCGACCACGTAGAAGCAACCTGTGCCGACGGGATCGATTAGTCGGCAGCCGACAAACCTATAATCGCGAAGAAAGACAGGTAGCGGAGAGCAGGAAGGAAAGCAGGAACTGACAAGGGAATGAGCACAAGCGGAGGGTCACGAAGGAGTACGGTCCCGAGCGTCTCCGAAGCGGCAGCGCTTCACGCAACCCCCTATGCTGCTGCCGCTATGCATGCGGTCTCCTGCGGCGGCGCAGTGTCCGACGTGTCACGTGCCAAGCATGGCTGCTGGGACGCCGCGCTGCACCCAAGGGGCATAAGCCTGGGCCATTCCACGAGGGAATGGGCGTGTGTGACGTGGCGTGGGCCCGACATTGGCGCCTCAGAGCGGAAATAACGGCATGCCGACTTCCATCTCCCAGGGGCCCTGGATTACTGCGGGGCCGCGTGGCAACCCTACCGCGATCGCCTGGTGATCGGCGCTGATTACCCGTCGGCGCGCTAATTTGTGTGGTTAGGTTCATTGAACGTGGACACTATTGTGACTGTGCCGCGTGGCTCGGTTGTGGACCGTTGGATGACTTGGTCGACACCGACCAAACTTGACGGTCCGATCTGTGCCGCGTGGATCGAGCACCGACAATTTTGGCGGGAGCGTCGACTTCCCGCGCGTAACACTCACCGCCGGAGCGACGCGTGGCCACGACGTGAGCGTCGTGACAGTCTTGTCATCGTGGGGGACCTCCTGGCTCGTCCCTATTGGGCCGCGTGGCAGCAGTCGCGGCTCGACGTGGCGAGCTTTCCTATTTTGTCCGCTGAGATTTCCTTCTCAGGAATCTCCCAGCGGAAACGGAGGTCGTCAGATTGTCGACAATCCCGAGGGCTCCCGTGGACCCTGGGATGCCAGTTCGGCCCAGTTTGCCGCTCAGAAGGTCGTCAATCCCGTGGGGGGCCTTTGTCCTATCGGAGCCGCGAAACTGGGCGGCAGTTTTCGTCCGCTGAGGTATATCATACCTAAGTTATCATCATGTGGAGGAATGCTCTCCAAAGGGTGTGGGTGTCTCCAACCTAGTTGTGCAATTCACAAAATACACACCCACGGTGGCCCTCCAACTCCAAATGTCACGACATTTCTGGGTTTCAATGAAATGTAGCGAAACTCAGTCCAAACACCAAAACCCCAGGGCTAGTTCGTGAGTTAGAGGGGGAAACTCACAAATATATAGCATTTTCAGGGCTATCTTTTGAGCTTTCTCCCTCATCCACTCTTGGTGGCTTCTTGGGTTGATGCTGTTGTACTCCCCACTCTGGATTTCCCGTTATTCCAAATTCGCTTCTTGTGACGCGTCGTGTGCACGCCTAATCTCAGCAGCTCATCCATACAGTGTCGTACATACTTAGCGAGTGGCGGCGATTGCCGGCGTATTTCGCGCCATGCTGCCTAGAACAACGCAAGCATTCAAGTTTTACGTTTCGTCTGCGTTGTGCTCCGCAGAATTCTTCCTTCGCAGTTGCGGTTACTGCTTCGCTAAGATGTCGCACCATCCGAGTTATCTGATGCCCACCGGTCCGTTCTTTGGACGAATGGAGCAGCCATCCAAGCTGGACAAATCCCTCCTCGTTTCTCCTGTCGTAGTTTAGAGGAACCTAGTGCAGTTTCGTTCATTTCTCTTGTGTCTGCAGATATCCATCTCACCGCTTTCTTGCGAATGGCTGATTGGATTGACGCGTGCTTTTGAGTCTCGATTATGGGCGATCAAGAAGGGATGAACCGTGCGCGTTGCGTCACTCCCTGTGTTGCGCGCACGCGGTAGAGCAGATCGACCGGTGCATGGGGTCAAAGATCTGGGTGATGATGAAGGGCGATAGGGAGCTGGTGGGCACGCTGAGGGGCTTCCACGTGTCTCTTCGTCAGCATGGCGCTGGATGACGTCACGTGACCAAGTGGTGAGTGCTTTTCTTTGCAACTCACAACTGTAACCGTTGCTGCTGGATAATGCGATCAAGAAGCCGGTTCAGTGTGCGAGGTGGGTTTATGTGCGAGCGTGGGGATGGAAGATATGACTGAGTAGTGAGTTTAGTGTCAGAGTCGGATGCTGGAGGTGCGATCGAGCAGTTGAAAACCATTTGCAAGCCACAGTTTCAGAAGTTGAGATTTTCATCACCATTGCAATCAGCATTACGCCAATACCTTGCCTTTACAGGCTTTCAGAAACACCCTGATACAACACACCCTGTGGGCTGTTGCGGAGGTGGGGAGGGAAGCGCTGATTGTGGGGCAAAGGGGGAAGCGCCAGCAATCAGACCCTCCTCTCCTCAAACGACATTGGCGTTCAGTCAATCCCTTGCTTCATCACTCTCCCCACTTCTCCCCACCTTTCCCACTTTTACTTACCACTACTCACCTGTACCCTCCTCTACTCACCCCTACCCTCCTCTACTCACCTGTACCCTCCTCTACTCACCTGTACCCTCCTCTACTCACCTGTACCCTCCTCTACTCACCTGTACCCTCCTCTACTCACCTGTACCCTCCTCTACTCACCTGTACCCTCCTCTACTCACCCCTACCCTCGTCTACTCACCCCTACCCTCCTCTACTCACCCCTACCCTCCTCTACTCACCCCTACCCTCCTCTGCTCACCCCTACCCTCCTCTGCTCACGCCTACCCTCCTCTACACTCCCCTCCCCTCCTCTACTCACCCCTACCCGCCTTTACCCACCTCCACATCCTTTCATCAGGTATTGAAGGAGCTATTAAGGAGTGCCTCTCGTGCCCTCTCCCTGCCCTCACGGCTGACGTGGCAGCAGCTTCGGCAGCCGCTGCTGCGGCCAAACCTGCTGTTGCTGCTGGGGAAGGGGGAGATAGGGGCGGGGAAGGCAGGGCGTGGCCTGGGAGAGGCTTGGGAGCGCCCAGGGCTGGTTCGGCAGGGCATGGGGCAGGTTGGGGGCAGGGTTGGCTTGACGAGGAGCAGGTTTGGCAGGGTGGTGCTGTGGCAGGGTGGTGCTGTGGGTCACAGGGGCAGCAGCAGCTGTCAAATCAGCAGCAGATAGAACCAGCTCAATAACCAGTTTCTGAGAATTCTCAAAGACCAGCTTGCAGGGTGGTGCTGTGGGTGGCAGGGGCAACAGCAGCTACTGCGTCAACAGCAGCAGCAGGGGGTGGCGGAGGAGCAGGAGGAGGAGGCGCAGTGGAGGGTGTGGGGGCGGTGGGGCGGAGCCTGAGTGCCGAAACACAAGATGCACTTCCCGGTGCTCTGAGGAGGATATTCGCTCAACACCACGTGTAGGTTGGTAGGTGCAGCCACGTGTGCAGGTTGGTGGGTGCAGCCACGTGTGCAGGTTGGTAGGTGCAGCCACGTGTGCAGGCAGGCACAGCCCTCGTGCCTGCAGCATGGCTGGCAGGGGTGGCTACTGACTTGAATCATGTGGCGAAGCGGCCCAGTCGTCCTCTGCATGAGGGTTGGATGCTGTTTGCTGACAACTCACCCCCTTCCTGTCTCCTTCCCCTCCCTTCCCACCCATCGCCTCCCTTTCCACCTCACCCTTCGCCACCCTTCCCTACATGTCCCAGTGAGCCCGGGTTGTGCCAGCAGCAGCAGTTGGCAGCAGAGGAGCAGCAGAGGGCGGCAGGGGCGTCACCTCAGGCTGTAGCGGTGGCTTATTGTCACGCATTGTCAGACATTGACTCAGACTGTTACACAGTATCACATATTTCTATTAACTGTCACACATTTTCACACACTCTCTCATTGTCACAGTCTCTGATTGTCAACACCTTGTCTCACATTGTGGTGCATTTTGCATTTACTGTCACACATATGTGACTGATTCCTCACTCACATTGTCAAACATTCTTCACCCGTGGTCATCCATTGTCACTCATTGTCAGGCAATGTCTCACATTGTCACACAGTGCCGCACATTTCTCACTTATTGTCACAACATGCATTTTCTCGCGCTGTCACAAAATGGTGTGCATTGTCACATTCATATATTGGTCATGCATTGTCTCCCATTGTCAGAAAATGGTGTGCATTGTCACATTCATATATTGGTCATGCATTGTCTCCCATTGTCAGAAAATGGTGTGCATTGTCACATTCATATATTGGTCATGCATTGTCTCCCATTGTCAGAAAATGGTGTGCATTGTCACATTCATATATTGGTCATGCATTGTCTCCCATTGTCAGAAAATGGTGTGCATTGTCACATTCATATATTGGTCATGCATTGTCTCCCATTGTCAGAAAATGGTGTGCATTGTCACATTCATATATTGGTCATGCATTGTCTCCCATTGTCAGAAAATGGTGTGCATTGTCACATTCATATATTGGTCATGCATTGTCTCCCATTGTCAGAAAATGGTGTGCATTGTCACATTCATATATTGGTCATGCATTGTCTCCCATTGTCAGAAAATGGTGTGCATTGTCACATTCATATATTGGTCATGCATTGTCTCCCATTGTCAGAAAATGGTGTGCATTGTCACATTCATATATTGGTCATGCATTGTCTCCCATTGTCAGAAAATGGTGTGCATTGTCACATTCATATATTGGTCATGCATTGTCTCCCATTGTCAGAAAATGGTGTGTCAGAATGTTATATTGTCTAGCCTGCAGTGGGGTACTCTATAGCGAGTACAGCCCAATCTAGGGTTTGCTATTTGTACTCAACTGCCTGCTAGTTCAAACCCTCTTTCTGTTCCTAACTTCTGCCTAGCTTGTTTCGACATGCTATCAGAGCAGGTCGACCCCCTTGGGTCGATCCTGTGGGTGGGCCCACCACCTAACTGCTTCCGCTGCTGTTATGCTTCTCGCGCGCCTCGGGCGTGCGTCGTCTTCTTCCTGCCGCGCGCTCCGCGCGCGGCGAAATTTTTTAGGGTTTTCATCCCGCCGTGCGCTCGGGGCGCGCGGCGGTTTTCTGCCCGCCGTGCGCCCCGAGGCGCACGGCGGTTTCCTACCGTGGGGGACCCGCGCGCGCCCCCGCCCTGTCCGTCGCGTCGCCCTAGGGGACCCGCGCGCTGCCCCCGCTGCCCCGTCGGTGGTCGCGTCGCCCCGCCACCCCGTCGCGCCGCCCTGGGGAGCCGCGCGCGACCCCCCGCTGCCCCATCGACAATCGCGTCGACCAGCTGGAGCCGCGCGCGGCTCCCGATTCCCCGTCGCGCCGTTCCCCTCGCCGTCCCCCGCGCTCCTTCCCCCGTTCCGCCCGTTTTAGGGTTTGGGGGTGGGGAGTGTGGGGGTGGCGGTTGTGGGGGTGCCGGTTGTGTGCCCCGTCCCCTCCTCCTCCTCCTCCTTCGTCTCCCGCTGCTGCAGCTGCCGCTCAGGGGGGTGGTTGTGTGGGGAGCCGAAGGAGTGGTGCTAGGGGGGTGAAGGGGGAGTGGAGCTAGGGGCGCAGCAGGGGGTGTGTGTCGAGGGGTGTGGGACTGTTGGGGGAGATTGAGTGGAGGTTGCCGTCGTGTCGTCCGCAGCGCCTGTATTCCGGGGTTCTGATAGCCACCGGTAGCTCAGAGAGCCGGTTGCACCTGTCGCCCGTGGGTCCGTTGCTCCTGTCGCTGCTGATCAGACGCAGAGCCAGTTACTCCTGTATTCCGGGGCACTTGCTCCCGGTAGCCACTAGCGTTGCACCAGAGCCGTCTGTTGCCCGTGTGTCTGCAGCTTCAGTCGTCGCCTCCCATCTACTCTCCTCTCGCTAGCCCTCCTCCTCCTCACTTGCCCTCAGTGACTGCCTCTACCTTTGCTCATAATTTTATGAACTATTGCTATTGTGACTGCTTGTTGTGCTGATTACACCCCACTTTGGCTATGGGGGTGTGTCAGAATGTTATATTGTCTAGCCTGCAGTGGGGTACTCTATAGCGAGTACAGCCCAATCTAGGGTTCCTATTTGTACTCAACTGCCTGCTAGTTCAAACCCTCTTTCTGTTCCTAACTTCTGCCTAGCTTGTTTCGACATGGTGTGCATTGTCACATTCATATATTGGTCATGCATTGTCTCCCATTGTCAGAAAATTGTGTGCTTTGTCACATTCATATATTGGTCATGCATTGTCTCCCATTGTCAGAAAATGGTGTGCATTGTCATATTCATATATTGGTCATGCATTGTCTCCCATTGTCAGAAAATGGTGTGCATTGTCACATTCATATATTGGTCATGCATTGTCTCCCATTGTCAGAAAATGGTGTGCATTGTCACATTCATATATTGGTCATGCATTGTCTCCCATTGTCACAAAATGACCTTCATTGGACAATGTCCCCCCATTCACACCTTCAGTCACTGACGTTCATATGTCACTCATTCTCACCCAACTGTCTCCTTGTCACACATATGTCACCATTGTCACGTACTATCACACAGTTTTCTCGCTTTGTCTCACATTATCACATGTTGGGAATGAGTCACATGGTTACACCACAACCTCTGAGTTGCCCCTGTTACGTATGAACTTCCCTTTCGTACAATTTCACCTGCTGTTTTTCTGTATTTTCTTGGCTTTCCTGCCTGGCTGCCTGCCTAACTCAGGTGAAGGATATGCCTACCTGCCAAGTCCCATATGAAGTAGTATCACAAACGGTGGGTGCTGAAGCCAGGGGATGGCAGCACCGTGTAGGCTCCACCCCGTGTTGCACAGGTGCCTTTGGCAAAGCACATGCACTGCCAGGGTTGTTTTACAACAATGTGAAAGTTGTGCAAGTGCATGAATGAATGTCTAAAACAGAAGACTGATACGGTGGAGCGTCCCTCCCAGGCATTGTCACTCATTGGCGCACATTGTCACACCTTGTCTCGCGTTGTCTCAGGACCAGTCATTGTCACAGCGTATCATGGGGTGTCACTTATTTGTCACACCTAATCTCACATTGTCACAGGATGTCAGTTATTGTCACACATTGACAGACACTGAATCCGACTGTCACACAGCATCGCACATTGTCACAGATTTTTACTTATTCTCACACATTGTCTCACGACGTCTGTCACATTGTAACAATGTTTTTAAATAATCAGCACCTCATATCACAATGTGACGCATTCTTCATTGTCACACATCTGTCACTGATTCCACACATTGTCAAACATTCTTCACTCCTGGGACCTGGACATACATTGTCTCACCATGGTACATTTGTCACTCATTGTCAGGCAATGTGTCACATTGTCACACATTGTGACAATGTGTCACAAAATGTGGCACATTTCTCGCTTATTGTCACAAATTGCACATGCGTTTTCTCGCACTATAAAAAAATGTCCCTCGCTGTCACACATTTTCACAAACTGGTTTTGCAGTCACAAACTGTCACTCATCGTCGCACATTGTGCCGCACAATGTCCCCCAGGTGCATGTGCAGTTCACTCACTGACATGCGTGTCACCATTGTCACACATATGTCACCGTTGTTGCACAAATGTCACTCATTGTCACACAAACGTCTCATTCTCACACATATGTCACTCATTGTCACTCATATGCCACTCATTGTCACACGTATGTCACAACTGTCACACGCATGTCACCATTTTCACACATGTCACTCATTGTCACACGTATGTCACCACCATGGTCACCACTTCGACCTGTCTTTTCTGCCTTGGGATTGTGTTGCGAGCAGGTTTTGAAGCAACCATGAGACAAATGATGCTGCATGGGAAAGGCAGCACAGGTTAGGCTCCGCGGTCCACCCAGTGTTGCACAGGTGCCTTTGGCAAGGCACGAGCAGAATGCTTTTTGCAACGATGTGAAAGTTCTGCAAGTATAGGAATGAGTTTGTACAACAGAAGACGAACAAGAGCTTTTCAGCCACTTGGATTCATCACAATTGCAGTGCATCCTGAGATAAGGAATGCTACGTACACAGAAGGAGCTTAGCGACAACCATTGTGTAAAAGGCTGTTTGCCATAAACAAGTTTCATGACTCACCACCAGAGAGCCACACTATTATTCAGCACCAAATTATGTACATTTTCCTAAAAATGCTTAGCATCTTAGGGATGATAAAGACCTAAACAACTGAAGTAAATATTACAAGACTACACTAAATTGATTGCTGCCAGCCACACCAGTAGCACTCACCTACACCCAATGCTCTTCGACCACTCCCTTTGCCACATCTGGGTCTTCACAGCCGCCAGGGACGCCTCATTGCACCCACCCTTGCCCTCACATTGCCGTTTTTCCCCTCAGATTGTGCACTGCGCCTCATATCCTTTTCAGAACACACAGGCACAACCGGAACGTTTCTCCCCTCCGCAGCAATGGTCTTCACCGCAAGAGCTCCTGCACTGTCTGACTTGAGACCGACTGCTGCTTTTCTCGAGGCTGGATTCTCGTCCGCAAGCAACATTGCTGCGCCAGCAAGCAAAAGAGCTGTGCCAGCAAGCAACAGAGCTGGGCCTGCAAGCAACATTGCTGAGCCTGCAAACAACAGCACTGCAGAGGCAAGTGACAGAGCCGTGCCTGCAGTAGGACCCATTGCCGCACCCATGCCAGGGTCCACTGCAGCACCCACATCAGCATTCATCACAGCACCCGTGTCAGCATCAACAGCAACACTCACGTCAGCATCAACCGCTCCACCCACATCAGCATTCATTTCAGCACCCATGTCAGCATCAACCGCACCTCCCACGTCAGCTTTCATTGCAGCACCCACGTCAGCATCAACCGCAACATCCACGCCAGCAGCAGCCGCAACAACCATGTCAGCATCCAGCGCAGCAGCCACATCAGCATCCACCGCAACGCCCACGTCAGCAGCCACTCCTGTAGACACGATCGCTGCCGTTCCTGAGCAACCATTTCCGCCCTTCTTCAAGTTACTGTAAACGCCACTGAGCACTTCTCTCGTAACGTTTGCCCAAGTCAACCCAAAGCTGAACTGACTGCTGAAGTCGATGTATTCTCAAGTGGAGTAGAGCCTGTGGTAAACAATACTCCCCTCAACAGCACTGGTGCTAAAGCTGCTGCTTAGCCTGCTCTCAGTCCGTGAAGACTTATCAGAAGAGTCACCTGCAGCGTCAATAGAATCCCCTTTAGCATCAGCGAGACTCTCAGTAGGACCGGAATTATCCACTGAGGCCTCAAAGGAGAACCCTGCAGCATCATCAGACGTTTCTGCTGCCACGACACAGCCCTCTGTAGCCTCGGATGACTCCTCTGCAGTCGAATAGGAGTACCAGGCGGCCTCATTCCACACCCCCTCCTCCTCTGCAGCCGAATAGGAAGGTGAAAACGTTATAACAGGTTGAATCGGCATCTGTAAAAGTGCTTCACGGTTTCTAAAGAATGCGAGGGCTTCAGAGAAAGTTGGGTAGTCGTTAGCATAAGCCATGAAAAGCTAGCTAAGGTCTCAAGATAAGAACCGAGGTACAAAACCGAGAATAGCTCAAGATAACTGGGAGGACACACACTGAGATTGTGGAGAAGAACTTTGAAAATGACTGGGCCTGGTGTTGAGACTTTCTAGGCGATCAAAAACAATTAGCATAACAGAGTGGGAGGGGGGCTGTGGGGAAGAGGAACAGAGGGGACAGGTTCGGAACGGCTAGACCCGTGGAACCGCTGTACGTCTGCATGCTCCGGGACTTTCTGAATGTTGCTTTGGCATGTTGGCCCGGATAGGGGTGAAAAAAAAAAGGGCAGCAAACGGAACGAATGGGTTGGCTGATCGACTCTCACGTAGGATTCGAACAAGGCTGCGGCGCGAAAATATTGTGTTCCGCTGCCCTCGAGATCGGGATATCTGCCTCGGTATGCATTCCGAGCCTCCCCGCGACAGATCAGGCGGCTCGGGCCAGATGAATGCACAGCGAGCTCCCAAGGCTGCATATTTTTCCCAGTGGGCAGAATGAGGAACCACGGAGTCAAGGGAAACACGCGAAACAATCTCTTTCAACTGCCCGCTTGAGAACGATACAATAGGAATTCTCTATGGTCCGACATCTCCGTGGCACGGCGGCAGCCATATGCTCCGTGAATTCAGCGGTGGTGCCTGATCGGAGATTATCGAGAAGACACACACCGAGGTACTCTCATGCGAATGAAATTGGAGGTGGTTTTGAATCTGGACTCGTTAAAGAGGTTCTCGTGACTTCAGTTTTACGTTGTGTTTTTTTTTGTCAAGAGTAACGTAATTCGAAATTTGTGTAGGCGGAACTTGAGATCGCGAAGGACAGTACCTGCGGTAGCCCCACAAACCCAAAACGTTGCGTAAGTTATCTGCTTTTGGCTCAATGCTCTCCAAGGGTCGTGGATCCAAGCTTGGGATTCTCCTACCAAAATACCAGACCAACATCACAACTATTTTTCATAAAATTATAGCAAAATTCCCTCCCTACACCAGGAAGTCAGAGCTCATTCTTGATCTCGAGGGCAAATCTAACAAATATGTAGCAGGTCGGGGCTACTTATAGAGAAAGCTCCCATCTTCAACTCCTTTTGGCTAGTTGGGTTGATGTTGTTGATCTGGCTTTTGGGTTCAGTTTCCTTCTGCTGCTGGCGCCCGTGCGAACAAGGAGGGCCTACCCAGTAGCATATGTTTCGCAAACATTCGGGTGTTCGCCACGTCTCGTGCGACTCATCCAATCTCCGCGGTTGTCTAGTAACCCTTGCACCAAGACTTCCTTGCTGGGATGTGCTGTTCGTGGTTGGGGATTATCTCGTTTCGCCAAGACATTTCTTCTCTCCATGACCACTCGCCAATCGCAAACCAATCACATGCGCCAAGAGAAAAACATATGTTCGGAAGATCTTGACAGGGGTTTTAAAGCAGGAGTATTCATTTGACAGTACTGTTTGTTTTGTACAGTGTGCAAAGGCGATTTCGCCTCAACGAGAAAAAAACATGTTGGCGAGAGTGCTGGCGAAAAGCTGAGGCCTAGCTGTTGTGAGGGAGCCAGGGTTGGGAAGGTTGTGAAGTCACAAAATGGGAGAACAAGCGACTAATAGCAAATAGAATACCGTTGGTAGAACGAACCAAGTAGTGGCGACACGGCGAGTGCTAGTGACGCCTCGCGTTCGATCAACCGCAATCCTGACTTCGCGCGTATACGAAGACGCGCTCGCGCCGTCTCGTGCGTCCAG
Source organism: Closterium sp. Yama58-4 (assembly GCA_947470075.1). Taxonomy (NCBI): domain Eukaryota; kingdom Viridiplantae; phylum Streptophyta; class Zygnematophyceae; order Desmidiales; family Closteriaceae; genus Closterium; species Closterium sp. Yama58-4. The sequence goes on from CANIUD010000203.1 coordinate 34,905, forward strand.
ACGCATTCGCGCCGTCGCCGTCGCGCCGCCGCATAGAAGCCGCATTCCCCCTGTCGCAAGCCCCCTTCCACATTCCCTTGCCGCTTCCCCCCCTCTGCATTCCGCATTCGCACCGTCGCCGAGCCCGCCGTGCATGCAGCGCGGAAAGGGGAGAACGAAATGCGGGAAGGGGAGAACGGGATGCGGGAAGGTGAGAACGGGATGCGGGAAGGGGAGAACGGGATGCCGGAAGGGGAGAACGGGATGTCGAAAGGGGATGTTGGGAGGAGCACGAGGGTCCGCAGTGTGTGGCGCGGCCAGCGTGGTCGCGATGGCGTGAGGAGACAGTGTGGGGTGGCGAGGCGACGCCGCGATCGGATTTGCGGCGAAGCGACATCGATAGCGGGGATTTGCGGCGAGGCGACGCTGGGAGCAGATTTGCGGCGCGGCGACGCCGCGACGGGCGTTAAGGCGAGCCTACAAGGGCGGAGGGGAGGAGCGCGGAGAGGAAGGAGGGGAGGAGCGCGAAGAGGAAGGAGGGGAGGAGCGTGGAGAGGAAGGAGGGGAGGAGCGCGTGCGGAGACTAACTCTACAACGGTGGGAGCAAGACTACGGGGTTGGCACGAGTTGTCAGAGTGATCGTAGCTCTGTCTGTGTTCTCTAGGACTTGTGTTTTCACAAGGCAAAACAATAAGAGTTTCACTAAGAAAAGTTGAGAATAAGAGAGTTCAGAATGAACATCCAATGGCAAAAGATAGACTACATCAGATGCAAGGTTTGCTAGTGCTCAGGCAGGTCGATCGCCAGCACGACAAAGTTGATGACCTGTCAACGCAGCATCTTCACGCGCCGCCAACGCAGCTTGTGTGCCACTTGCCAATGCTGCAGAATGGCGGTCTGCCAACGCTGCACCCGCGCGGCTTGCCAACGCAACATCCGCGCGGCTTGCCAACATTGCAGCCATTTGCTGACGGTTGCATTTGAGGAGCCCCGTCGACCACGTGCTGCCACGTCGGTCGACTTCGCCACAGCAGCCTCGACGACGTTCGCGCACCTTCGCGCACCTCGTTGAGCAGGTAACTTGGTCAACCAGGAAAGGTTACTGGCAACTCTGCAGGATGATGACCTTCGTCATCACCGGTTTACTACCCTTGTCGTCGCGGGTCGACGACCTTCGTCGACCACCTCGGTCGATATTCCAAAATGTCAGCTCCTGATTGGTCGAAATTCGCCTGTGCAGTCTCAAGGGTGCGCAGGGTCAGACGCGACCCTGCGCAGACGAACACCCGCGAACTTCTGCACGAGCTGCGTCACATGTACATGTGCATGAGACATCTGTGTTGTCAAACTAAAATACTATTTGTTGTTTGTAGGCTGCAGTGGGGTAGCTTACATAGGGTACAACACATTCTAGGGTTTCTATTTGTATCCCAACTCTTGCTAGTTTCATCATTCTTTGCCTAGATTCTCAACATGGTATCAGAGCAGTAGGTCCGTAGGACTGTTCTTTTAGGGCCCACCGGTTACCGCGTTACCCCACGCCCTACCCTGCCCTGTATCGCCCGCGCGTGCCGCCCCTTCAGCTCGCGCGCCGCCTTTGCAGCCCCACGCGCTGCCTCTGCTGCACCGCGCGCCGCCCCTGCAGCCCGCGCGCCGCTTCTCCTGCCCAGCGCGCCGCTTCTCCTGCCCTGCCCGCGCGCCCTGCCCTGCCCTACCCACGTCCTGCCTTGCCGCGCGCCGCCCTGCAAGCTGCGTGCCGCCCCATTCCTGCCTTACGCTCTAGCCTGTACTGCCCGCTATGGCTTCCCTCGTTATTCTCGAGTTCGACCCTGAGGGTCGTCCGATTCAGTTCGAAACCTGGCTCGATGATTTACAGTTGTACCTGCTGAGCGATATTAAGGACGGTGTTTCCCTCTTTGACCACATGTCTGGAGCCTCTACTGCCCCTCCTGACACTGCTGAGAGTGCGACTCACTCACAGTGGCTTTCCCGTGACGCTGCCGCTCACCTAGCCGTTCGCAACCACCTACCGACGACTGAACACGCTCACTTTGGCCAGCACAAGACTGCTAAAGCCCTGTACGACGCTGTAGTCGCTCGCTATTCCTCCCCTGCCGGAGCGGCTTTCGGCCGCCTTATCCTCCCCTTCCTGTTTCCCAAGCTGTCGTCCTTTGCCACTGTAGAGGACCTAATTTCCCACCTCCGCACCAAGCACGCTCGCTACCGTGCTGCCACCCCAGACGAGTTCCTCCCCAAGAACGAGCCCCCGATTTACCTCACTCACTACTTCATTGTCACTCGCCTCCCTGACTCTCTTCGCGCAGTTAGGGACCACTTTCTCGCGCTTCATCCCACTAAGCTCACCATTGAACTCCTCGAGCAGCACCTCCTTGCAGCCGAGACTAGTGCATCGCTGTTGGTGCTACTAGTGGCGCCCCTCGCACGCCCTTCTTTGAGGGGTGCTCCCCCTCCCCTCTTGCCCCCTCTGTTGCTACTGCTGCTGCTGTCGACTTCCTTGGTGCTGAGGAGGTCGGTGCCGCTTCTGCTCCTAGTGCGAAGCGTCGCAGCGGCAAGGGCAAGGGCGGCAAGGGTGGTGGAGGTGGCGGCGGAGGAGGTGGGGGTGGAGGCGGTGGAGACTGCGGGGGTGGTGGTGGTGGCGGGAGTGGTGGTGGGAGTGGGGGCGGTGGCGGCGGTGGCGGCAGCGGCGGGAGTGGCAGTGGTGGTGGTCGGGGCGGCAGTGGGAGTGGTGGCGGCGATAGTGGCGGCGGCGGGAGTGGTGGTGGCGGCGGCGGCAGTGGTGGTGGTCGGGCTGGAGCAGCACCAGCAGCAGCAGCAACAGCAGCGTCCGTGGGAGAAGCTCACGCCCCAGAAGCTTCGTGAGTGGTTTGCTCAGCGTGTGGTGTTTGGGGGTAGTGGTCGCTGCCCATACGTCATTCGCACAGGTGACCGCGCTGGTCAGACGTGCGGGAAGTTCAACACCCACGCAGCACCGCTGCTTCTCCCGCCTAGACGACGCTTGGCGCACTGAGTTTGGCGATGAGGCTGAGATACCTCGATGGGCGGAGCTGCTTAGGTCTGGGGTTGATATCTTTGCTCTTTACTATGATGCTATCCTTAATGCAATGTATGCATTGTCTGTTAGTGCTGAGGGTGACTGTTACTTGTGTGTGCCGCCCGACCCTGGCATAGAGGCTGCTGCTCTAGGTGCTAGTGAGTCTGCTCTCTCTGGTACTGCGCCTGCTGAGGCCTTGCACACCTTCACACTTGACTCTGGTGCTTCATGCTGTTTCTTTCGTCACAGTACTGCACTCACACCACTCCCTAGACCGATTGCGGTCTCCCTAGCTGACCCCTCTTGGGGCCCAGTGCTTGCACGCTCCTCCACTGTGCTCCCGTGTCCGGCGGTTCCGTCCGGCTCACTGTCAGGTCTCCACCTCCCCTCGTTCTCGACGAACTTGGTGAGCACCGCTGTCCTGCAGGATGCGGGGGTTGATACCTTCACCCCTGGACGATAGCGTGAGGCGATTTGCACGTGCTCCCGGACTGGCCGTCACCTGGCCACGTTCACTCGTCGGCCTGGGTCGAGTCTGTACACACTGACTACTGAGCCTCCTCAGGTTGCTGCGTCTGGTCAGGTGGCCGCGTCGGGTCAGGTAGCTTCCCCCTGCGAGTGTCGTCACCTGTCGCACCAGACCCTCCTCTGGCACCACCGCCTTGGTCACCCCTCCCTGCCACGCCTTCGTGGCATGCACTCCCGCCTCCTTGTCACTGGTCTTCCCAGGTCTCTGCCTTCCCTCCCACCCTCGCCTGCCCCGCCCTGCGTTCCTTGCGTCGAGGGGCGGCAGCGTGCCGCTCCTCACTCCTCCTCGTTTCCTCCGACAACTGTCCCCTGCAGACCCTCCACATGGACGTGTGGGGCCCAGCCCGCGTCTAGGGACAGGGCCGCGAGCGGTACATTCTGTTGGTTGTTGAGGACTACTCGCGTTACACCACGGTCTTCCCCTTGCGCAGCAAGGGTGAGGTCCCTGCTGTTTTGATCCCTTGGATCCGCGCTGTGCGTCTCCAACTCAGCGAGCGGTTCGGCACGGACCTTCCTGTCCTGCGTCTGCACTCTGACAAAGGTGGTGAGTTTTCCTCCGACCTCTTGCGGGACTTTTGTCAGGGGGAGGGCATCACCCAGTCGTTCACGCTTCCGGCCTCTCCGCAGCAGAATGGGGTTGCTGAGTGCCACATTGGTTTAGTAATGGATGTCGCTCGTACCTCCATGATCCATGCGGCTGCTCCCCATTTTCTGTGGTCGTTTGCTGTCCGGTACGCTGCGCATCAGCTCAACCTCTGGCCCCGTGTCTCCTTGCCGAAGACCTCGCCCACACTGCGTTGGACGGGGGAGGTTGGCGATGCGTCGCGGTTCCGGGTCTGGGGCTCTCGTGCCTTTGTCCGCGATACCACCACGGACAAGCTCTCCTCTCGCGCCATTCCCTGCGTCTTCCTTGGCTTTCCCCCTGACGCGCATGGCTGGCAGTTTTACCACCCCACCTCACGCTCTGTCTTCTCCTCTAAGGACGTCACGTTTGACGAGTCGGTTCCCTTTTACCGTCTCTTCCCCTACCACACTGCCCCTCTCCCCCCCCGCCGCCGCTCTTCCTCGCTCCAGGTCCCCCTCCGGTAGACCCCCTTCCCCCTCAGGGTCCTGCTCCTTCAGGTGTCTCTCAGGTAGACCCACTTCCCTTGGCTGAGCCTGTCGAGGTCACTAGTGACTCACGTGCTGCAGGGGGTGGTCCTACTCGGGGTGCTGCATCTGGGGGTGCTGAGCTTGTGGGTGCAGAGCCTGGGGGTGCTGAGCCTATGTGTGGGGAGCCTTGGGGTGCTGAGCTTGTGTGTGCGGAGCCTGGGGGTGCTGAGCTTGGAGGTGCGTGCGGAGACCGAGGGTGCTGAATGGGGGTGCTGAGCCTGGGGGTGCTGAGCCTGAGCGTGAGGAGCCTGGGGGTGCTGAGCCTGGGGGTGCTGCTTCTGGGGGTGCTGAGCCTGGTGGTGCTGCTTCTACTGGGGGTCTTCCGGGAGCCTCGCCGCAGTGGTCTTCTCAGCGTGCGCCCCTCTCGCCACAGCAGCTGCACGAGTGATTTGCCCAGCGCACCCGTCTTCGGAGTCATGCTGTTGCTGGAGGCACTGGAGCTGGAGGTGCTGGTGGTTGAGACCCTGGAGCAAGAGGCATTGGAGCTGGAGGTGCTGCCGCTGGCGGCGCTGGAGCTGGCGCTTCAGTAGCAGGAGGTGCTGGAGCTGGTGGCACTGGCGCTGGAGCTGGCGCTATTGGAGCCTGGAGGTGCTGGCGCTGGAGGCACTGGAGCTGGAGGTCCTGACGCTGGAGGTACTGGAGCTGGAGGTCCTGACGCTGAAGGTGCTGGAGCGGGAGGTCCTGACACTAGAGGTACTGGAGCTGGAGGCGCTGCCCCTGGCGGCACTGGAGCTGGCACTACTGGCGCTGGCGGTGCTGGCGCTGGAGGCGCTGGAGCTGGAGGCCCTGTGCAGCAGCGACCGTTTTTCGTGCCGCCACCGCAGCTGTCCGAGCTTCCGCCCGAGTCGGTGCTCCGCCAGGTTCTTAGTCTTCCTTCGTCCACTGCCCTTCCTCCGGACTCACCGCTGCCTGCCTCGTCTCCTTACACTGAGCAGTCGATCTCCCTTACAGAGCGTCGTGAGCCTGCGTCTCGTCCTGTCTCCCCTGTTCGCGCTGTTCGCACCGCTCGTCGTGTCCCGCGTCCGCGTCCTCCTCCTGTGCCAGGCACTCACACCCTGGCACTTCGTCCTTCCTCTGCTCCACAGCGCGTCCCGCTGCCGTCTCCTCCTACGTCCTCTCTTCCTGAGATTCCTGACCCTGAGTCTGACCGTGTTCGTGCTGCTAGCCCCACAGTCACGCGTCTTCTGGCTACTGTTGTCACTGACCCGTCGTTTGAGTCTACTGCTGCGTTTGCCTTAGTTGCTGAGCTTGTGGACTTTGCTGCTGCGTGTCGTCTAGACTACGCTGCCAGTCTTGTTGCTGAGTCTGAGTCTGTCTGTCCTCCGTCCGTCGGGGGTGAGTGTGCTTTTGGCACGGACGTCCTTAAGGACAGGCAGGAGGACTTTGAGTCTCTTGCGGCTGCTGTACCTCATCTCGTGGCCTGGCTACTTGTGCACTACATCGGGCATGGGGCTGGTGCTTGGAGGACGGGGTGACGTTGTCCTCACTGGACACTCAGACGCCTCTTGGGTTGACGACCTGGCTACACAGCGGTCGTCACAGGGTTACACCTTCAGCCTTGGTTCCCGCTCCGTTTCTTGGCGGTCTACCCGCTCGTCTTCTGTTCTCAGCTCCAGTTGTGAGTCTGAGATCTACGCCGCGGCCATTGCTGCACAGGAGTTACGCTAGCTCACCTACCTGCTGACCGACTTGGGAGAGCGGCCTAGTTCTCCTCCAGTTCTGTACGTCGACAACAAGGCCGCTATTGCCTTGTGTCAAGAGCACAGACTGGAGCACAGAACGAAGCACATCGCTCTGCGTTACTTCCTGGCTCGTGAGTTGCAGCAGCGTGGCCAGCTTCGTCTTGCTTACGTGGACACGCGGGCCAACACTGCTGATATATTCACCAAGGCACTTCCGCCTAGTGATCATCAGCGTCACTGCACTACTTCAGGCCTCGTGCCTACGTTCTCTCACTTGCTTACTGCTTGACTTTGCCGGTACTGTGATCACTGTATATACCTGCATGCTTACACTTGCTAGGTAGTGATCACTGTACTGTTTGCTCTCTCTTATATAACTATGCATGTGAACTGGCCATGTGGCCTTTTGCTTGTGCTCCGAATGTGTGGTGTCTTCGTGATCCACCCTGAGCTTGCTTTGCTCTTCTTGACTGGTCTTGTGACCCCTTGCTCTCCCCCACTTTGCCTATGGGGGTGTGTCAAACTAAAATACTATTTGTTGTTTGTAGGCTATAGTGGGGTAGCTTTCATGGGGTACAACACATTCTAGGGTTTCTATTTGTATCCCAACTCTTGCTGGTTTCATCATTCTTTGCCTAGATTCTCAATATGTGTTGCACTCGCGGATGCTTCAGTTACTCTTGCATGGATTCCCTAGTACACCTCGTATAAAAGCAACCCTTGTAAACTTGCAGAAGGTCGGCTTCACCTCCCGCACACCCGACCATGAAGTCAGTTTGGCCCATGCGAGGGCGGGGCCAAATTCCTTCAACAGCGCGGAGAGGAAGGAGAGGAGGAGGAGCGCGGAGAGGAAGGAGGGGAGGAGGGTCACAATGTCCTTCTCACTAATTTCTACTCCAACTTGCTAGTATCGTCCTGACAGCCGCTGCTATCTGAGCGACAGTTTGCAGCATTTTGCGACAGTCTGCGACAGTTCAGCCCTAAAACTATGGCGGGAGCTGATGAGAAGGGAGCACCTGGCGGGCGCGCCAATCCCTATGAAGGCGACCAGTCACGTGACGTGACTTAGCGCGGGTTTTTTTTTTTTTTTTCCCCTGTTGTTGTCAGAGTCGGGGCGACGCCGCTAATTGTGGCGTGGCGCGCTGGCTAACGTTAGCTTGGCGGGGCTCACTCTAATGCTAGAATGCTCTCTTCCTACATAGGGGTGACGGGTATCTGCTCAGCTCTACAATCCGTCTCCTTTTGCAAATCCTTAGGTGTTGAAGTTGAGCGAGAACCACTTCTCCGCAGGGTTGGGACGAGGGGGTGAGCTTGTAATATGGTAACCATTATTTCAACCTACCTTGCAAAAGTATACTGTTGCTTTAAACGAATGCGCACAAGAAAAGGGAAAGCCACCGAACAGTCTTGTAGCAAGATTCCAAGCACATCTGCGGTACTCTAGGACATCCCTTCAAGTAAATGCGATCTTAGTAGAGTATAGTGGCTGTGTCGTCAATTGCTCCGCTAATCTCTGGCTGGTTGCGGTGTTCGTGATTCACGCCGCGCCTTTAAATTTGACACTAACCATCCGGTGTCACGCCGACATCACTTTATGCACGTTGCGCAAGAGGGGGAATTGCTTACATGCTGCTCTGGACGTAATACGACCTGCGTATGCTACTAGCCTGCTCGCCGCTCCATGGCAAGCTCTGAGTCTGCGCTTAGTGGTAGCTCTGAGTCTGCGTTTAGTAATAGCTCTGACTGTGCGTTTAGTAATAGCTCTGACTGTGCGTTTAGTAATAGCTCTTACTCTGCGTTAAGCAGTACTGCTAGGAAGCGCAGACGGCATGACGTAACTGACTGCATTGCTCGCGCCCTAGAGACTATAGCCGCAAACGTGGGCAAGCCCATCACCATAATTCACGAAGGTACGCAATAGAAAGTCTGTAATACCGCGACAGTTTGTGCTCTCCGCCATTACAAACGTCCGCGCCTCGCTTTTCCCCCGTTTGACGCATTGCATCGTACTGTACCGCTTTCCACACAACGTTCGTTGTATATAACTAACTGGAGCTTCGAATTGGAGCTCCTGCTGCAGAACGCCCAAATCTATCACTATTTCGACGGGAGCTACGCGGAACCCGCTGAGGACACCGACGACGCCAGGACTCGCTACTACAACGAGTCCCTGATGGCGTACGGGATTCTCCTGCGCAATATGTCGCCGGCGGAGCAGCTGAACATCCGTTAATTTGTACAAGACATCGGCTGCTCCAGCCCTCGACGCCTGGCGCCACCTGAACGGCGTGTACCAGCCGAAAGACTCCGTCTCTTCGAGCCGACTGCTTCAGCAGCTACTGGAGACAAAGATGGCCCCAGGGGAGAAGGTCAACAGCTACATCAATCGCTGTCGGAGCCTTCGCGATCAAATCGTGAAGCTAGGGAGTTCGATTTCCGAAGAAATCTTCGTGAACATCGTGCTTCAAGGGCTCGGCCCAGAGTGGCGGCCCTGCAAGGCGCTTCTCCGACAGCAGGGGGTCATCTCGGAGGCCGCCCTCTGCGCCGCCCTTCTCGTCGAACAAAGGGATATGGACCAGCAGCGACCAGCGCCGCGACGAGAAAGAGAACGGATCGCCTTCTACGCCGACAACAACGAAGAGCGACGTCCGAGGCGCCTCTACTGCAAAATTTGCAGGACTTTCGGGCACCTGGCGGATCGATGTAAATACCGATCTCGCCCTCGCCAGACCAATCCGAGCACCTGGTCCGGCCGACAAGACGCACGAGGCGACGTGCGTCCAGCCCAGGGGTATCAACCCCCACCCGCGCGCAACCTTAACCCCGTGGTTCAGCATCAGCAGCAGCAGCCATCACCGACTGCCACAGTACGCAATGTCATGAGCAACATGGCCATGACAGGCGAGTCACGTCGTCGCCGCGCACGCTCACCATCACCTGAGCCAGCACCGCATCCCATTGGCGCGTTCTCTAACAACAACCCATTCAGTCCGCGCCACGACTTCACCGACGACGACGATCAGGACTGGAATCTCCCAGTCCCGCTGCTTGAGAGTCCCCCGCACGTACCCGACATGCGGGTGGCGCCACTTGATTGGCTCTCGCGCGAGCAATTCCTGAAGTTCGACACTCCGCACATCGTCACGCCGCGACTGGCGCTGCTCGCATGTGACGACAACAAGCGCTACAACACCTGGTACCTGGACAGCTGCTGCGGCCAGCATATGGTAGGCTCCGAGCGTTACATATCCAACGCCGTCGCCACCCCCACAGTCACTTACGTCACAGTGGCGAACAACACGCGCCTGCGCGCAAGCGCGCAAGGCATCGTTGTGCTCAAAGCACGCGGAAGCCGCACGCACATCACGCTCAACGATGTGCTGATCGTCCAGAACCTGCGCTTCAACCTCCTGTCCGCCGCACAGCTCATGGATTGCGGCGTAGAACTCAGCACGGATCGCGCGACGCGCGACATTCTGCTGCACTACGAATCGCGCACTGTTTCCCGCAGGCAGATCGGACGGGCACACTCCGAAAATGGAGTGTACGTTTTGGATTTCGACATTCCCGACTGCAGCGGCGATTCGCACGAGTTAATCGACCTCGTGCCACTGCGCTTCGAGCACATCCACCGCAGGGACTGGAAGCACCCTGACGGGAGACCGTGGGTGCCGCATCATCCCCACCCACGCGAAACGGCGCTGCACAACCCTGACCCAGACGGCATCTGCAGGGACTGCCACACGCCGACGACGTCAAGCAGCGCCATTGCCGGCCGTGGACTCGCCGCCATCGCGGAAGCAGAACGCCACGCGCCGCCAGAAGAAGGGATGTCGCAACTCGAACTAGAAGTCACCACTCAGCTGTCAGAATGAACAGGCAGGAATGACTGTACTAACAGAAGGCTGGATACAAATAGGAAACCCTAATCCAGTGTACCCCCTAAGGCGTAACCCACTACAGCCTACAACCATATAAACATATAATGTTTGACACACCCCCATAGGCGAAGTGGGGAGACCTGGGGGTCACACGACCAGTCAGGGCAAAGCAAGGCAAAGCAAGCTCAGGGTGGATCTCGAGGATTCCACACAAATTCTGAGCACAAGCTAGTGGTCACAAGACCAGTTCACATGCAGGTTTATAACAGAGCAAGAGATACAGTGATCACAACCTAGCAAGAGTAAACATGCAGGTATATATATATAGTGATCACAGTACAAGCAAAGTCAAGAGGTAAGCAAGTGAGGTCCAGTAGGCACAAGGCCTAGTAGAGTGCAGAAGCGCTGATGGTCACGAGGCTGAAGCGCCTTGGTGAACACATCAGCAGTGTTGGCCTCAGTGGCCACGTAGCGAATACAAAGCTGACCGCGCTGCTGCAGCTCTCGAGCAAGGAAGTACCGCAGGGCGATGTGCTTCGTTCTGTGCTCCAGTCTGTGCTCCTCACACAAGGCAATGGCAGCCTTGTTGTCGACGTACAGTACTGGAGGAGAACGAGGCGGCTCTCCGAGGTCCATCAGCAGGTAGGTCAGCCAGCGTAGCTCCTGGGCAGCCATGGCTGTAGCGTAGATCTCAGCCTCGCAACTGGAGCCGAGAACAGAAGAAGAGCGTGTAGAGCGCCAAGAAACTGAGCCAGAGCCAAGGCTGAAGGTGTAACCTTGAGACGACCGCTGAGTGGCCTGGTCGTCTGCCCAAGAAGCGTCTGAGTGCCCTGTGAGAACAACTCGGTCTCGCCCTCCAAGCACAAGCCCCATGCCCGACGTACTACACAAGTAGCGCAACACCCTCTTAGCGGCATCCATGTGCTCCTTCCTGTGACGGCCAGGAGCGACATAGCGTGCAAGGATGCTAAGAGGGTATGCAAGGTCAGGTCGAGTGCAGGTCATCAGGTACATGAGGCAGCCCACAAGCTCTGGATACGGGCCACTCGGCTCTACGGACTCATCCGAAGGCAGAGCTGAGAGCGAGTGACCGGTAGGCAGAGGAGTGGACTGAGGCGAGGAGTACGTGAAGCGGAAGCGCTGGAGAACCTGCTGCACCATGTGTGACTGAGTCAGGGTGATGGTGCGCCGTGCTCTGTCCCGGGTGATCCGCAAGCCAAGATAGCTTGTCAGCTCACCCAGGTCTGTGCACGTGTGTCTCCTCTGCAGCTCCGACTTCACGTAGGCGAGTCCTGCAGTGTCAGCAGTGGCAAAGACCAAGTCGTCGACGTACACGAGGATGTAGAACGGCGGCAGCGAAGTGTCGGTGCGCAGGAACAGCGACGGGTCAGCTGTAGAAGGCGCGAACCCAAGAGCCGCAAGTGTAGTCCTCAGTGTGTCGTGCCACTCACGCGGAGCCTGGCGGAGACCGTAGACCGGCCGCTGAAGCCTCCACTGGGTACCAGGAGGAAACGACCCAGTGAAGCCAGGTGGGCGGCGCAGCCAGATCTCCTCGTGCAGGCTGCCCTGCAAGAAAGCAGTGCTGAAGTCAAGTGAGTGAAGCTCGTAGTCGCGCTGAGCGGCTATGTGCAGCAGCACCCGAAGAGTAGTCATCTTCGGGGTGGGGGAGAAGGTCTGGAAGAAGTCAACTCCCTCTCGCTGACTGAAGCCTCGAGCCACGTAACGCGCCTTGAAGACAGGCGGAGAACCCGGCGGCCGCTTCACCCTGAAAATCCACATGCCACTGACGATGTTCGCCCCAGGAGGGGGAACCTCGTCGACGTAGGTGCGTGTGGACTTCCAGGAAGCCATCTCGGCGTCCATGGCTGTCTGCCACTGAGAGGAGTAGGGACCCGCCATCGCCTCAGCGTAAGTGCGCGGGGTCGGGATGTCTGGTGCATCCGGGTCTCCCTCAGGGGCAACTAGCAAGGACACGAGACGGGGCAAAGTAGCAGCAAGACACTGGAACTCCTCCTGCCTGTCCTCAAGGACGTCCGTGCCAAGAGCACACTCACCCCCGACGGACGGAGGACAGACAGACTCAGACTCAGACTCAGCAACAAGGCTAGCAGCGTAGTCTAGACGACAGGCAGCAGCAAAGTCAACCAACTCAGCGACCAGAGCAGACGCAGCAGAGGACTCAAAGGTAGGGTCAGTGACAACAGTAGCGAGGAGACGCGTGACAGTAGGGTGCTCAGCACGATACCGGTCAGACTCAGGGTCCGGAACGTCAGGCAAAGAGGACGCAGGAGGTGACGGTAGAGGGACACGCTGAGGAGCAGTAGAGGGACGCAGAGTCATGTAGTGAGTGCCTGGGACAGGAGGAGGACGCTCACGACGGACACGACTAGCAGTGCGAGCAGGACGAACAGGCGACGCAGGACGAGACTCAGGCTCACGACGCTCTGTAAGACCTCCTGTGGGACCAGTGTAAGGAGAGGGAGCAGGGAGAGGCGAGGTAGGCGGTAACTGTGACTGCGGCTGGACAGGCGGAGGACACTCTACGGAGGGAGGAGGACAAGGAGGAGGAGCCTGCCCAAGAACCTGCTGAAGGAGCGGTACGAAGTACGGTCGCGGCCGCGCAGCGTCTCCAGAAGCAGAGGAGACTCCAGCGGCCGGGTCCTCAGGACCAGTAGGAGCTCCAGCGTCCGGGTCCACAGCACCAGCAGCAGCTCCACCGGCCGGGTCCTCAGCACCAGTAGTAGCTCCAACGCCCGGGTCCTCAGCAGCAGCAGCAGCGCCACCGCTCGGGTCCTCAGCTCCAGCAGCAGCTCCACCGTCCGAGTCCTCAGCACCAGCAGCAGCTCCACCGACCGGGTCCTCAGCACCAGCAGCAGCGCCACCGCCCGGGTCCTCAGCTCCAGCAGCAGCTCCAACGTCCGAGTCCTCAGCACCAGCAGCAGCTCCACCAGGCGGGTCCGCAGCACCAGCAGCAGCTCCAACGTCCGGGTCCTCAGCACCAGTAGCAGCGCCACCCCCAGGGTCCGCAGCACCAGGAGCACCACTCCGAAGACTGCAGCGCCGTGTGTACCACTCGCGGATCTGCTGAATGGGGGGGAGCTCCTGGGTAGGAGGGGAAGTACCGGGACGAGCTCCAGCAGCACCTCTCCGGAGGCGGCAGTACTCGAGGTACCTCTCCTGCAGCTGCTGGGAGGAGAGGGCTCCTCCAGGTGTAGCACGCTCAGGCTCAGCACCCCCAGACGCAGCACCCCCAGACACCGTACCTCCTGGCTCAGCACCCCCAGGCTCCGCACCCCCAGACTCAGCACTCCCAGGCTCAGCACCCCCAGACGCAGCACCCCCAGGCTCAGCACCCCCAGACGCAGCACCCCCAGGCTCAGCACCCCTAGCAGGACGAGAGTCAACAGCTACCTCGACAGGCTCACCCGGGTCTACCTGGGACACACCTGAGGGAGCGGCACCCTGAGGGGGGAGGGGGTCTGGTACCTCAGCACCTGGAGCGAGGAAGAGAGGCGGGGGGGGGGAGTGGGGCAGTGCGGTAGGGGAAGAGGCGGTAGTAGGGGACGGACTCGTCAAAAGTGACGTCCTGAGAGGCCAGGACACGCCGCGAGGTGGGGTGGTAGAACTGCCAACCAGGGGCGTCCGGGACAAAGCCAAGGAAGACGCAGGGGACAGCGCGACGGGAGAGCTTGTCCGCGGACGTGTCGCGGACAAAAGCTCGGGATCCCCAGACCCGAAAACGCGACGCATCGCCAGCCTCTCCCGTCCAACGCAGTGTCGGAGAAGTCTCGGGCAAGGAGACACGGGGCCAGAGGTTGAGCTAATGCGCAGCGTATCGGACTGCAAACGGCCACAGAAAGTGGGGGGCAGCCGCATGAACCAAGGAGGTACGAGCGACCTCCATGACCAAGCCAATGCGGCGCTCAGCAACCCCATTCTGCTGTGGAGAGGCCGGAAGCGTGAACGACTGCTCAATGCCCTCCTGCTGACAGAAGGCCTCCAAGAGGCCAGAGGAAAACTCTCCACCTCTGTCAGAGTGCAGACGCAGGACAGGGAAGTCGGAGCGGAAACGCTCACTGAGCTGGAGACGAGATCTGCGGATCCAAGGGATCAAGACATCAGGGACGTCACCCTTGGTGCGCAAGGGGAAGACCGTGGTGTAGCGCGAGAAGTCGTCAACAACAATCAGGAAGTACCTCTCCTGACCCTGGCCACGGACGCGGGCTGGGCCCCACACGTCCATGTGGAGCGTCTGCAAAGGAGCAGTCGTCGGGGGAAAGGAGGAGGAGTGAGGAGTGGCGCGCTGCCGCCCCTCGACACAGGGAAGACAGGGAGGAGCAGGCGAGGCTGGAAGGGGAGGGAGCACCCTGGGAAGACCAGCAACAAGGTCCCGTTTGTGCATGGCCCGAAGGCGCTGCACAGACGGGTGACCAAGGCGGTGGTGCCAAAGGACAGTCTCATGCGCCAGAGAGCGACACGAGCAGGGGGCGGACAGCTGACCTGACGCAGACGCAGACGCGGACGCAGCTACCTGAGGGGACTCAGTGGTCAGTGTGTAAAGGTCCGACCCCGGCTCCCGAGTGAAGGTAGCCAGGTGGCGACCCGTCCGAGCACACGTGCAGTGTGTCACGCGCTCGTAGGCAGGGGTGAACTGGTGAACACCCCCGTCCTGGAGCGCACTACCTGCCACCAAGTTCGTAGAGAACGAGGGGAGGTAGAGACCTGACAGCGTGCCGGACGGGACCGCCGGACAAGGAAGGACAGTGGAGGAGGTCGCAATGACCGGACCCCCAGAGGGGTCAGCAAGGGAGACAGCAACTGGCCGAGCGAGTGGCTCAAGGACAGTGCGGTCACGAAAGAAAGAGCGAGAAGCACCTGAGTCCAGGGTGAAGGTGTGCAGTGCTGCAGTCGACTCAGTACCAGGGGGCACAGACGCACGAGCACCTAGGGCAGCAGCCTCACCATCACCTGGGGTAGCAGACACGCGAGTACCGGGAGTGGTAGCCTCACCTGCACCGAGGGCAACAGACGTACTGGCACCGAGAGCGGCTGCCTCACTCACAGAGCGACTACCACTACGGCCACCCCGACTGCTCAAACCGGCGTACCACTCACGAGCCTGCTGGAGCAGAAGAGGGCACGGCTGCTGCACCTGTCCACTACCTGAGGCTCCCGAACGACGGACGCCAGAGCGACTACCACTACGGCCACCCCGACTGCTCAAACCGGCGTACCACTCACGAGCCTGCTGGACCAGAAGAGGGCACGGCTGCTGCACCTGTCCACTACCAGGGGCTCCCGAACGACGCACGCCAGAGCGACTACCACGCCGGCCACCCCGACTGCCCAAACCGGCGTACCACTCACGAGCCTGCTGGACCAGAAGAGGGCACGGCTGCTGCACCTGTCCACTACCAGGGGCTCCCGAACGACGCACTCCAGAGCGACTACCACTACGGCCACCCCGACTGCCCAAGCCGGCGTACCACTCACGAGCCTGCTGGAGCTGCATCTGGCCACGTCAGGAGCAGCAGCAGTAGCGGCAGCAACAGCAGGAGCAGTAAAGGCAGTAGCAGCAGCAGTAACGGTAGCAGTGCTAGCAGGGCAAAGCTCACCAGTGGTTGGTGCGGCGGGCGCAAGACAGTGGCGACAGCGTGGCCGCTGCAACAGCGGGGCGGGGCCAGGTCGTAGCAGGGAGCTCCGCGGCAGCTGCTGCAGGGTCGGCGGCGGCAGCTGCTGCAGGTCGAGCGGCGGCTGCTGCTGCAGGGTCGGCGGCGGCCGCTGCTGTAGGCTCGGCGGCGGCTGCTGCTGCAGGGTCGGCGGCGGCAGCTGCTGTAGGCTCGGCGGCGGCAGCTGCTGCAGGTCGAGCGGCGGCTGCTGCTGCAGGGTCGGCGGCGGCAGCTGCTGCAGGTCGAGCGGCGGCTGCTGCTGCAAGCGAGGCGGCGGCAGCTGCTGCAGGTCGAGCGGCGGCTGCTGCTGCAGGCTCGGCGGCGGCAGCTGCTGCAGGTCGAGCGGCGGCTGCTGCTGCAGGCTCGGCGGCGGCAGCTGCTGCAGGTCGAGCGGCGGCTGCTGCTGCAAGCTCGGCGGCGGCAGCTGCTGCAGGTCGAGCGGCGGCTGCTGCTGCAAGCTCGGCGGCGGCAGCTGCTGCAGGTCGAGCGGCGGCTGCTGCTGCAGGGTCGGCGGCGGCTGCTGCTGCAGGCTCGGCGGCGGCAGCTGCTGCAGGTCGAGCGGCGGCTGCTGCTGCAAGCGAGGCGGCGGCAGCTGCTGCAGGTCGAGCGGCGGCTGCTGCTGCAGGGTCGGCGGCGGCAGCTGCTGCAGGTCGAGCGGCGGCTGCTGCTGCAGGCTCGGCGGCGGCAGCTGCTGCAGGTCGAGCGGCGGCTGCTGCTGCAAGCTCGGCGGCGGCAGCTGCTGCAGGTCGAGCGGCGGCTGCTGCTGCAGGTTCGGCGGCGGCAGCTGCTGCAGACGAAGTCGAAGCCGCGAAGGGGCGGCTGAGGGATTGCGACGGGCGGCTAAGGGGCCGCGATGCGTGGGTAAGGAGCCGCGACGCCACGGGAAAGGCGATGCGGCGGGCTAGCGAGGCGCGCGCGCGAAAAATCGGCCGCGCACGGGCGGCTAGCGAGTCGCGCGCGTTAAAAACGAGCCGCGCGCGGGTGGCTAGCGGGCTGCGTGCGCGCGGTAGGTAGAGGCGCACGAGGGCGCTAAGGCGCACGAGGGCGTGCGGTAGGTAGAGGCGCACAAGGGCGCTAAGGCGCACGAGGGCGCGCGGTAGGTAGAGGCGCACGAGGGCGCGAAGGCGCACGAGGGCGCTCGGTAGTGAGAGGCGCACGAGGGCGCACGAGGGCGCACGAGGGCGCACGAGGGCGCACGAGGGCGCACGATAGGTAGGTAGGTAGCGGTGGGCCCTAGGAGCGGTCCTAGCAAAGGACCTGCTCTGATACCATGTCAGAATGAACAGGCAGGAATGACTGTACTAACAGAAGGCTGGATACAAATAGGAAACCCTAATCCAGTGTACCCCCTAAGGCGTAACCCACTACAGCCTACAACCATATAAACATATAATGTTTGACATCAGCGTGTGTTCGGCACCGACCAAAGCCCCCACGCTGGACCACCCTCTCAGCGCCTTGAAGGCATTCTGCGTGGACAACGCCGCGGAACCTTCGACACGCGCGGAGTGGCGCGGCCTTACACCCGCGAAGAGTTTCTGAAGATTTACCCCCACTGGCGCGATCCCACGGCAACACTCACCGTGGAACAGGAGGAAGAACTGGCGCGCCGCGAAGCCGAGGAGCTTCGCCAACAGAGCCTCGCCGAGGCACGCGGAACGTTCGCTTGCGCCGCATGGGGCGCCGAAGCTGAAGAAAGCGCCACCAATGAAGGGGGGTGGGGAAGCGTCGAATGGCGGTTGGCGAACGGCTGAGGCTGGCGACTGGGGCAACACCGGCGGAACCTGGGCAACCGCAACCGGCGGATGGGGCGCCGCATCTGGCGCCGACACGAGTGGCTGGGGCACCCCTACTGGAGACTGGGGGACTTCCCGCGAAGACCAAAGGGGGGGAGAAGAAGAAGCTGGAGAGTCTGCAGTTGTTCCCCTCGGTCGTCCCCCACGCCATGTCCCACTCGCGTTACCTCCTCCCGACAACCCACCGCGCCGCGATCCATGGGACACCATCGTCTGGGGCAACGAGCCGTCAACCCCGCGTCGCACCGCTTACGGACCGGCTCCCGAACCACGCGAACCAACCCTCGTCCCTGGAACCATCCCTGGGACCAACATTTCACTCTCTGAGATTCGCGACAGAGAGTTTCTGGCGCTGATGCTGACTACCGCGGCAGAAGAAGAAGAAGATGCAGAAGAAGCAGCAGCAGAACCTGCCCCCGTACCTGATGAAGACCCGGAGGAAGCCCGCGCGCGCTACATGCGCACCTCCGGCTTTCGCGCCGACGATGCACTTTGGCACCAGCGCCTCGGACATCCCTCACGCGCAACACTGAAAAACTGCATCGACGCAGGCGTCTTCGCTCCTACGCCCAGATGGCAGTGAAGTAAGAGGTGCAACACATCCGCGCAATTGCACCGTCTGCCCCGAAGCTGCGCTAAGCCACCAACCGTTCCCGCTGCTCGAGCCAGGAACGAACCGCTACCCCAAGCTGCACAAAGTGTACAGCGACTTTCTCAACGTGGGGCACTGCGGGGTCGACGACGAGCTCTACACACTCACCTTCATCGACGCTGGAACACGCTATGTGTGGGTCGTGAACGTGGAAACTCGCGACAGGGCCTACGAAGTGTTCCGCCTTTGGCTGGCGCACGCGCAACGGCAATCTGGGGAGAAATTGGAGATTTGGCAATCTGACGGCGCAGCAGAGTTCAGGAGCAACCAGATGCAGACTTACCTGGCGCAAAAGGGGATCGAGCATCACATCTCTCTCCCCTACGCACATCAGCAGCAAGGCGTAGCCGAGCGGACGAATCGCACACTGATAACGAAGGTGCGGGCGCTGATGAAGCAGTCGAAGCTGCCGCCGATCTACTGGACTTACGCGATGCACCACGCCGTGCGGGTGCACAACCTGCTTTCAACCACCGCGATCACCGGGAATCTCTCCCCGCACGTCAAATGGACCGGGACCAAGGGGGATACCTCCATGCTCCGCGTGTGGGGGTGCATGGTGCAGTACCGCCCGCCAACATCAACCATCGGCAAATTCGCCAGTCGCGCGCGCTGGGGAATTCACCTCGGCATCAGTCACGAGTACAAAGCATGGATCGTACTGGACCTCCTCAGTCAGAAAACCGCCCACGCTCGCGATGTAATCTTCTACGAGCGGCTCTTCCTCGACCAATTCCGTCACGACGAGGAAACGAACGCGAATCGCGTTTACGCGAACGACGGGCACAGCTACGCAACGCCCGAAGACGAGGCCGCTGCAGCAATCCTGGAGCAGGATACAAGGGGCGAGTTCACATGGGAGGATCGGCGCAGCAGCGACGACGACGACGATTCCTCAGGAGGAGGAATGGGCGGAACAGGCGGAAGCGGCAGAGGCGCAGCACCACCAGCGCCACCTGAACCGGAAAGCGACGACGACGATGTGCAGGAAGTCGTCCCGCAACATCGCCACGACAGCACCATCTCAGGACTACAGCTGCTCGGGCTTCACACCGCAACCTCGAAGGCGCCACGTGTAATCGAGCCCCGAAACCCGCGCGAAGCTCTGTCTGGGCCACACAGCAAGGAGTGGCGCGAGGCAATGGATGCGGAGATCAAGGCGCTCGAGTCCCGAGACACCTGGGTGCTGGTCGACCGTGCGGCAATCAAAGGTGCAAGAATCCTTTCGGGGAAGTGGGTCTTCCGCGTGAAGACCGCAGCTGACGGAACGATCGAGCGCTTCAAGGCGCGATGGGTGGTGCGCGGCTATGACCAGAGGCACGGCATCGACTTCGACCAGACATTCGCTCCAGTCAGTCGCCACACCTCCGTTCGAATCCTGCTCGCCATCGCAGCTGCGAGGCACCTGCCACTCCGCCAGATCGACGTGAAGAATGCGTTCCTGTACGCGCTAGTAGACGCCGTGATCTACGTGGAGCAGCCGCACACCTATGGCGAAGGAAATTCACGCGTGTGTCAACTGCGCAAGTCGCTCTACGGGATCAAACAAGCACCGAGGCTGTGACAGCAGTACCTGCACAATATCCTGCTTGAAATCGGGTTCAAGCAGATGCCCCACGACCCAGGGATGTACCGCCGCGATTTCCGCGGGGAATACATCCTCCTCACGGTCTACGTCGACGACTTGCTCTACACGGGCTCAAACAACGAGCTGCTCGAACAGTTCGAGAAGGCTTTGGCGGGGCGCGTCGACATCACGTGCAATTACGAGGTGAAGCAGTTCCTAGGCCTCAACATCTCCTACGCGCCTGAAGCCATTCACCTCTCAGCGGCTAAGTACGCAGAGGAGTTAGGGAAGCGGTTCAACATTCCCCCTGCACCTCTCTCGACACCCTACCGAACCCCTGGACCGAACCACAAACCCGACAACAAAGCCCTATCCCCTGCTGGAGTTCAGACTTACCAGCAGCAGCTGGGATGCCTCCTCTTCGCCTCTGTCACCTGCAGGCCAGACCTCTCCTACATCGCAAGTCAGCTTGCCCAGTACTCACGGAAACCAACGGCTGAGAATCACCTGGACCTGCAGCGCGCTTTGCAATTTTTCGTTTCAACGCCCAAGATTGGGCTGTGCTACTCAACTGCACCAACCCCATCCTTCAATCTCGTCGGCTATGTGGATGCCGATCATGCAGCAGATCCCGACAATCGACGGTCCAGGACTGGCTTCCTGTTCCGACTCGAACCAACGGGGCCAATCTCCTGGAACTCACAGAAGCAGGAGCTGGTTGCCCTGTCGTCAGCCGAAGCAGAATTCATCGCAGCAACCGCAGCAGTTCGCGAAGGCCTCTACCTACAGGAACTCCTGCAGGAGGCGAAAATTCCAGCTTCGCCAACCTTTCGACTTCACTGCGACAACCAGAGTGCGATTCGCATCGCGAACAAACCTGGTTTCGTCAATCGCACCAAGCACATTGCGCTGCGATACTTCTTCGTGAAGGACGAGGTGGACAAGGGCAAGGTCAACTTGACCTATTGCCCGACCGGTGACATGGCAGCAGACTTCCTCACGAAGCGACTGCCACGCCAGCAGTATCAACACTGCTCCGAACTCAGCGGCGTGGTCAAGCAGGTCAAATCGAGCTACGGCCAGGAGTGAAGGGGGGTGTTACGAATAGTAATATTTAATTGTTACCGAGCACTCCTCACCGCAGCAAAGAGAAGCACGCAGTATCGAAGCAAGAACGCGAACCGTCAGACGGTTGGAGATTGACTCGAAGCATCAGACGGTTGGGGCGCATCTGGACCGTCGGAGCAGACGGCATCGGGCAGCTGCAGGCAGGATGGTTTCGGCGGGAACAGTTTCGTAACTGTACGCGCCGCACGGTTGGGAATGTATTTGAATAAGGGAATGTACCCCTTAGAGTACATGGCTAGTTAGGTCGCTTCGTATTCCCCTGTACTCTTATTTATATCGTTGTATTTGCATGTTTTCATCATCTCAAGCATTTTACATTCACTCTGCTATTGAGGTCAAGGGCCCACCAACTATCTACCCACGTGCGAACCTTCCCGAGTAGATCCTGGTAAAGCGATCATTCTCTGATCGTAGCACCCCCCACCTCCCTCCCTCCTCTGCTCCCCCCCGATCGTTCTCCCACCCTCCTTGCTTTCCCACCTTTCCTGTTCTTCCACCCTCCCTGTTCCTCCACCCTCCCTTCTCTCCCATCCCACCCTCCGTGTTCTCCCACTCTCTATGGTCTTCCAGAGGTCATGGACTCACACTCCTACCACATGTCATGCATTGGCAGCGTGCTACTGAAAAATCTGGTTGGGTGCATTATTAGGTGAATATGAGAAATTTTACTTCTATAATGTGGTGTGTTCGAAACAATTGGTGTTGTAAATTGTTGTACTTATCCACTTTTAGCTACTCAGTACGCTTCTGTTGCCATTTAGGTGTCATCTGTCCGTCAGCCCCCGGATAGAAGCGCCCCTGGGGTTGTAATAAAACACTGTTTTTTTCAAGGGGTGGGCTTATAATTGAGGATTTTTATAAGCGCCGGCGCTTATATAATAGCACATATGAAATTTGTCGATTTTACACCAAAATGTAGATCTAGTTCTTGCGAATTGAATCGAGCCGAAACAATACAGGTATGTGATTCAGAATCTCGCGTGCAAGTTGGGAGGGATTGACTCCCTGCCAACACACAGTCAGAATGAGTCAGCGTGCGCCCCCGAAAGCTCAAGCTGACTTGACGCGCTGGCAGTGAGCCGAGCGAGGGTGAAAGTCATCGGAATTCAATACGTGGGAATGGAAATGTTGTGTTTCGTTACAAGAATTTCAGTAAAATTATATTTAATCAAAAGAGGGTGGCGCTTATAATCCGTAAGCCTTCAGGGGTGCGCTTATAATCGAGGACCGGATATAAGCGCCCTCATCCTTTTATAAGCGCCGGCGCTTATCCGAGGCCTGCGCTTCTATCCGGGGGCTTACGGTATATTGATGTTATATTCGGCTACAGAATGATAAATACATATGCATGTCTTAAACTGTAGTCGTTCACAGCTTCATTCGCGCGCCCACAATCGAGTGCTTTCCCCCCCAAAATCTGAGCCGAAGTGGTGGGGCGAGCGCGGTACAGTATCAGTCCAGTTGATTGGACCCAGACCAGTTGAAAGGCTTGGTCATCACATGAACACCCGCTGCACAAACATCTGGGGAAGAGGGAGGGCGCACCGCGGCATTTGATGTCAATTTGACACTCCGGCATTTATTGGTTGGCGCGATTCGGTGGGAGGTGGAGGGACGGAACCGATGGACCAGCGAGCATGTTTCGGCAACGGCAGCAGCGGTGATGGTCGCGTCGCGTCGTGTGGCGGTCACTCCCGCCCACACCCATTGCGCCGCTGCGAGGGAATTGCCATGCGTAACCCCGTGTGTACCACAAAACCCAGTCCGGCCAACTGGGACGCGGTTTGAAGAGAGGTCTTGGATTCGCGAAATACTTTCTGTAACATTAATAATCACGATTTTTTTATGGATTTCGCTGGTTTAAAACCCGCAGCCTGAATTACAAATCTGAGTCAACGCTAGGTTCGGGTTTGGTTCGGGTTGGTTTGGGTGAGGTTTGTAAGAATCGCGAAAGTTGCGAGCTAGCGAAAACAAAAAGCGACAACCTGAGGGGCTGGAGCAGAGTGAGAAAATGTGCGACAGAATAGCAAACAATTCATTGCTCGCCTTCAGATTCTGACCATCGCACACCACTAGGGTTTTTTAGTGAGCACATTTCAGAACGAAAGGAATTAGTAGGTGCAGTGCGTATATGCAATCGAAGGGAAACGCAGGCGCCAGATGCGTGTGTCAAGCACGGAAAAAGTGGGCGTGAGGAGAAGAGAAATTAGCACTTTGCCGACCTCGCGACCCTCGACCGTCGCCCTTGCTTTCTCCGCCCACCGCCCTCGCCTCGCCCGTCGACCTCGCCGCCCCGCCGCCCGTCGCCCTCTCTTCCTCCGCCCGTCGCCCTCTCTTCCTCTGCCCGTCGCCCTCTCTTCCTCCGCCCGTCGCCCTCTCTTCCTCCGCCCGTCGCCCTCTCTTCCTCCGCCCGTCGACCTCGCTTTCCCCCGCCCGTCGCCTTCGCTTCCCCGCCCGTCGCCCTCGCTTCCCCTCCCCATCGCTCGCCCCGTCGACCTCTCCTCTCCCACCTGTCGCTGCGTCGACGTCGTAGGAATTCCCGTCGCCCATGCCTACTCCCCTCTCTCGCGCCGACGCCCTGGTTCTCCATCCCGCCGCCTTCTCTCCTCTTCCCATTCGAACACCTACTGTCCCTTCAATCGCTGCTGCTTCCTTTTTGCCGAGTCCACTTCCCCCTTCTCACTGCCAATCTTCAGTCGCATCAGGTCCCAATCCGCCCACGTCGCAACTTGCATTCTAATTCATGTCTTTCTCAGTTTCCCCCCTGATTGCGCTCAGTTCCCCCCCTGATTGCGCTCAGTTCCCCCCCTGATTGCGCTCAGTTCCCCCCCTGATTGCGCTCAGTTCCCCCCCTGATTGCGCTCAGTTCCCCCCCTGATTGCGCTCAGTTCCCCCCCTGATTGCGCTCAGTTCCCCCCCTGATTGCGCTCAGTTCCCCCCTGATTGCGCACAGTTCCCCCCCCTGATTGCGCTCAGTTCCCCCCCTGATTGCGCTCAGTTCCCCCCCTGATTGCGCACAGTTCCCCCCCCTGATTGCGCTCAGTTCCCCCCCCCCTGATTGCGCTCAGTCCCCCCACCTGATTGCGCTCAGTCCCCCCACCTGATTGCGCTCAGTTCCCCCCCCCCTGATTGCGCTCAGTTCCTCCTTCCCCCTCCCCCCTTTCCTATCACCCCTTCACCCTCTCCCCTCTTCTCCCTGTTCCTCTCTCTTCTTACCGCCTCTCTCTCTCTCCTATTCCTGTATCCCCTATCTACTGCCTTCGCCAAGCCTGACTGTCCTCCTCTCTCCCCCCTGTCCTCCTCTCTCCCCCCTGTCCCCCTCTCTTTCCCCTGTCCTCCTCTCTCCCCCCTGTCCTCCTCTCTTCCCCTGTCCTCCTCTCTTCCCCCTCTCCTCCTCTCTTTCCACTGTCCCCCTCTCTTCCCCCTCTCCTCCTCTCTTCCCCCTTTCCTCCTCTCTTCCCCCTGTCCTCCTCTCTTCCCCCTGTCCTCCTCTCTTCCCACTGTCCCCCTCTCTTCCCCCTCTCCTCCTCTCTTCCCACTGTCCCCCTCTCTTCCCCCTCTCCTCCTCTCTTCCCCCTGTCCTCCTCTCTTCCCCTGTCCTTCTCTCTTCCCCCTCTCCTCCTCTCTTCCCCTTTCCTCCTCTCTTCCCCCTGGCCTCCTCTCTTCCCCCTGTCCTCCTCTCTTCCCACTGTCCTCCTCTCTTCCCCCTCTCCTCCTCTCTTCCCCCTGTCTTCCTCTCTTCCCACTGTCCCCCTCTCTTCCCCCTCTCTTTTTTCCCCACAGTCCTCCACTCTACCCCCTGTCCTCATTTCTCGACACGTGCTCCTCTCTCTCGTCCCTTCCTCCCCTCTCTCATCCCTTCCTCCCCTTTCATCCCTTCCTCCCCTCTCATCCCTTCCTCCCCTCTCATCCCTTCCTCCCCTCTCTCATCCAGTCCTACACACATTCCCTCTCATTGTGAGCTATGCTTTGCAGCATGGAGAAACCAAGTACGATTTGATTTCATTTGAGCTACTGTGTGCCCCATTGTGACATAACGGCATATGACAACATCTTGATACTGTACTCAAGTTGCGTTTCATTCATGCTGCTGATATGGTAGCCTCCGTTAGTTTTGATTGTGATCTTGTACAATGGAATAGTATTCAGACCTTTTAGACCCATGCATAATTTATATGAGATGTAAATACACATGACATAAGCATGCAGCACTAGGATACAAGACAAGCTCGAGTGAGTCATCATTTTGAATCTGCATGCTGTCCTGGCCCTATATGCAATGTGGCTCCTGTGGGCCTATGAGATGCTGGGAACAGGAGCAAGCGGAGGCGGCATGTCCATGCAGGGCGTCTGGGCCTCTGTCATGCTCGCCTGAGATGGTGCGGGGTGAGGGGATAGGACAGGGTGGGTTGAGGGGATAGTGACTGCCTGACTCTCGAATGCAACAACACCCGCTCGCCACAGCAGCAGCCGTAGTACGCTCTTCCGATTGTAGCTGCAGAAGGGGGTGTGGGGGCGGGGAAAAATAGGATCTAAGGTATAAAGGGGAGACAAAGGGGAGGGGGATGGGTAAAAACAATTGGGGGTATGGGGCGAAACAGGGGGGACGTACATGACCAACACTAGCTCGCGAAGTTGCAGCTGGAGAGATGTTGCAGAGGGTGATGGGAGGTGTCGACGGCAGAAGAGACAAGAGGAGGGAGACACAGGCGGCCTAACCAACACCCTCCTTCCTGCACTCTCTTTTCACCATCGAATCATATTCTTCCCCTACTCCGCCTCACTCTCCTCCGTTTCCCCTTCTTTCCCTGAGAGGGGAGGGGGAGGTGAAGTGCGGTGCAAACAGGAAGGGATGTAGGGAGGAAGGGAGGAACAGACGGCGGGAGGGATGGATGGAAGGATGGATGGATGAAGGGAGGAACAAAGGAATGAACGGGGAAGGGACCCCTACAGCACCACGTAGGCCTCTGGTGCGCGACTCTGCCCGCCGCCATCCGCCCACAGCGCCCCAAGCAGCTCCACAGTGAAGCAAAGAACATGGGATGGGGGGGTTCCGCAAGGCCGAGGACAGTGGAGAGGGGGAGAGGATCGGATGGGGGAGACGATCGGATGGGGAGAGGACGGATGGGGAGAGGACGGATGGGGAGAGGACGGACGGGGAGAGGACGGACGGGGAGAGGACGGACGGGGAGAGGACGGACGGGGAGAGGACGGACGGGGAGAGGACGGACGGGGAGAGGACGGACGGGGAGAGGACGGACGGGGAGAGGACGGACGGGGAGAGGACGGACGGGGAGAGGACGGACGGGGAGAGGACGGACGGGGAGAGGACGGACGGGGAGAGGACGGACGGGGAGAGGACGGACGGGGAGAGGACGGACGGGGAGAGGACGGACGGGGAGAGGACGGACGGGGAGAGGACGGACGGGGAGAGGACGGACGGGGAGAGGACGGACGGGGAGAGGACGGACGGGGAGAGGACGGACGGGGAGAGGACGGACGGGGAGAGGACGGACGGGGAGAGGACGGACGGGGAGAGGACGGACGGGGAGAGGACGGACGGGGAGAGGACGGACGGGGAGAGGACGGACGGGGAGAGGACGGACGGGGAGAGGACGGACGGGGAGAGGACGGACGGGGAGAGGACGGACGGGGAGAGGACGGACGGGGAGAGGACGGACGGGGAGAGGACGGACGGGGAGAGGACGGACGGGGAGAGGACGGACGGGGAGAGGACGGACGGGGAGAGGACGGACGGGGAGAGGACGGACGGGGAGAGGACGGACGGGGAGAGGACGGACGGGGAGAGGACGGACGGGGAGAGGACGGACGGGGAGAGGACGGACGGGGAGAGGACGGATGGGGAGAGGACGGATGGGGAGAGGACGGATGGGGAGAGGATGGATGGGGAGAGGACGGATGGGGAGAGGATGGATGGGGAGAGGCGAAATGGGGTGTGCAGGCTTGGATGGAAAGAGGAGGAGATGGGGTGAGGCGGAGATGGGGGAGGAGGGGTGGACAGAAAGAGGAGGAGATGGGGTGAGGGAGGAAGGGGAGAAGAGGAGATATAAGTGAGGAGGTGGGGAGAGGAGGACATGGGGAGACGGAAGGATTGCGCGATGGCGATGGAAAGGGAATGAGCGTGGCCGACGGGAAGGGAGTGCGTGTGGGCTACGGGAAGGGAGTGCGTGTGGGCTACGGGAAGGGAGTGCGTGTGGGCTACGGGAAGGGAGCGTGCGTGCTCGTTCGAGGGGAGTGCGCGCGGGCGACGGGAAGGAGTGATCATCCGGGACGGAGGGAAGTGAGGGTGCGCGACAAAGGGGATTGCGCGGAATGGGGTGGGGCGGGATGGGGTGGGGCGGAATGGGATGGGGCGGAATGGGGTGGGGAGGGATGGGGAGATGAGGGATGGGGAGATGAGGGATGGGGAGGTGAGGGAAGGGGAGAAGAGTGATGGGGAGTTGAGGGATGGGGAGTTGAGGGATGGGGAGATGAGGGATGGGGAGATGAGGGATGGGGAGATGAGGGATGGGGAGATGAGGGATGGGGAGATGATGGACGGGGAGGAGAGGAGAGAGCGCACGTGTGCGACGAGAGGGGAGAGAGCGTAGGCGTCGGAGGGGAGTGCGCCGTGTGCGATGGGGAAAAGCTGCCACTGCCGCTCCCTCCAGGGAGTGGAGAGGGATTAGAGTAAGGAATGAGAGGAGGGGGAAGAGGGAGAGGAGGACCGGAGACATGCCTGCTGGTTGTTCAAGAGTGGTGAAGGGAAAATCTGGACGGTGCGCTGACGTGCGGAGTGCAGACGGAGGTAGCGAAGGGGATGAAAGCGATGGGCGTGAGGCGGACGAGGCGGACGCTTGGAGAAAGTGAGAGAGCGCGACGATGGCGCGGCTGCTGAACGACCGGATCGGGTTGGAATTCCAGCGTGACAATTCGACGGCGGGGAAGGCGCGATGCAACAGCGCGCATGCGACTAACGGCGAAAGCACGGCGAAGGCCTTGGCAGTCAGAACGCGGCGAAAGAACTCTGCGACGGCAGGGTGGGAGGACGCTACGACGTTAGGCAGCGAAATCTGACGAGACGAGGCTGCGACGGCCGCGAAGTCGGCGAGCCGCGCCTCGATTCTGCCGACGCGACACCGATGTCGCGACGGTATTGCGACTATCGAATTAACGCGACGGGAGGGAGTGAGCGAGGGCGGCGGAAGGGGAGTGAGCGAACGCGACGGGAGGGAGAGAGCATGGGCGACGGAGGGGAATGAGCGAAGACGACGCGGGGGAGTGAGCGTGGACGTTGGAGGGGCGCGAGGGCGACGGGAAGGGAGTGAGCGTGGGCCACCTATCTTTGTTATATGTTTCTCGACGACGGGAGGGATGAGCGTGGGCGATGCGGGGGAATATATAAACGCGACTGGCGGGATGACGGTGGGTGACGCAGGGGAATATACGCGACGGGAGGGATGAGCGTAGACTACGGAAAGAAGAAACCCTAAGGCGACAGGGCCAGACTCGTTGCCACACCCAAGCGATCATTCCCTGTGTTGCCTGCGATGTCCTGACACACACGAGGAGGACACCTGGTTACCACCCTGGTTCGGGAGGGGAAGTGTTAACACCTCCAAACACTTTTTGTAATTCAGGCTGCGGGTTTTAACCATTCCCTCTGGAACCAGTCCCAGACGAGAAGTACGACATTCACCAAATGCATAAGCTTCTAGACATTCCTTCCGAAGCCAATGGTTGGTTGTTTACACAGTACGGTCCCCTCCCCAGCCTCTGTTCTGTTGCACTGTGCTACTCCTCGTCACACGCTTTTCGCATGTCCCACGAAACGCCCTTCCTTTCTCCCGATGCCCCTTCTTCCATGTCTTCCTTCTCTCGTCCCGCGCGCCTAGCGGAACCGACAGCTAGCCATCAAGGTCATTGGCGGCGTGTTGTTGGCCACTAGACAACCACAGCAGCAGTGGGGCGATGGACGTTTATAACTTATGAATTGCGTTAGCTCTGCGATTTGTAGAGCTAGAATTGTGGATATCACCAAATTCGTGCGCTTTCGCGTACACCTCGAACTTTAGTCAGGAAGGGAGCTTACTCGATAACGACCTATTGATATAAAAAACATATTCAATATTGTTCAGAGAATCCCGCCATAGCTTACGAACGTAACCCGCGCAAATCGTTTATGAGAGCCATGGATCCCGTGAGACTATTCTCCGATACCTTCGGTGTAGATTATTCCGCAGCAGCGTACCTCGTCGGCGCACTTTCCTCCATCCCCTTTGCATACCTTCACCGGTTTATCGGCCCACCCGCGCTCCGCCACGTGTACGCCGCAGTTTCCGGCGTACTTCTTTCTTTAATCTCCTTCACTCCCGATGTGCTGCTGCATTTCATCCTCGCTGCGGCCTTCACGCTCGTCGTCATGCGAACGCAGCGAAGAATCTGCGGGCTGGTTACATTCATTGGTACCTTCGCACATCTCATCGCATGGTACGTGGATTTGATCGCGATGGCATCAGATCCTGCGCACTCAGCAGGAAAGAGCGCGGGATGTGCGGCGCACCTAGCGGATATGTTCCGACTCGCTTCTTATATCGCCACCAAAGCACGTCTATTCTTGCTTCGTGCTTCACCGCTTTTTTCCTTTGCAATTCGCTTCCCGCCGAAATTCGTTTCCCCCGCGTCGCGCGACTCACCTGCCTCCCCTCCCCTTCCGTCCAACCCCGAGCAGCCACGTCATCTTCATGAGCGACGACGCGCGGCGAACGGGCCGCGTGGACTTCACGGGAACTCTAACGATCGTGGCGATCAAGCTGACGTCACTCGCCATGGACTACCAAGACGGCCTTAAAGCCCTAAAGGACGACGCGAAGCGCGCGAAAGACGGCGAGAAACCAGAGAGCGAGCAACCGTCGGGCGATGATCGGAGAAAGGCGGAGAAGCGTGCGAGAGTGATTAAAGAGATGCCGTCGCTTGTGGAGTTTCTAGGGTATCTGTTCTGCTGCGGGCAGCATCTGCTGGGGCCGTGGTTTGACTATCAATCCTACGACGACTGGACACATCGACGCGGAGTGAGTGTATAGGATGCGACGACGTGTCAGGAGCCTTTAACGAGCAAAATTTCGAGACATTTGGCGTCTCAAAGGCCTTCAACAAGCATCTGTTGGGACCGTGGTTCGCCTATCTATCCTATTACGACTGGACGCGCCGTCGCGGGGTGAGTGCGAGGCGTGGAACCGCGTGGAACCGCTTGGGACCCTAGTGGTGCTGGGAGTGGGTAAGGAGGAAGCAGAAATCTGGAAAGTCGTAGTGGGAGGTAAGCAATGCATAAGTCGTATTTGGGAGGTAAACAATGGGAACCAATAAACCCTAGTGGGATTTGTAAACTCGTATTTGTAGGTAGGGCTCACTGATGAGTGCATAGCAGATAAAGAGTGGCAGGAGCATGAATTAGGTGTAGCATGAACCCTGAAAGTGAGGTTCAAGGCTGGGAGGTAGTTAATGAGTTGGGCGTGGTCGTGAACGAGTTTTATATTAACGAATTCGTTCATAATCGGGACCATGGGTCGACATGTAAGCATAAGCTTACCAGCGAGGGTTTTCGGGTCTAGGGTTTGGAGTGAGACTCATTTCCACCCCCGCCTCTCTTCCATTCCCTTTTCTCCCCTCATCCCCCCCTTCCCCCCCTTATCTCCCATTCCCACCCCCCCTCCCCCCTCCTACCTTCCCCCAGGTGTGGTCCTCCGCGGTGCGCTCCCCCTCCCCCATCCCGCCCTTCCTCCACGTGCTCGTGCAAGGCGCGCTAGCAGCAGCCGTCTTCCTCCTCATCTTCCCGCACGTCGACCTATCCCTCGCCACCCTCCACGCGCGCTTCTTTCTCCCCACTCACCACCGTCCCTCCCTCTCTCCGCCTCCCTCTCTTTCCACCCACCTGCTCTCTTTCCACCCACCTGCTCTCTTGCTCTCTCCCTCTCCCCCCCAAACAGGTGTGGTCCCCCGCAGTGCGCTCCCCGTCGCCCATCCCGCCCTTCCTCCGTGTGCTCATGCAAAGCGCACTAGCAGCTGCCGTCTTCCTCCTCATTTTCCCGCACCTCGACCTCTCCCTTGCCACCGACCCTGCGCGCTTCTTCGCGCTGCCCTTCCTGCGCCGCCTGCTGCTGGTCTTCCACGCCACGCTCGTCACGCGCTGGCGCTGCTACATCGTCTGGTCCATCGCCGAGGCTGCTATGGTGTCTGGCGGGCTGGGGTTCTCCGGTTGGGTCACTAAGCCTGGTGCTACCGCCGCTGCTGCCCCTGCTGTCCCTGCTGTCCCTGCTGCTTCTGCTGGCCCTGCTGCTGGTGGTGCTGCTGCTGACACGACTGCTGCTGCTGCTGGTGCTTGTGCTGCCGCTCCGGCTGCTGCAGCGGAGGGGGCAGCAGACGAGCATGATGGGAAGGAGAACCACGCAGAGAGGAATGGTGGGACGAGTGTCAGCACAGGACAAGCAGACGCAACAGCAGTAGCGAATGGTGGCAGAGTGATGATGGGAGAGCTGGTGAACAAGCAGGGAGGCAGCACAGCGGCAGTGAAGGGCTCTGCAGTAAGTGGAGAGAAGAAAAGAGCACACGCTGCCACCGCTGCTGCTCCTGCTCCTGCTCCTGCTGCTGCTCCTGCTACTGGTGCTGCCACTGGTGCCGCCACTCGCACTGATGCTGATGACGCCCCTGCGTGTTCACGTGCCGGGCGGCAGG
Source organism: Closterium sp. Yama58-4 (assembly GCA_947470075.1). Classification (NCBI taxonomy): domain Eukaryota; kingdom Viridiplantae; phylum Streptophyta; class Zygnematophyceae; order Desmidiales; family Closteriaceae; genus Closterium; species Closterium sp. Yama58-4. The sequence continues at coordinate 66,722 of CANIUD010000203.1, forward strand.
TGGCGGCGTCAGGTGCCGAGCGACAGGTGGCGTCGTGGGACAGGGCGCGCAATGTGAATATCCTCGGCATGGAGCTGGCGAGCACGGGCGCTGACGTGGCAAAGAACTGGAACATCTCCTTCAGCACGTGGCTGCGCATCTGTAAGCATCGGGGCCGTTGCTGCTGTATGTATCCTCGTTAGTGCCATCCTCGTTAGTGCCATCCTCGACTGTGCCATCCCCATCTATGCCAACAAACAACTTCACAATGTTGCACACGTCTTCACTTCACCCCATGACGCGACCCCCCATTGTTCCTCAACAAACAACTTCACAATGTTGCACACGTCTTCACTTCACCCCATGACGCGACCCCCCATTGTTCCTCAACAAACAACTTCACAATGTTGCACACGTCTTCACTTCACCCCATGACGCGACCCCGCATTGTTCCTCATGTTACATTTCGTTGTGCTCACTCCTTTGCTATCCCTCACTTGTCCTGGCTGCTCCCCCTCCCCTCCCCGTCCGTCCCTCTTCCCACGCAACCACCCCTTCACAGACGTGTACGAGCGGCTGGAGGCAATGCCAAGAAAGAGTGCGCTCTTCAACCTGCTCTTCACCTTCTTCATCAGCGCCATCTCACATGTGAGTGCCCGCTCCTCCAACACTCATGTCGTGTGGGTGCCATGGTGCTATCTCACATGTGAGTGAACTCTCCATCCGCACTCTATGTCAAGTGGGTGATTGAACACTCTCCATCCTCTCATTGCCCTCGCATCCTTGCTGCTACGCTCAAGGTATAAAGCCCATGATTTACCCGTCAAATTTCTATCCCTCCCCTCCCTGTCCTCGCAGGGTTTGAATCCAGGGGATCTGATAGGCTTCGCGCACTGGGCGCTCATGATAGCGGGGTCACGCGTCATCTACCGCTGGACCCGCCCGCTACCCCAGGGCTCGCTGCGCCGCCGTGTTGCCTCGTTCCTGCACTTCCTCTATGTGCTGCTCTGCATCAACTATGCTGGCTTCGGCTTCAGTGTGAGTGCTTGCGTCATGATGAGGCGACATCTGATGAATCTAACATGTGCATGAAATTCCCAGCAGTTTCTATTTTGTTGTGCATTGCTGCAGTGGAGCACCGCATTCGTGTCTTCCCCCCCTGGCCCCCCACTTCCCCCCCTCGGGGTCTCTCTCTCCATCACTCACGTGCCCAAGTCACTTGTTTTCGTTCATTTCATCCATTATTAGTGAATTCCCCTTTACTCTTGCTATGCTCCTTCTGGCAGGTTATGACATTGCAGCACACAGTACAGGCATACAGGGGGCTCTATTACTATGGTACAATAGTTCCGGTGGTGCTCATCCTAGCAGGCAACTTCATCCGAACAGCAAGGGCCAAGGGGGGCAAGAAAAGCCTCAAGACAGAGTAGCAATGAGTGCCCATTTTTGGAGTCAAACTACCATAAGCATGCTTAGAGTTGGCGTTTTTTTTTCTTCCTGTTTTGTGTAAATACTAAAATATTTATTTCAGCATTTCTATTTGTTCTTTTGATGCTGCTGAGGTTGAACATGCCTTCAAAACATGAGACTCTGCTACCGACGAAAGCCTCCGTCAGCAGTGTCTCATTCGTGACTCATCAGAGCACGCACAAGCTACCTGCTCTTGTATGAGAGCCAAACAACATAGCCAGAACCCTCCAGGATTCATCCATAGCCAGCAACATCCACCCACCCACCCACCCATCATGGTAACTTTGTGCGTGAAATACACAGCTAAATTGCTGTTCAGTAAGGATTTTGATGACGTGGATTTTCCATACCCTTTCTACGTGTATGTTTCATCATGTTTCAATTCCAAACATTTTGGAATAATGAAAGTGTATATTAATGGACCACAACAAACTAGCTCTTCAAAATAATTACTGGGACACCCCTTTTCCGGGGTACTGTAGCTGTAGGTTCACCTGTGGCGATTCGGTTGGCTTCGGTGCGAGGACCACAGGGGATAGCGCAACCGACACTTCACATTTGACCGGAATCCACTCGTGTTCATCGCAATCGGGTTACTTTCGCAGAAACACGATTTTTCCCCCAGCCACACCATTTTCTCCCATTTTCTCGTCTCCACCATTCCACGACCAGCCTGTGAATTCCGTGCGCTCGTCGGTGACGACAACCGTTGCTTCTGCGACTCTGTTGGAGGGGCTGCTGGAGCTTAGCTTGCCGGTTCCCACCGCGTTACATGCGCGTCCACGCTGAACCATGTGGACCGGGAGAGCTCTCGTGCGCGTAGTGTGTAGATGAGGACGAGAATAAGGAAGGCTCTTGCACCCAGTGCCCAAGAATCGCGGTCATCGCTACTAATTCTCGTGCATTCACCACATGACAAATATAGGGAATTCCGCATCCAGTTGTTGATACCTACGCGTTTCGCGGGCCGAGCTGCCTTCAGTCGCGTCTCGCGCTGTTTCTGGTTGAAGCTCGTGGCTGTGTAGGGAGGATTGACCCGTCACCGCATTTGATTATCACCGCACCCTGTGCTTGTTATCTGTAAACAGAACTTCGCTACATTTTGATCCGAGCATTGTTTTGGCCCTTTCGCGACCGCGCTACGAGCTCGATTCCACTGCGGCTCTCCATTAGTGGCTCACAATAAGCGTTACTTGGCGTCATCGCTGCATTCCACTGCTGCTTCTTTTTAAAAATCTCTTTAGGAAGAGCCCGACCGCGTGATTCAACGCGGATCGTGATCTAGATCAAATCCCCGGCTGTCACGCATAACGCGTGATTTATTCGAGATCGTCAGCACTAGCAGCGCCATGTCATCGTCCACCGAAGCGCCGTGCGAGGCGGCGCCGTGGGTGGTGGGAGTGACGGCGCGCGCGCCGAGCAACATCGCGGTGATTAAGTACTGGGGGAAGCGCGACGAGGCGCGCGTGCTGCCGCTTAACGGCAGCGTGAGCGTGACGCTCCACGTGGACCAGCTAGCCGCCGAAACCACCGTCGCCGTCAGCCCGTCCTTCACTGCGGACCGCCTCTGGCTCAACGGGAAGGTGCGTGCCCATGCAGTGCGGGTCGAACCTGATAGCGCGATGCTGTAGCACACCTGATAACGCAACTGGCAATGTGGCTGGTGCGGTTGCACCCGATACCGCATCTGAACGCTGCAGCACACCTGTCACCACCACGCAACAACACGCATTTCAGTGCCATGTGCATTGCATTGCATTGCAAAACGAGGTGACGCGACGACTGTTGAGTCGACTCGAAACTCAGCAGTTCCCCACTCCCCCCCCCCCCCCCCCCTTCCTCACTCCCCTCGGCATCAGGAGGTGGCGATGAGCAGCCACCGCTACGGCAACTGCCTGGCTGCCCTGCGTGCGCGCGCCTCCGCCACGCACTGGCGCCTGCCCGCGCCCCACTCCACACAGCAGGGCGGGCAGGGAGAGGGAGAGCAGCGGGAGGTGGAGATAGCAGCGGGGCAGTGGCAGCAGCTGCGAGTGCACGTGGTGTCGGCCAACAACTTCCCCACCGCTGCTGGGCTCGCCTCCTCCGCTGCTGGCTTCGCATGCCTCGGTGAGTCTCTTGTTTCTTCCTCAGTTGCTCCAATCGGGGATTGGAGCACCACTTATCGGTGGCGGAAGGCATGACGTGGTTGCTTACAGGTTTCGATTGTTTGCAGAAAGTTGAAGGTTGGAACTTACAGGCTTAAAAAACCTGTTCGAGGGTTGGGGTTTCGGGATGGGATCGAGGAATTGGGATGCTGGGACTGGGAATTTGGCGTTTGAGTTTGAGTGGATTTTCGAAAAGTGGGGAATCGAGAGTGGAAGCAATGTTTGGAAAGAGGAGATTCGGCGTGCGTGCATGCATGCATGGGGCTGTGTCCTTCCTTGGGATGCAAAGTTCAATTCAAATCAATGGGGCTCAATTTGCAAAAGCATTGCCATGCATGCATCGCGACTGGCTCGCCCCCTTCCTGCCATGCCATGCTCTCCTCTTTTGCCCTACCCCTCACATCCCTTGTGCCTGCCCGATGCCTCATGCCATGTGTGGCTGTGCCCCATGTGCCATCCTGCATGCCTGCCTCCCTGTGCATGCGTGCCTCCCTGTGCATGCCTGCCTCCCTGTGCATGCCTGCCTCCCTGTGTTCGCCCTGGCAGCTGATGGGAGTGAACGAGGCATAACCGGGGGAACTCTCCCCCCAATATCCCGTACCTCACACCCCATGCCCCATGCCCTTGTGCCATCCTCCCTGCCTCTGCATGCATGTGTGCATGTGTGTATGTGTGCATGTGTGCATGTGTGCATGAGTGCCTCACAGTGTTCGCACTGGCAGAGCTCATGGGAGTGAAGGAGGCATACCCAGGGGAGCTCTCCGCCATTGCCAGGTACGACAGGGTTAGAGTTCAGGGTTTAGTTATGGAAGAAAAGTTGCCAGATACAGCAGACGAGTTGCCAGTTTCAGGGTGATTAATTTCCATCCAGTTTCTGTCAAAGGACTCCTTAGAACGGCACGGCATAAACGTGAGGCGCTGCATTTCAGAAAGGGTGATGTCGTAAAAGCGCCCCCCTCCCATTCCTCCCTTCGCCTTCCCCGTCCTCCCTCACCCCAATGGCATGGCACCAGAATGGGATCGGGCAGTGCGTGCAGGAGTCTGTACGCCTTTTGAGACGCCTCAAAAGGCCCCTCCCTTCCCCCTCCCCCATTCCAGCTTCCCCTTCGTCCCTTCCTGCTTCCCGTCCGCCCTCACCCCAATGGCACCAGAATGGGATCGGGCAGTGCTTGCAGGAGTCTGTACGGCGGATTCGTCACCTGGGACAAGGGCGAGGTGAGACGATGGAGGATGGTGGTGATGTGAGAGGATCATTGAAGGGTGAGATGGACGTGCCTTTTTCCGCGTTGAGAATTGCCTCGACAATCTCCAACGCAACTAAGAAATTGCCGCATACGGTGATGATGGTGGTAAACAGCTTGTGGGATGGATGGAGGCGTGGTGATGACGAGTAGTCTTGCACATGGATGGAGATGCACCACCATCTGTGAAGTACCAACCATCCACGTGCGTCTTGTTCCAAACCCGAGACGATTCCGAGTCGCGTAAAAAACTGTCTCTGGGTCAAAGCGGGTGCCTTATGCCTTATGCCTTGTGCTTCGTGCCTTGTGCCGTGTGTGTTTCTCTCCCCTCCCCTCCTCTCTGGCCACCAGCTGGCGGACGGCAGTGACAGCATGGCGCGGCAAGTCAAGGCAGAGGACCACTGGAGCGATCTGGTCATTATCATTGCAGTGGTGAGAGACAGGGCACACACTTGGAGGGGAACAGGGATGACACTTAGGGGTGTGATTTGATAGTCGAGTGAACTCGAAACAAGTCAAGGCAGAGGACCACTGGAGCGATCTGGTCATCATCATTGCAGTGGTGGGAGAGAGGGCGACACCCACATGGGATGGGAGGAACAGGGATGGCATTTAGGGGTGTGTTGTGAGTCGACTAAAAGTGGTTTCAGTCAAGATAGAACGCATCAAGGCAGAGGACCACTGGAGCGACCTGGTCATCATCATGGCTGATGAGCTGTGCAGATGGTGGTGGTGGGATGGTATGGCTGATTTGCTCTGCGCCCCTCTCCTGTGCTTCCCCTTCCGCTGCGTCGCACTTTAAAGCTGCGCCTCTGCGCTCAGCTGTTGTCCTCACCTTCCCCCTTCCCCCTTCCCCCTTCCCCCTTCCCCCTTCCCCCTTCCCCCTTCCCCCTTCCCCCTTCCCCCTTCCCCCTTCCCCCTTCCCCCTTCCCCCTTCCCCCTTCCCCTTCTCCCTTCCCCATTCCCCCTCCCCCCTAACCGCTCCCCCTATCCCCACATGAACAGGTGGAGGAGAGGGAGAAGGACATCGGCAGCAGCGAGGGCATGAAACGGTCCGCCCAGACCTCCAAGCTGCTGCAGCTGCGAGCTGAGGTAGGAGGGACACTTGGGCAACACGGGTGCGGGGCGGCTGGTGGGGGCGGATGGTGGGGGCGGATGGTGGGGGGACCGAATGAAGAGCATAGGTGGGGTTGATGAATAGGTGGTACCAGAGTGCATGTGGTACCAGAGTGCATGTGGTACCAGAGTGCATGTGGTACCAGAGTGCATGTGGTACCAGAGTGCATGTGGTACCAGAGTGCATGTGGTACCAGAGTGCATGTGGTACCAGAGTGCATGTGCATCACAGCAATAGAAGCACTCGATTTCTCCTCCTTCGCCCATCTGACCTGCACTCACAGCAGCCAGTTCCATGCCACGTGTCTTCCTTCCCCTTCATGCCACCCTATTCCCCCCCAACAACACATCGTACCGGAACGAATCACAGCAATGGAGGCAGCCATTGTAGCCCAGACTTCCCTAGCTTCCCCCGCTGTCTTGCCTCCCTTTCCCTTCCCCTCTCCCTCTGCGTCCCCGTTCCCCCAGCACGTGGTACCGGAGCGAATCACAGAAATGGAGGCAGCCATTGCAGCGCGCGACTTCCCCTCCTTCGCCCGGCTGACCTGTGCGGACAGCAACCAGTTCCACGCCACGTGTCTCGACACGGCGCCGCCCATCTTTTACCTCAACGCCACATCGCGTCGCGTGATTGGCTTTGTGGAGGAGTTCAACGCGCAGGGGGAGCAACCGCGGGTGTGTGAGGGGGGTTCATGCGTGCGAGTTGGTTGAGGTTGAGTGTTCTGAGGAGGGGCCGTATCGTGCTGCGTGTGTGTCTGTATGTACACTGTCACTCTGCTTCTCCCGCAATCCTGAATGTCTCACTCCCCTTCGCCCATCACAACAGGCAGCATAGCTGTTCACTGTCATTCGTTTCTTTGAAGCACCACGCATCTCACCATTCCTTCCTCTCCACCCCCAACCCCACCTCCCCCCTCCCGCTCCCTTCCTCCTCCCTCCCAATCGCCCCTCTTCCCCACACCAGGCTGCATACACGTTTGACGCCGGGTCTGATGCAGCCATGTTTGTGGAGCATCACACCAAAATGTTATTCCCTTCCTTCTCCCGTCCCCCTTTCCCTACCCTGCCCTCTCGCCCCCACACCAGGCAGCATACACGTTTGTCGCCGGTCATGTTTTGTGGAGCACCTCAATCCCCTCCCTCTCCCCTCCCAATACTCCTCCTCGCGCCCCTTACTCCCCCTCGTCCCTCTTCCCCACACTAGGCGGCATACACGTTTGACGCGGGTCCCAACGCAGTCATGTTTGTGGAGCGCCACAACGCCACGCAGTTCCTCTCTGCCTTCCTGCAACGCTTTCCCCCACCTGCCAGCACCCCCCTCTCCAGGTATCCCCCCCCCCCCCAATCCCCACCTCTATAATTTTTACGCAAGCACTGCTTCGCACCGTGCACCACCACTCCCCACTCCAGCTTCCTATCCCCTACCTGGCAGCACCACCCCTCCAGCTTCCGTACAACTATCCCCTCTTCCCCTGATCGTGTATCTCCTCTTGCCCCGTCCTCGTTTATGCATGAATGCTGTCGGTTCAATTCATCCCAGGAACCATGGCCCATCCATCTCACACCCCTCGTCCCGCCCATCCACCTCACTCCCCTCCTCGTCCCACCAACCCTCACTCCCTCACCACCCCAATCACACCCTCTCTCCCTGTGTGCAGCTTCCTCAACGGCGACACATCTCTCGTGTCCATGGAGGCCCTTTCCCATGCACAACCAATGCCATCAGCACTACAATCATCAGCACCATCAGAAACAAGCACAGCATCAGGCGACTACTCCTCCCCACCTCTCAAATACATTCTGCTCACACGCCCAGGTCCCGGGCCCCACATTGTGTCGCGCTCACTAGAAGGTTCTCGGGTCAACCCCGTTACTGGCTTCCCACAAGAATAGTTCCTTGGTGTTTTCACTCCACTGTTATGGAATGAGGATAGCATGTGTCAGGCTAGTTTTCTGACTGGTTGCAACCAAGGGAGCAAGCTGATCAAGCATGGGTTGCAAGTTAGCATTCTCATGGCATTTTTGTTGCAATTGGGGCCAACTGTGCTGTGCATTGTGAGTTGCACAACGCCCAATGCATATGATCCATCGTGAATGTTAGTCAAACGAATCATTGGACAAGTGCTGTTGGCTTTGTAAAGGTGGGCAAGTAAATTCACGAAGGTCTGAATCAGCACACTGCATTTTCGTACTCCTGTGGGGAGGAGCACACTATAAGAGCTAAATACAGCACCAATAAATCAGCAATAGAACACACCGAAACGAATCTAGGGGAGGATAACAACAGTTTGTAAATCCAATGGGAAGGAGCACACTAAAAGAGCTATATATGGCACCTAAAAATCAGCGATACAACACACCGGAACGAACCGAGGGAACCACACTTCCACGACCACCGTTGCGTGCCAAGTCAACAATTTTCTCCGTCAACATCACCAAGCTTTTTAGAAGAGTGGTTTACCACAGAAACCTTGACGCTTAAAATAAACACGGAAAGCAGCAGCATTTTCTTCTCCCCAAATCGTCAAGGCTGCACCCATGCAGTACAAACAAGGTTCACGGCCAAACAATTACTGTACCCTCGTACGAATGGAATGAATTTCCGATTCAAGGCCTGAACCTGGTTCAGGTCAGGTGCAATTCGGCGGCAGCAGCACTCTTGGTAACAAGCGGAAGTTGACCGAGGGCTCGTTCGTAGTCTTGACACCAGTGTCATTTTGCCATTTTGACACGAGCATACATTGTTGGCAGGGTGTCAAAAATTCGTAGATTGCTAGCCAGTACAACTAGTCGGATAAATTTTGACTCTGACAGAGTCAACGCCTACAAGCCAGTCAGGATCGTCGCAGCTGCAATCTCATCACCCCTATCACCCAATCAAGTCGCACCGTCTCATACTTGAGATCTCACAGCTAGTTGAGAATGTCGCTGGCTTGGACATGCACCAATCATTGAATACACGAGTAGGTCCCAACTAATCAGAATGTGTCGTTGATGATCCTACGCGCGCTTCGATCTGACACTGATGCTACAGTGATTGACACGCAAAATCTTTAGCGCTTCGGGTTGACACGCATAAACAGCTGGTGTCGAAACCACGAACAAGATCTGACACTTTTGGTTCGGCCTCGCCTCCCCCGTGACCCCGTCATGTATGTGCGACGATTCATGATCGACAGGATTCAGTTGATGACGGAAGTGGCGCAGCGTGGTTGACGGCCGTCCTGACCTGAACCTGAGGACGCGTCACATTTGAAACATCGATCCTGCAGGGGATCGATGTGAGGGGTGTACAGTAAGTCGTAATGTCTTGTATCCCTTTGTCGCTGGCGTTCGCTAGAGCTCGACACACGTCACCGAGCGCGATGTCTCTTCCAGATCGTTCTATCACCGCACTCAAAACATACGTAACGCGTTTGAAACTGTCAATAACAAATCTAACCCTGCTAAATTTCGAGCTTGAAGACGATCGCGACACATGTGGCTCAGGTGATCGACGCCCACAACTTCGGTGCGTAACCCCAATCCTCCTTCGGTGTGTCAAATGTGACGCGTCCTAACTCATGCCACACCACTCCACCACCACAATGTTTGAAGGTAACAAGCCCCTGCGGCTCGAGCTATTTCCTGAACATTCAGGTGCGGCAAGGCGGTCAAACATGCGATTTTCAAAAGACGAACACGAAACATAAATTGTGACGACCAAGGCTTCAAGCACGAAGAGAAAAGATATTTTGGTTTGAAGTGAGAGGGTGTTTATCACACTACAGTAATGCAGTTTGGAGATTTGTGGGATACGGCCGAAACATCTTGCCGAAATGGGCGGAGAGGGGCGTACAGTACAAGCAGAACCCGGGGCAGCGAATCTGCCTCAGGTGGGGCGGAAATTGCGCTGGAACAACAAGAGGAGCTTGTGCGTTGCTCCTCTGGGTCTGTCAAAGAAAAAACTTATTGAACGAGAAGTTTAGGGTATTTACATAGATTTTATTCTCTTATTGGGATAAAAATGTACAATGTACGTGTATATTGTCACGGGCAGAACTGCTACCCCAATTTGTCGTGGACCTGCACTAGGATCTTACCAGAACAGAGCATGCACAAGAGGTCCATTTGTCCGACTCACCAGCTCTAACCTCCCCCCGTGCGAAATGCAGAAACGGATTCTGTCGCACAGACCAACGTTGTCTGTCAGTCATCCTTCCCCCCTCTCTCCTTCCCCTTGCCTGCTCGCTCCTTCCCCCTGAAGCTACTGTAGTGAAATAGACCTCAATTCGATCCTTTTCTTCAACAGGCAGAAGTCTTCGTTTTTCTTCCCAAACACACTCGAAGTGGGTGTTTGGACTCTGGACCTCTCTTCTCAGTGTTGGTTGGCTGGCTTGGGGGCCTCTCTTGCAACTTCATCCTCCCTCGCCCCACTTCATCGTCGGTCGCGTCTCAAATTGGCGTTCCTTGAGTCCCTCGTCAGAACTAGTGGGCTCAAAACGGAAATAGACTGCCTGCTTGCACGGAGTCAGAAAGGAGCGCCCTCCAATTCGCGACTCTCTTATCGTCGATTCCTTTGGTTTGTGTGGACCGCGAGCCGTCGCGCATCGCGACGACACAACAGCCAGCATGTTACATCCAAATCAATGTAGCGCCTTACACAGCGCCTCGAGTGGCTTTCGTGCTTCGTCGCCATGGCGGCGGAGGTACGCGTCGCAGCAGCAACGACCTTCGCGTCGCCAGAATCTGCGGCTAGCTCTGCTTCTACCTCTGGTTCTCCTGTGCATATCCGCTTTGCACGGCGCAGCTGCAGGAAGAAAATCGAAGAAAACTCCTCGTTCGCCGCCCCCGTCCGCGCCGCCCCCCCCCCCCCGCCGCCTCCCCCTCCACCTGGTTAGTGCTATACTTTTCGGCACCACTTGATTGCAAGGGAGAGGCACGGGCAGAGCAGGATGCGAATCGCAAACGCGCAGGGTCGGACAAACAACGCGCCGCGCGTGTGTTGGGAACTGCGCATTGCGGCGAAGGGCTCGTGTCACCATAAGTCTTAGGCCTCCTATAATCTGTGCACCGTGGGCTTGCCGGCCGTCTATTTAAGTTTGACGCTGACTGCTATTAGTTACGGCAGGAATTGCGATGTTCTCCACCGTCGGCGTCAGCCGCTCCGTCGTCGGCGTCAGCAGTCTCTGGCGATCTCCTCACCACCTCTCCATTCCTCGCTCCCCCTCGCGGCGCTGCGCGTGTCTCTTTCCATGCGTCTCTCAAGCTAACCTTAACGCCCCACGCTACCAGAGTAGTAGTCGAATCAAACTGCATTTTCCAATTTCCCTCCCCGTCCTCCCCTTTTCTCGTCCGACGGACCCTACTAAAGTCGTACCGAGTCCAAGTTCCTCCCCCTTCACTTCCCCCAATCACCCCCCTTTCCCCAATCCCCACCTCCCCACCTACACCCCCCTTCCCCCCTCCCTCCCTTCCCCACCTTGCCCCCCCCTCCCCCTTCCCCCCGGCGCCACAGACTGCTCATTTGCGGACTCCCTTTCCGACTTCGTGCTCTCCGGCGATGCGCTCACCGCGACATACAAGGGTTGCCCCGCCGTCACCCTCACCTCCGACGCCGCCCTGCTGGCGGGCGGCGCGCTCAACCCCTCCGCCATTGCCCTCACTGACCGCACCTCCTCCGCCGACGGCTGCGCGCCGCTGGAGTTCTCCGCGTCGTTCGCGTTCGCGGTGGCGTCCGCGAAGAACGGCGCGTCGAAGGCGGGGCAAGGGCTGACGTTCTTCGTGACGGCGGATGCGGCGTGGGAGGCGGGCAGCGACAGCGGGTTCCTTGGATGGGGCGAGACGGGCGACTCGCCGAGCTTCGCGGTGGAGTTTGACACGTTTAAGTAAGTGCGGCTCTTAGCGGAAAGCGATTTCGATGTGGCGTTCTTCAAGTGGGTGCGTGCCAGTTCAACGATTTCAAATGTTCCTCTTCTTTGTTTATTCTTCCACGATTTCTCTTCAGGGACCCATGGGACAAGGCCACGCCGCATATCGGATTCAACCTAAACGCGTCCGTCAAATCAGTGACCGCCAGCAAGGCAGCCATCCCCGCGCTCAAAGACGCGAAAGTCAAATACGTCTGGATCGACTACAACCCGGACACGAAGCAACTCTCCGTTTTCCTCAACACGGCCAAGAGTCGCCCCGCCAAGAACACCTTCGTTACAAGCTTTGACCCGTGCACGCTTTTTCCGGCTTCGCAAAACAGTGACACGCCGTTGTACATGGGGTTCAGCGCGAGCACGGGCGCAAAGTACTACTCCGCGCACACACTCCTCGGCTTCGACGTCACCGCCTCCGCCGCCCCGGCGCAGACGGGGGGCGGAGAGGGCGGAGCGGGCGGCGAGGGCGGAAGCGGGGGAGCTGGGTCCGGTGATGCTAGCGGCGGTGGAGATGGCGGTGACGTTAATGGTGGCGGGAATGTTACTGGGGGGGCAGGAGGGGGAGGGGGAGCGGCGACCGTCGATCCAACAACCCCGCCGAGCTACTTCCCCAGTGAGTTGCGATCCGCGCATGAGACGCTGTTCATTCGTCGCGTGCGGATGCAGGGATTGCGACTCGCTACAGTTTTTAGCTCGCTACAGTCGCGGCTCGCTACAGCTGCGGCTCCAAACGGCTGCGGCTCGCCACAGCGGCGGCTCGACAGTGCACCGTCTCTCGCTTCCTTCCCCCCGCCTTCCCCTTGCTCATTCATTCCCTTACCCGTCTCGTCGCCCTCCCTCGTGCCACTCTCCCCCACTTGAGCTCGCGCGGGGGATAGCTCTGGAAGGCCCGCCCATCCCACTCATTGTATCGCGTCCGCTGCTCCGCAGCTGGTTCTGATCCAGGTCTGAGACGCCGCAAAACGCGTCCGCTGCTCCATAGCGGGTTCCGAAGCTTGGCACATCCGTGCACCTACCAACTCAATGTGTGCCCCTTTCTCTCCCACCCCCCCGCCCCCCCCCCCCCTTCCCCCCCCACTTCCTCCCTCTACGTCCCACCTCAGTTCGCGCGGACGATCATTCCCTGGGCGATTGCCCCCCTTCCAGCTGCTACCCGTCCGTGTCGAAGCTGAACGCCTAGTGTCCGACCCTTCGCACTACCGTGCACCAATTATTTGAATGTGTACCCCCACTTCTCCCTACCTCAGCACACGTCGGCGACCGCTCCCTGGGAGGGCTGCCCATCCCGCGCAATGACTCGCGGCTGTAGCTGAACGCCTGGTGTTTGATCGTTGACTCTACCGTGCACATATCAAACAAATGTGTGCCCCACCCTTTTCTCCCCACTCTCCCCACTCGCCCCCACCTCAGCGCGCGTCGGCGATCGCTCCCTGGGAGGGCTGCCCATCCCGCGCAACAACTCGCGGCCGAAGCAGAATCGGTGGTTTCACTACGCGTCCGTGTCGCTGAAAATCGAGAGCAGCAACAACACCGCCAAATGGGCGCTGCGCGAGCACAATCATGTCGACTGGCGCGCCAACCTGTCGGTCGTTGTGGATCAGGACTCGCCCAGCCTCTGCAGTGAGTGCTTATTCTGATGTTTGCGCGGTGGTTGTGTTGGTGTGTGTTTCTTTGTGCGTGCTTGTGTGCGTGCGTGCGTGCGTGTGCGTGCGTGCGTGCGTGCTTTGAGACGTCTCAAAACGTGCTGTGAGAGCTGCTATTCGCCGCATCAGTGAGCGGCTGCTGGTCGCCCCATATCCCTCGCTTTCACACCGATACCCCGTCTCAACCTTCCCTCCCCACCCCGCCTCATCCCTCCTCTCCCCCCCTCAGGTTCCTGCTGGGCGTTCGCAGCAGCGTCGGCGATAGACGGCGCGTTGCTGGGTTACCGCATCCAGCCGCCGCAGCGCGTGTCGGTGCAGCAGATGCTGACGTGCGGCACAGACGACTGCAACGGCGGGTTCACGACGGACGCGTTTGAATACGCCATCGCGAACCCGCTCGTGTCCAAAGCGGTGTACCCTTACATGGCGAATGACAGCACCGTTTGTAACAAGAGCATTGTAAGCGAACACGCGCGCACAAGCATGCGACACGCACAGCCTTTCGTTTCACATTTCCTAGCGAACCCGCTCGTGTCTGTGCCTTCGTGCTACGCGTACATGGCGAACGTCAGTACCACATGTAACAAGAGCATTGTAAGCAAGCAACAATCATTTCTATCTCTCTTCCATTTCATCCTTCATTGCATTGCACCACGTGCCACCCATTTCATCGCTCATTTTACCTTTCATTTTACTCTCTTCATATGATTTGACATTTTATTTGTCCTCCTTTCTCCCCTTCCCAACTTTCCCCACCCCATCCCTCACGTCCAGGCTAACCCGGCGCGACCGCGGTGGGATCTACAAGCGCGCAAGCCTGTTGAGGCCCACTGCTCTCACTCCATCTCATCGTCTCAGTCCATCTCATCCCTTCACTCCATCTCATCCCCTCACTTTATCTCATCCCCTCACTCCATCTCATCCTCTCACTCCATCTCATCGATCTTCATTCCACCTCATCCCTTCTCTCCTTGCAGATCCGGGCGAGCCCAGGCGAGGCAGCGGTGCGCTTCCGGGTGCGCACAACTATGTTTATGTTACTTTTGCTTTGAGAATTCAAAAGTAACATCAACATAGCGAGTCAGTGGTGCGCTTCCGCGTGCGCACGACTATGTTTATGCTACTTTGGTTTTGAGAATTTAAAAGTAACGTCAACATAGCGAGTCAGTGGTGCGCTTCCGCGTGCGCACGACTCTGCTGGGCGGGCAGCTTGCTCGCACTCCCTATCAGCCCCTCCCCACCCCTCCCAACCGCTTTCCACCCCTCCCCACCACTTCCCACCACTCCCCACCGCGCAGATCCAGGCGAATCCAGGAGTGGCGATGGTGCGGTTCTACGAGCGGGCAAGTCTGCTGGGGCCAATAGGGCTCATGCTGGCGCTGCAGTTCCAGCCTGTTGTCGTGCACGTGGAGGCAGACCAAGACTGCTTCCTTAGTTACAACGGGGTGAGTTGGATGCGGTGGGAAGTGGTGGGTGGGGTGGATTGTTGCGTGCGTGTGCACTTACTGCCACTGCAGCCTGTTGTTCTGCATGTTGAGGCAGACCAGGACTGCTTCCTCAACTGCAATGGGGTGAGTTGGATGCGGTGGGATGCGGTGAAGCGGAGTGATGTGGGCTGGTGTGTGGTGGAATGCGGTGGAGTGGGGTGTTTGGGCTCGTGTGCATGGACGTATCGTAAGACCAATTTCAAGCTTGCAAGACCTCCCCAGCCCCACTTATCTACTTTCCCCTACTTTCCCGTCCACTTCCCTCTCCTCCCCGCCTACTCTCTCCCCTCCCCTCTTCCCTCCTCCCCCCTCCCGCCCAGCCGAACATACTGACGGATAAGATGTGCTTTGCCAACCGCATGGTGAATCACGTGGTGGTGCTGGTGGGGTATCACCTGGAGGGGCAGAAGCAGCTCTTTTGAGACTCCTCGACAATCCCTTTCCCCCCTTCTGCCCCCCTTCCTCCAGACGAGCATACTGGAGGATAAGACGTGCTTTGCCAACCGCATGGTGAACCACGTGGTGGTGCTGGTGGGGTATCATCTGGAGGGGCCGGGGCAGCCGGGCAGCTACTTCATTCTGCGCAACAGCTGGGGCACCACGTGGGGTGACAACGGCCACATGAGGATCGGCTTCGACCGCTCGCCCTTTGGCTACTGCGGCATGTGGAGCGAACCGGGTTACTACCCCATGCTGCCTGGTGAGCCCCTGGGTTACTACCCCCTATTTTCTATCTCTCGTTCGATGTGCCTTTCAAAAAACGTCTTCCCCCCCCCCCCCTTGGTCTCCCGCTTCCTCTCCCCCCTCCACTGCCTCCGTCCCTCTCGTGCCCCCAGCCGTCCCCGGCAAGTGGTGCCTCAGCGCCCCCTGCGGCGCAGGCAAGTGCTCCGACCCGCCGCTGCCTGTTTCTTTAGTCTCAAATGCCCCTGCCCTTCCGCCCTGCTCCCCACTCCCACCTCTCTTCCCCCTACCTTTCCACAGCTGTCCCCGGCAAGTGGTGCCTCGGCGCCCCCTGCGGCGCAGGCAAGTGCTCGGACCCGCCGCTGCCGCCCAAGCCAGGGGAGAAGCCGAAGCAGTACTACAGCTGCGACTGCACCAACGAGGACTTTCTCATTCCGGCCGTTAATGTTGACGGCACCGACACCTGCATCGTCAGTAAGTGCCGTGTGCTGATGATGATTGAGGGGTGCGCATGAAGGGAGAAGCCGAAGCAGTACCACAGCTGCGACTGCACCAACATGGACTTGCTCATCCCGGCTGTCAACATGGACGGCACCAACACGTGCATCGTGCACGTTGACACCCACGTTGCATCGTCAGTAAGTGTCATGTGCTGATGATGATTGAGGGGGTGGAGGGCATCCACACGTGCATCATCAGTAAGTGCTTCTTGTGACATCTCACAAATCCCTTGAGCCCATGTGGTGCCGGCACGTGTGTGGACGAGACGATGTGGGTGAAGGCCTGTAACCCCGGACCTCTCACCCTGCATCTTCTGAGGCGCCTCAAAAGCCGGACCTCTCACCCTGCATCTTCTGAGGCGCCTCAAAAGCCGGACCTCTCACCCTGCATCTTCTGAGGCGCCTCAAAAGCCGGACCTCTCACCCTGCATCTTCTGAGGCGCCTCAAAAGCCGGACCTCTCACCCTGCATCTTCTGAGGCGCCTCAAAAGCCGGACCTCTCACCCTGCATCTTCTGAGGCGCCTCAAAAGCCGGACCTCTCACCCTGCATCTTCTGAGGCGCCTCAAAAGCCGGACCTCTCACCCTGCATCTTCTGAGGCGCCTCAAAAGCCGGACCTCTCACCCTGCATCTTCTGAGGCGCCTCAAAAGCCGGACCTCTCACCCTGCATCTTCTGAGGCGCCTCAAAAGCCGGACCTCTCACCCTGCATCTTCTGAGGCGCCTCAAAAGCCGGACCTCTCACCCTGCATCTTCTGAGGCGCCTCAAAAGCCGGACCTCTCACCCTGCATCTTCTGAGGCGCCTCAAAAGCCGGACCTCTCACCCTGCATCTTCTGAGGCGCCTCAAAAGCCGGACCTCTCACCCTGCATCTTCTGAGGCGCCTCAAAAGCCGGACCTCTCACCCTGCATCTTCTGAGGCGCCTCAAAAGCCGGACCTCTCACCCTGCATCTTCTGAGGCGCCTCAAAAGCCGGACCTCTCACCCTGCATCTTCTGAGGCGCCTCAAAAGCCGGACCTCTCACCCTGCATCTTCTGAGGCGCCTCAAAAGCCGGACCTCTCACCCTGCATCTTCTGAGGCGCCTCAAAAGCCGGACCTCTCACCCTGCATCTTCTGAGGCGCCTCAAAAGCCGGACCTCTCACCCTGCATCTTCTGAGGCGCCTCAAAAGCCGGACCTCTCACCCTGCATCTTCTGAGGCGCCTCAAAAGCCGGACCTCTCACCCTGCATCTTCTGAGGCGCCTCAAAAGCCGGACCTCTCACCCTGCATCTTCTGAGGCGCCTCAAAAGCCGGACCTCTCACCCTGCATCTTCTGAGGCGCCTCAAAAGCCGGACCTCTCACCCTGCATCTTCTGAGGCGCCTCAAAAGCCGGACCTCTCACCCTGCATCTTCTGAGGCGCCTCAAAAGCCGGACCTCTCACCCTGCATCTTCTGAGGCGCCTCAAAAGCCGGACCTCTCACCCTGCATCTTCTGAGGCGCCTCAAAAGCCGGACCTCTCACCCTGCATCTTCTGAGGCGCCTCAAAAGCCGGACCTCTCACCCTGCATCTTCTGAGGCGCCTCAAAAGCCGGACCTCTCACCCTGCATCTTCTGAGGCGCCTCAAAAGCCGGACCTCTCACCCTGCATCTTCTGAGGCGCCTCAAAAGCCGGACCTCTCACCCTGCATCTTCTGAGGCGCCTCAAAAGCCGGACCTCTCACCCTGCATCTTCTGAGGCGCCTCAAAAGCCGGACCTCTCACCCTGCATCTTCTGAGGCGCCTCAAAAGCCGGACCTCTCACCCTGCATCTTCTGAGGCGCCTCAAAAGCCGGACCTCTCACCCTGCATCTTCTGAGGCGCCTCAAAAGCCGGACCTCTCACCCTGCATCTTCTGAGGCGCCTCAAAAGCCGGACCTCTCACCCTGCATCTTCTGAGGCGCCTCAAAAGCCGGACCTCTCACCCTGCATCTTCTGAGGCGCCTCAAAAGCCGGACCTCTCACCCTGCATCTTCTGAGGCGCCTCAAAAGCCGGACCTCTCACCCTGCATCTTCTGAGGCGCCTCAAAAGCCGGACCTCTCACCCTGCATCTTCTGAGGCGCCTCAAAAGCCGGACCTCTCACCCTGCATCTTCTGAGGCGCCTCAAAAGCCGGACCTCTCACCCTGCATCTTCTGAGGCGCCTCAAAAGCCGGACCTCTCACCCTGCATCTTCTGAGGCGCCTCAAAAGCCGGACCTCTCACCCTGCATCTTCTGAGGCGCCTCAAAAGCCGGACCTCTCACCCTGCATCTTCTGAGGCGCCTCAAAAGCCGGACCTCTCACCCTGCATCTTCTGAGGCGCCTCAAAAGCCGGACCTCTCACCCTGCATCTTCTGAGGCGCCTCAAAAGCCGGACCTCTCACCCTGCATCTTCTGAGGCGCCTCAAAAGCCGGACCTCTCACCCTGCATCTTCTGAGGCGCCTCAAAAGCCGGACCTCTCACCCTGCATCTTCTGAGGCGCCTCAAAAGCCGGACCTCTCACCCTGCATCTTCTGAGGCGCCTCAAAAGCCGGACCTCTCACCCTGCATCTTCTGAGGCGCCTCAAAAGCCGGACCTCTCACCCTGCATCTTCTGAGGCGCCTCAAAAGCCGGACCTCTCACCCTGCATCTTCTGAGGCGCCTCAAAAGCCGGACCTCTCACCCTGCATCTTCTGAGGCGCCTCAAAAGCCGGACCTCTCACCCTGCATCTTCTGAGGCGCCTCAAAAGCCGGACCTCTCACCCTGCATCTTCTGAGGCGCCTCAAAAGCCGGACCTCTCACCCTGCATCTTCTGAGGCGCCTCAAAAGCCGGACCTCTCACCCTGCATCTTCTGAGGCGCCTCAAAAGCCGGACCTCTCACCCTGCATCTTCTGAGGCGCCTCAAAAGCCGGACCTCTCACCCTGCATCTTCTGAGGCGCCTCAAAAGCCGGACCTCTCACCCTGCATCTTCTGAGGCGCCTCAAAAGCCGGACCTCTCACCCTGCATCTTCTGAGGCGCCTCAAAAGCCGGACCTCTCACCCTGCATCTTCTGAGGCGCCTCAAAAGCCGGACCTCTCACCCTGCATCTTCTGAGGCGCCTCAAAAGCCGGACCTCTCACCCTGCATCTTCTGAGGCGCCTCAAAAGCCGGACCTCTCACCCTGCATCTTCTGAGGCGCCTCAAAAGCCGGACCTCTCACCCTGCATCTTCTGAGGCGCCTCAAAAGCCGGACCTCTCACCCTGCATCTTCTGAGGCGCCTCAAAAGCCGGACCTCTCACCCTGCATCTTCTGAGGCGCCTCAAAAGCCGGACCTCTCACCCTGCATCTTCTGAGGCGCCTCAAAAGCCGGACCTCTCACCCTGCATCTTCTGAGGCGCCTCAAAAGCCGGACCTCTCACCCTGCATCTTCTGAGGCGCCTCAAAAGCCGGACCTCTCACCCTGCATCTTCTGAGGCGCCTCAAAAGCCGGACCTCTCACCCTGCATCTTCTGAGGCGCCTCAAAAGCCGGACCTCTCACCCTGCATCTTCTGAGGCGCCTCAAAAGCCGGACCTCTCACCCTGCATCTTCTGAGGCGCCTCAAAAGCCGGACCTCTCACCCTGCATCTTCTGAGGCGCCTCAAAAGCCGGACCTCTCACCCTGCATCTTCTGAGGCGCCTCAAAAGCCGGACCTCTCACCCTGCATCTTCTGAGGCGCCTCAAAAGCCGGACCTCTCACCCTGCATCTTCTGAGGCGCCTCAAAAGCCGGACCTCTCACCCTGCATCTTCTGAGGCGCCTCAAAAGCCGGACCTCTCACCCTGCATCTTCTGAGGCGCCTCAAAAGCCGGACCTCTCACCCTGCATCTTCTGAGGCGCCTCAAAAGCCGGACCTCTCACCCTGCATCTTCTGAGGCGCCTCAAAAGCCGGACCTCTCACCCTGCATCTTCTGAGGCGCCTCAAAAGCCGGACCTCTCACCCTGCATCTTCTGAGGCGCCTCAAAAGCCGGACCTCTCACCCTGCATCTTCTGAGGCGCCTCAAAAGCCGGACCTCTCACCCTGCATCTTCTGAGGCGCCTCAAAAGCCGGACCTCTCACCCTGCATCTTCTGAGGCGCCTCAAAAGCCGGACCTCTCACCCTGCATCTTCTGAGGCGCCTCAAAAGCCGGACCTCTCACCCTGCATCTTCTGAGGCGCCTCAAAAGCCGGACCTCTCACCCTGCATCTTCTGAGGCGCCTCAAAAGCCGGACCTCTCACCCTGCATCTTCTGAGGCGCCTCAAAAGCCGGACCTCTCACCCTGCATCTTCTGAGGCGCCTCAAAAGCCGGACCTCTCACCCTGCATCTTCTGAGGCGCCTCAAAAGCCGGACCTCTCACCCTGCATCTTCTGAGGCGCCTCAAAAGCCGGACCTCTCACCCTGCATCTTCTGAGGCGCCTCAAAAGCCGGACCTCTCACCCTGCATCTTCTGAGGCGCCTCAAAAGCCGGACCTCTCACCCTGCATCTTCTGAGGCGCCTCAAAAGCCGGACCTCTCACCCTGCATCTTCTGAGGCGCCTCAAAAGCCGGACCTCTCACCCTGCATCTTCTGAGGCGCCTCAAAAGCCGGACCTCTCACCCTGCATCTTCTGAGGCGCCTCAAAAGCCGGACCTCTCACCCTGCATCTTCTGAGGCGCCTCAAAAGCCGGACCTCTCACCCTGCATCTTCTGAGGCGCCTCAAAAGCCGGACCTCTCACCCTGCATCTTCTGAGGCGCCTCAAAAGCCGGACCTCTCACCCTGCATCTTCTGAGGCGCCTCAAAAGCCGGACCTCTCACCCTGCATCTTCTGAGGCGCCTCAAAAGCCGGACCTCTCACCCTGCATCTTCTGAGGCGCCTCAAAAGCCGGACCTCTCACCCTGCATCTTCTGAGGCGCCTCAAAAGCCGGACCTCTCACCCTGCATCTTCTGAGGCGCCTCAAAAGCCGGACCTCTCACCCTGCATCTTCTGAGGCGCCTCAAAAGCCGGACCTCTCACCCTGCATCTTCTGAGGCGCCTCAAAAGCCGGACCTCTCACCCTGCATCTTCTGAGGCGCCTCAAAAGCCGGACCTCTCACCCTGCATCTTCTGAGGCGCCTCAAAAGCCGGACCTCTCACCCTGCATCTTCTGAGGCGCCTCAAAAGCCGGACCTCTCACCCTGCATCTTCTGAGGCGCCTCAAAAGCCGGACCTCTCACCCTGCATCTTCTGAGGCGCCTCAAAAGCCGGACCTCTCACCCTGCATCTTCTGAGGCGCCTCAAAAGCCGGACCTCTCACCCTGCATCTTCTGAGGCGCCTCAAAAGCCGGACCTCTCACCCTGCATCTTCTGAGGCGCCTCAAAAGCCGGACCTCTCACCCTGCATCTTCTGAGGCGCCTCAAAAGCCGGACCTCTCACCCTGCATCTTCTGAGGCGCCTCAAAAGCCGGACCTCTCACCCTGCATCTTCTGAGGCGCCTCAAAAGCCGGACCTCTCACCCTGCATCTTCTGAGGCGCCTCAAAAGCCGGACCTCTCACCCTGCATCTTCTGAGGCGCCTCAAAAGCCGGACCTCTCACCCTGCATCTTCTGAGGCGCCTCAAAAGCCGGACCTCTCACCCTGCATCTTCTGAGGCGCCTCAAAAGCCGGACCTCTCACCCTGCATCTTCTGAGGCGCCTCAAAAGCCGGACCTCTCACCCTGCATCTTCTGAGGCGCCTCAAAAGCCGGACCTCTCACCCTGCATCTTCTGAGGCGCCTCAAAAGCCGGACCTCTCACCCTGCATCTTCTGAGGCGCCTCAAAAGCCGGACCTCTCACCCTGCATCTTCTGAGGCGCCTCAAAAGCCGGACCTCTCACCCTGCATCTTCTGAGGCGCCTCAAAAGCCGGACCTCTCACCCTGCATCTTCTGAGGCGCCTCAAAAGCCGGACCTCTCACCCTGCATCTTCTGAGGCGCCTCAAAAGCCGGACCTCTCACCCTGCATCTTCTGAGGCGCCTCAAAAGCCGGACCTCTCACCCTGCATCTTCTGAGGCGCCTCAAAAGCCGGACCTCTCACCCTGCATCTTCTGAGGCGCCTCAAAAGCCGGACCTCTCACCCTGCATCTTCTGAGGCGCCTCAAAAGCCGGACCTCTCACCCTGCATCTTCTGAGGCGCCTCAAAAGCCGGACCTCTCACCCTGCATCTTCTGAGGCGCCTCAAAAGCCGGACCTCTCACCCTGCATCTTCTGAGGCGCCTCAAAAGCCGGACCTCTCACCCTGCATCTTCTGAGGCGCCTCAAAAGCCGGACCTCTCACCCTGCATCTTCTGAGGCGCCTCAAAAGCCGGACCTCTCACCCTGCATCTTCTGAGGCGCCTCAAAAGCCGGACCTCTCACCCTGCATCTTCTGAGGCGCCTCAAAAGCCGGACCTCTCACCCTGCATCTTCTGAGGCGCCTCAAAAGCCGGACCTCTCACCCTGCATCTTCTGAGGCGCCTCAAAAGCCGGACCTCTCACCCTGCATCTTCTGAGGCGCCTCAAAAGCCGGACCTCTCACCCTGCATCTTCTGAGGCGCCTCAAAAGCCGGACCTCTCACCCTGCATCTTCTGAGGCGCCTCAAAAGCCGGACCTCTCACCCTGCATCTTCTGAGGCGCCTCAAAAGCCGGACCTCTCACCCTGCATCTTCTGAGGCGCCTCAAAAGCCGGACCTCTCACCCTGCATCTTCTGAGGCGCCTCAAAAGCCGGACCTCTCACCCCGCATCTTCCGCACTTTGCTTCCCCCCCCCTCTCTTCCCCCCACCAACCTCTCACCAGAGACGGTGTGCACGCCCAGCTGCAGAACAACCCCTGTGGCACCGGCACAACTGTGAACGACGGGGTTCAAGACCTTCGGACAGGACCTCTGACCCTCGTCTCCCACACCTCTCCTGCACACCTCTCCTCCCACCCTCCCCCCCCTCTCCCCCCACCAGAGACGGTGTGCATGCTGCAGCTGCAGAACCCCTGTGGCGCCGGCACGTGTGTGGACGATGGCGTGGGTGGCTACAACTGCAAGTGCCCTGCCAACTACACCTCCACCGCTCGCCCTGACGGCTCTGCCACCTGCATTCCCCGTACGTCTAGTTTGTAGTCATCTCGTAACACTTGTGAGGCCCCTCAAAGGTCGATCTCCGCACGTGTAGCTCTTAGTAGTCTAGCATCGGGGCACGACACAACAGCACATGCATGGACGATAGTGTGGGGGGCTGTAACTGCACCTCCACTGCACCTCCACTGCTCGCCCTGACGGCTCGGCTACCTGCATTCCCCGACCGTCTAGTTTTTTAGTTGTCTTATAACATGGCACAACGCAACGGCACATGCATGGACGATGGTGTGGAGGATTACAGCTGCACATGCCTGGCCAACTACACGTCCACCTCTCGCCCCGATGGATCTGCTACCTGCATTCCCCATACGTCAATATTTCAAACGTCTTGGAACAGCACAGAACAGCAGGTGCATGTGTCCTGTCTTAGCAGCACACATCACAACTGCTCGTGCCCAGCCAATTGCACCTCCACCACTCGCCCCGGCAGCACGGACTTGTGCATTCTCCGCACGTCCCAATCCGCTTAGCATTGGGTCCCAATCCGCTTAGCATTGGGTCCCAATCCGCTTAGCATTGGGTCCCTATCCGCTTAGCATTGGGTCCCAATCCGCTTAGCATTGGGTCCCAATCCGCTTAGCATTGGGTCCCTATCCGCTTAGCATTGGGTCCCAATCCGCTTAGCATTGGGTCCCAATCCGCTTAGCATTGGGTCCCAATCCGCTTAGCATTGGGTCCCAATCCGCTTAGCATTGGGTCCCAATCCGCTTAGCATTGGGTCCCAATCCGCTTAGCATTGGGTCCCAATCCGCTTAGCATTGGGTCCCAATCTGCTTAGCATTGGGTCCCAATCCGCTTAGCATTGGGTCCCTATCCGCTTAGCATTGGGTCCCAACCCGCTTAGCATTGGGTCCCAATCCGCTTAGCATTGGGTCCCAATCCGCTTAGCATTGGGTCCCAATCCGCTTAGCATTGGGTCCCAATCTGCTTAGCATTGGGTCCCAATCCGCTTAGCATTGGGTCCCTATCCGCTTAGCATTGGGTCCCAACCCGCTTAGCATTGGGTCCCAATCCGCTTAGCATTGGGTCCCAATCCGCTTAGCATTGGGTCCCAATCCGCTTAGCATTGGGTCCCAATCTGCTTAGCATTGGGTCCCAATCCGCTTAGCATTGGGTCCCTATCCGCTTAGCATTGGGTCCCAATCCGCTTAGCATTGGGTCCCAATCCGCTTAGCATTGGGTCCCAATCCGCTTAGCATGGGGTCCCAATCCGCTTAGCATTGGATCCCAATCCGCTTAGCATTGGGTCCCAATCTGCTTAGCATTGGGTCCCTATCCGCTTAGCATTGGGTCCCTATCCGCTTAGCATTGGGTCCCAATCCGCTTAGCATTGGGTCCCAATCCGCCCTCTCACCTCACCCGCCCTCCCACGAATGGCAGCGCCCAGCGCATCAACCACATACACCATCCAGGAGGGCGACACCATCCTCTCCTCTCTTCTCTTCACCTCCCTTCACCTCTCCTCTCCTCCCTTCACTTTCTTCACTTCTCTTCACCTCACTTCACCTCACTACTCCTCCCCTCCTCCCTTGTCTCCTGTTCCCCCCTCTTCCCTCCCAATGGCAGCGCCCATCGCATCAACCACATACACCATCCAGGAGGGAGACACATGCGACACCATATGTGCAGCCAACAACATCACCACCACTGACTTCCAATCCATGAATCCGGTGTGTCCCATGCACATGCCAACATGCACATGCACATGCCAACATTCACATGCACATGCCAACATTCACTTTCACATGCACATCCACGTGCTGACAGCATCACCAACATAGACTTTCAAACCATGGATTCGGTTCGTTTCATGGGTATTCATTCCCACTTGCCTGTGCCAAGATGCGCACACCAACAAGGCACATGCCAACAAATTACATGGTAGGCATTCCTTGTAGTGTACTCTGCATGCACACACTTGATTCCCACATCCCTTCCACTCATCCATTCCCCTTCATCCCTCATCCCTTACCCCTTACCCCTCGCCCCACCAGGCCATCGACTGCAGCAGCAACCTGACAGCAGGAATGACAGTCAATGTGACATCAGCATCGGCTGTTAAGATGTGTATCAACTATTACACCACGCAGCCGGTACGTCTCTTTCCGTCACTTCCAAACGTACAGAGTCTCGATAATGAATCAAGCATCTTTGGCTGTCAAGATGTGACGGTCAATGTGACGTCAGCATCAAGATGTGTATCAACTACTACACCACACAGCTAGTACGCTCCTTCCCTTCCCTTCCCTTCCCTCATCTCCTCTCCTCTCCTCTCCTCTCCTCTCCCCTCCTTTCCTCTCCTCTCCTCGCCACAACTACTGCATCACGCAACCTGTACGACTGAAAATTATGCTAACTCCAAGTGCACGCTCTCTTCCCCGTCTTTTCGCTCTTCCCCCTTCTCTCACCCCCTCCTTCCCTTCCATCAGAACAACACGTGTGCATCAATCGCCACCAGATTCAACCTCGTTCAATCCCACCCTCAACTGTGCCGAGTGTCCTCTGAACTCGCCAAAAACGCGCTTTCCCATTTCCCCCTCCTTCCCCCCACCATCAGAACGACACGTGTGAATCAATTGCTACCAAGTTCAACCTCACCAGTCTCACCTCCATCAACCCCACCCTCGACTGCGACAACATCACCGCCACCCAAGTAAGCCTCCCAGTCCAACATAACCCAACCCAACATAATCCTCACCACATAACCCCCTCTCACATAATCCCCCCCGACTTGACCATCACCCACCTGCCCCTACTCGTTGAGCCTCATCGCCAATCCACACCTCCTCTCTTACACTCTCTCCTCTCTTACTCTCTCACCTCTCACACTCTCTCACCTCTCACACTCTCTCACCTCTCACACTCTCTCCTCTCTCACACTCTCTCCTCTCTCACACTCTCTCCTCTCTCCCACTCGCTCCTCTCTCCCACTCGCTCCTCTCTTGCACGCTCAGTGCGAGCAACACACGTCTGTGATTCTCTCTCTCTCCACGCCTCTATTTCCCCCCTTCACCAGCTGTGCGTGGAGATGGGCCAGGCCCTCCCCCCGGCCTCCGTATCAACGGTGTGTACAGAGTATTACACGCTCAGCGCCACCGACACCTGTGCGAGCGTGCAGAGCGCGTACGGGCTCACCGCCACGGAGCTGTACCGGCTGAACCCGGGACTCAACTGCAACAACCTCATTGACGACTCCGACTCCTCCGTGAGTGCAGAGGGAGGGGGTTTGGGAGATAGAAAGCGAGCATGGGGACAGGGTAGTTGCTTCACCAAAGGGCTAAGAAGCAAGCGAAGGGCAGAGTAAAAGCTGTTGACCGCCATGGAGCTGTACCGGCTGAACCCCGGGCTCAACTGCAACAACCTCATTCACGACTCCGACTCCTCCTCCGACTCCGACTCTTCCTCCGACTCCGACTCCTCCTCCGACTCCGACTCCTCCGTGAGGAGTTGATATTCGGATGTGGAACAGTGGAAGCGCGCGGACAGAGTGAGAGCAAGCTGGGCGGAATGAGAGCAAGCTGGGCGGAATGAGAGCAAGCTGGGCGGAATGAGAGCAAGCTGGGCGGAATGAGAGCAAGCTGGGCGGAATGAGAGCACGGCGGGCAGGGTGAGAGCACGGTGGGCAGGGTGAGAGCAACTGTGTGGGCAGAGGGAGAGACTTCAGCTTCTACGAGGAGCCCCATGTGTCTCTATCCTTCAATCCCTCCTGCAGTGGTTTCCCTCTCTTGACCTCCTCATGCTTCCACTCACTACCCCGCCCCCCATGCCCCCCTCTCCCTCTCCCTCCCCCTCGCACAGCTCTGCGTGGCACAAGCCAAGTTCGGCGCCTCCTCATGCAGCAAGCGCTACACGGTCAAGTCGGGAGACACGTGTGCGGCCATAATCTACAAGTACTTCCGCGGGAAGACATCGTACGTCAGCAAGCTCAACAACGGCTTTGTCTGCACCTCCTCCTCGCTCTACGTCGGCCTCTCCCTCTGCGTCTACAACCTCTGATCATTACTGCTCGGCTGAGTGCATGCCAAAGCACGGTACTGGTAGCGGTGTGTGCTTAATATGTCACCTCACCAAGCTCAATAGTGGCTTGGCTTGGCTATGTGTGTAGCTCTTGAATGCTCCGCATTGGCCTCTTCTGCGACTATTACGGTACCTGTAACTATAGCCGCCGAATGCAGACATTTCTCTGTATGATGTGTAATTTATAAGCACGGATATTGATTGTGCCTGCATAGACACTCTTCAAGGTTGTGCACATGAAAACCATGGAAACTAGTCAAATGGACACCAGCATCAGCTCAAAACCTGGTCACACCAGCTAGGACTGATCTTGCGCCAAGCCTCTAGGAACACAACCATCGTGAAAGATGAGCATTCTTCAGGAGAACACGACGACCTTCTCATCCGCGCCGTAGCGCTGCGAGACGCCTCCCAATACCCAGTTCTCGTACCCGCCTTTGCCAAGATTCTCCACGGAGAAGGGGCCCTGCTTGTAATACACAGTGAACTCGGAGTTATCCCAGAAGTGCCACACCTCCACCGCCGCGGACGCCGGGTCGCCCTGCACGGAGTGGGCGCTCTGATATGAATGACCGTCACGTTGTACCCCGCGTTCATGAATATCTAAGCGATATTCTGAGTCGTCATTTAGACTGTCGATCTTGCCCAAGCTTCCGGCAATGATATCAACAGTCACCCTGTCCTAGTTGAACAGTTTCCGCTCCACCCTGTGCGGGGATAGCGCGAAATCCGCACGGGCGAGCGCACAGTGGGTGGCGATGCTGCGGATTGCGCCGGTGGTGGGGGGGGACGCGTGCAGGATGGGGGGCCGCGCGACGTTGGCACTGGTGACGGCGAGGAGGAGCAGGATGTAAAGAGTGAGAGGAAGCAGCCAAGCGTTGGCCATTGAGAAACCTAATAGTAGGTGGTCAGATGTCAGTTGTAGTAAGATTTGTGAGAGAGTAAAAATCAGCGATGCCGGGCTCATCTTGCACGTCAAAGCGAGTAAGAACCACAGGAGAATTCAATATGTAAGCCGCAAGGTGCTTGGTGTGCTGGATCGAAGGTAGTAGAAGCGAAGTGAAAGGTAGAAGCTGTGATAATTGTGGTCACCAGGAGACGAAGCGTCTAATTTATAAACCTTGACATACTTTGGACTTGGAGTCGGACTCCGACGTGAAGGTGGTTCGCGACTCGCTTGAGCCGCCATGACCAATAACTGGCGTAGATACGCTTGAAACGTGATTGGTACGCGAGGGACTGAGATTTTGGGGTCCGACAAGGCGGTCGGGTCGGGACTCGGGAGACTCAGGAGGACTCGAGATTGGGGGGAAAATAGTTACCACTACGGGAATGGCTACTAGCAGGTGTGGTGTGGTGAGGTGAGGCGTGTCTGGGGGTGGAAGTGAGCGCGTGCAGCCAGCAGGTTGGGGGAAGTGGTTGCTTCGCTGTAAGTGAGAATCAGCGACAACCGTCAGTCAGTCGGCGAAATCGATGAAGCTACCAAGGCCTTCTTCGCCGAAGGCGATGTAGGGTAACATGTGCGATGAGGTTTCAGGATAATCCGCGTGAGCGTGATCTACATTCTCATTACAAAAACGAGATCACTACAGAAACCTTCAGGAAATGAGGGTTAAGGGTTTAGGGTGATCTACATTCTCATTCCACCTGCTTAAACATGTGAACCACTTTCTATGGGCATGCAGATAACGAGTAGAAAGTCACACTTTCTATGGGCATGCAGATAACTTATTACAAAGTTGAGCCTGCAACTGGCGTCGCTCTTCAATCAGCACGACAACCCCGAGCCTCTTTGGCAGGGTGGGTGCGATCACTCAATCAACCGAGAATCATGATGAGCCAGTCTGCAGTCAGTTATGCTGCTACACTTTTCACTTCCTCGTCTACAGCAGCGAAGATGGAGGAGAGGTGCCGAGAGTCAATGTGCATCTCCACCAGCCATGCCACCAGACACACCTGCTGGGGGGGAAGTCACACATAGAAGAAACCAAGCACAGAGGTATCGTGTGCAAAATAACTCAGTGCAAACTAGACAGCTGTAAGATGGAGGAAAGGTAACGCGTAAGTGGCAATGTGCATCTCCACAAGCCATGCCACCAGCCATGCCACCAGCCATGCCACCAGCCACATTTGCCAGCAGGAAACCAAGCACAGGGGATAACATGCCGTGCAAGATGATTGTGACATGCAACATTA
This sequence comes from Closterium sp. Yama58-4, assembly GCA_947470075.1. NCBI lineage: Eukaryota > Viridiplantae > Streptophyta > Zygnematophyceae > Desmidiales > Closteriaceae > Closterium > Closterium sp. Yama58-4. Next base: position 96,200 of record CANIUD010000203.1, read on the forward strand.
TAGGTAAGTAGACCACTGAAAGATGGCGGGGAGCAGGCAAGCAAGCAGAGACGAAAACGTGGTGAGCGAAATGAATAACAGAACCACTCACTGACTGGTCGTGCCAAACACAATGCAAAAGTAGGTTCTCTCCTGCAGTTGTAGCAAGGGCTGTGAGTATTCAGAGGAAAAAAAAAGGCAGCTCACCTGTAGCTGCTGTGGCGTGGGCGAGTGAAAAAGCAGCCCTGACTATGTAAGTCACTTTTGAGGGTCAATAATACAAATTCCAACAGCACACCCCACCTGTAGCTGTTGTGGCGTGGGCGGGCGGGCAAGCAGCCCCGACTGCTCCAACTGCTGCTGCATCACCGCCCACTCACATCCCTCTGCTGCACTAAGCCCCAGTGACAATCCATGTCCCTCTGCCCATGCCTGTCTCTTCCCTCCGTTCTGTCCATCCAGCATGCCAGTTGCCCCCTGATCACGCCCCCCCTGCCCTCCTCCCTCACTCTCTCCACCAATCACTGCCTCCGTATCCCCGCCACTACTCCCCATCCCCTCTCCCTGCAAGCATCCCACTGTTTCTCTCTCTGCCGCTTCTTCTCTTGCCACTGGTGTCCCACTGCCGTCCTCGTGTCGTGATGTGGCTGCATCAGCGCTTGCTCCTGGTATTCCTGCTACTCCTGCAGCTCCTGCTACTCCTGCAGCTCCTGCAGCTCCTGCAGCTCCTGCAGCTCCTGCAGCTCCTGCAGCTCCTGCAGCTCCTGCAGCTCCTGCAGCTCCTGCAGCTCCTGCAGCTCCTGCTGCTTCTGCTGTTCCCAACCTGCCTCCACCTGTTTCTATTTCTGTTTTTCCACCCGAGCTCGCTTCTTCCTCTGTGCCAACGGCACTTTCATCAGGTGCAGCAGCCACACCTGCAGCAGCAGTACCAGCACTTTGGAGAGAATGCACAGCAGCAGGCGGCAAGTCAGTGCGTGGCAGGCACAGTGGAGGGATGTTGAGAGGGAGTTTGAGCGGGCTACGAGCGGTGGTGGTTGGAGTGGCGGTGGTGGTGCGTGCAGTGGTGGCTTCAAGGCTGACTGCTGCGTTGAGAGAAGAGACTATGAGCCTCTGGTGGGGCGGAACGGGGGTGCAGGAGGAAGAAGGGAAGGGAGGGATTGTGAAGTAGTGGTGGTGCAGTGATACAGATACGAAACATACAGTGAGTTGCTTGAAAGTGAAGAATGCACAAAATCAAAGGGAGACATGTTTTGCACTGGTGTGCAGGTCATTAGGACATGCCTGATGCATCTCTACAACTTGTAATCTCACAAGTAATTGCTTGGCTAAGTGTTTCCATGCATCGCACCTTGATCAGCAATTTTCAGCCAAGTTTTTCCATCCATCTCACCTTGACCAGCAATTACTTCACTAAGTGTTTCCATCCATCTCACCTTGACCAGCAGCTCCTTGTGAAACATAGCTGCAACATCCACAGCCCACTTCTCTGATGCACATGCAATGAGGAACATGTGCGAGGAGAGATCGTAAGGAGAGACCAAGAGGTGACATGGGCAAGAGAGAGAGAGAGAGAGAGAGAGAGAGAGAGAGAGAGAGAGAGAGAGAGAGAGAGAGAGAGAGAGAGAGAGAGAGAGAGAGAGAGAGAGAGAGAGAGAGAGAGAGAGAGAGAGAGAGAGAGAGAGAGAGAGAGAGAGAGAGAGAGAGAGAGAGAGAGAGAGAGAGAGAGAGAGAGAGAGAGAGGAGAGAGAGAGAGAGAGAGAGAGAGAGAGAGAGAGAGAGAGAGAGCAGCACGCTTACCGACAAACGAGAGAGCAATAAAGCTAACAATCAGCTGACAAGAACTTGACAATAAGCATACTGCTCATTGCATAAACCTGAAAGGATGTGAGACGAGGGAGATGAGCGAGGGTAGGTGCGTACATCCGTAGGAAACAAAACAAGTCTACGAGTATCTGGGAAAGGCAACGAACCAAAAACTGAGAGATGGAGAGCGGTGAAGTTGGGTTCCTCAGGGTACATGCCTCGCTCTTGCCATGCCTCCTGCCACGCCTCATTTGCATCCCACAATGAAGCTGAGGGGGAGGGTGACACTGAAGCCGTGGACGCTGATTGAAATCTGGAATGCGATGGTGATGCTGCTTGTGCTGGTGCTGGTGTTGACACTGCTGATGCTGGCACTGGCGCTGCCATTGATGTGGCAAAAGTGAAGGGCGTAACTGTCGATTTAGGTGCTCCTGTGGGGAGGGCCGTTGCTTCAGGTGCATGCAGGGGAGGTGGTATATGGGAGGGCGGGCAGAGGGGCAGCAGCGCAGGGGCGAAGGCGTCGACAGCTGCAGCCTGTGGGGAGGAGGAGAGGGGAGGAGGAGAGGGGAGGAGGAGAGGGGAGGAGGAGAGGGGAGGAGGAGAGGGGAGGAGGAGAGGGAAGGAGTTGTCAGTGGCGGACAGGTGGGCTTCGAGAGACGGGAGGGGAGGACTTGCCTCAACACCCGACTTTTAGCAGGGCAGGGACAACGATGTCGACAGCTGCAGCCTGTTGGGAGGATGAGAGGTAGAAGAGATAGTAAGTGACAGGGTGTGGGAGAGAGAGGGCAGGCAGCAAGGCAGAGCAGAGGGCATGAAGATGTGCAGTAAATGTGGAAGCGCAATGGTGGGGAAGGCGTGAGTTAAGGGAATTCTCAAATATCGCTCACGGGGAGTTAGGTGAGTTAGGTGGAAAAGATGGCGAATCGAGATGGGGGCAAATGATCAGCAAATGACCACCTACAGCTAAGATCATTCTCAAATATCACTGGCGCCCCACAGTGCCCCACAGCGCCCCACAGCGCCCCACAGCGCCCCACAGCGCCCCACAGCGCCCCCCGGCAATCCCAAAGCCTTGACCTGGCTCACTAACATATCATTCATATGCCCTACCAACGCGTTGAGAGAAAGCTAATACTGATAACCCATACTCCCTGGAAGGTGCTGGTGTGGTGACCACACCACACCACACCGATGCGTTTGCATTGGCATTCTGTCTCACACGGACACGGCTTTTGACACCCTCGTCTCAAAGCTCGTCTGGAAGGGAAGGTGTGCCCCTCTTTTGAGGTGCCTCAAAAGTCGTCTCAAAGCTCGTCAGGAAGGGAAGGTGTGCCCCTCTTTTGAGGCGCCTCAAAAGTCGTCTCAAAGCTCGTCAGGAAGGGAAGGTGTGCCCCTCTTTTGAGGCGCCTCAAAAGTCGTCTCAAAGCTCGTCAGGAAGGGAAGGTGTGCCCCTCTTTTGAGGCGCCTCAAAAGTCGTCTCAAAGCTCGTCAGGAAGGGAAGGTGTGCCCCTCTTTTGAGGCGCCTCAAAAGTCGTCTCAAAGCTCGTCAGGAAGGGAAGGTGTGCCCCTCTTTTGAGGCGCCTCAAAAGTCGTCTCAAAGCTCGTCAGGAAGGGAAGGTGTGCCCCTCTTTTGAGGCGCCTCAAAAGTCGTCTCAAAGCTCGTCAGGAAGGGAAGGTGTGCCCCTCTTTTGAGGCGCCTCAAAAGTCGTCTCAAAGCTCGTCAGGAAGGGAAGGTGTGCCCCTCTTTTGAGGCGCCTCAAAAGTCGTCTCAAAGCTCGTCAGGAAGGGAAGGTGTGCCCCTCTTTTGAGGCGCCTCAAAAGTCGTCTCAAAGCTCGTTAGGAAGGGAAGGTGTGCCCCTCTTTTGAGGCGCCTCAAAAGTCGTCTCAAAGCTCGTCAGGAAGGGAAGGTGTGCCCCTCTTTTGAGGCGCCTCAAAAGTCGTCTCAAAGCTCGTCAGGAAGGGAAGGTGTGCCCCTCTTTTGAGGCGCCTCAAAAGTCGTCTCAAAGCTCGTCAGGAAGGGAAGGTGTGCCCCTCTTTTGAGGCGCCTCAAAAGTCGTCTCAAAGCTCGTCAGGAAGGGAAGGTGTGCCCCTCTTTTGAGGCGCCTCAAAAGTCGTCTCAAAGCTCGTCAGGAAGGGAAGGTGTGCCCCTCTTTTGAGGCGCCTCAAAAGTCGTCTCAAAGCTCGTCAGGAAGGGAAGGTGTGCCCCTTTTTTGAGGCGCCTCAAAAGTCGTCTCAAAGCTCGTCAGGAAGGGAAGGTGTGCCCCTCTTTTGAGGCGCCTCAAAAGTCGTCTCAAAGCTCGTCAGGAAGGGAAGGTGTGCCCCTCTTTTGAGGCGCCTCAAAAGTCGTCTCAAAGCTCGTCAGGAAGGGAAGGTGTGCCCCTCTTTTGAGGCGCCTCAAAAGTCGTCTCAAAGCTCGTCAGGAAGGGAAGGTGTGCCCCTCTTTTGAGGCGCCTCAAAAGTCGTCTCAAAGCTCGTCAGGAAGGGAAGGTGTGCCCCTCTTTTGAGGCGCCTCAAAAAGTCGTCTCAAAGCTCGTCAGGAAGGGAAGGTGTGCCCCTCTTTTGAGGCGCCTCAAAAGTCGTCTCAAAGCTCGTCAGGAAGGGAAGGTGTGCCCCTCTTTTGAGGCGCCTCAAAAGTCGTCTCAAAGCTCGTCAGGAAGGGAAGGTGTGCCCCTCTTTTGAGGCGCCTCAAAAGTCGTCTCAAAGCTCGTCAGGAAGGGAAGGTGTGCCCCTCTTTTGAGGCGCCTCAAAAGTCGTCTCAAAGCTCGTCAGGAAGGGAAGGTGTGCCCCTTTTTTGAGGCGCCTCAAAAGTCGTCTCAAAGCTCGTCAGGAAGGGAAGGTGTGCCCCTCTTTTGAGGCGCCTCAAAAGTCGTCTCAAAGCTCGTCAGGAAGGGAAGGTGTGCCCCTCTTTTGAGGCGCCTCAAAAGTCGTCTCAAAGCTCGTCAGGAAGGGAAGGTGTGCCCCTCTTTTGAGGCGCCTCAAAAGTCGTCTCAAAGCTCGTCAGGAAGGGAAGGTGTGCCCCTCTTTTGAGGCGCCTCAAAAGTCGTCTCAAAGCTCGTCAGGAAGGGAAGGTGTGCCCCTCTTTTGAGGCGCCTCAAAAAGTCGTCTCAAAGCTCGTCAGGAAGGGAAGGTGTGCCCCTCTTTTGAGGCGCCTCAAAAGTCGTCTCAAAGCTCGTCAGGAAGGGAAGGTGTGCCCCTCTTTTGAGGCGCCTCAAAAGTCGTCTCAAAGCTCGTCAGGAAGGGAAGGTGTGCCCCTCTTTTGAGGCGCCTCAAAAGTCGTCTCAAAGCTCGTCAGGAAGGGAAGGTGTGCCCCTCTTTTGAGGCGCCTCAAAAGTCGTCTCAAAGCTCGTCAGGAAGGGAAGGTGTGCCCCTCTTTTGAGGCGCCTCAAAAGTCGTCTCAAAGCTCGTCAGGAAGGGAAGGTGTGCCCCTCTTTTGAGGCGCCTCAAAAGTCGTCTCAAAGCTCGTCAGGAAGGGAAGGTGTGCCCCTCTTTTGAGGCGCCTCAAAAGTCGTCTCAAAGCTCGTCAGGAAGGGAAGGTGTGCCCCTCTCTCGCCCCACCCACCCACCCTCACCAGACCCTCTGCGTCGACTCACAAGGTCTTTCAAGCAGCGGCGCAGCGTGCATAGATCCTCGTCCTGATGGGCCATGGTGGCATTGCATTGCATCATGTGCCATGGCAGAGCACAGCGACATGCATGCAGCAGACAGTGGTAACGGGCATACGAGGGCGAGAGTGCGATGGCAGGAGAGTTGGAGGAGAGATGGAGCAGGGGGAAAGATAATGAGAAGAGGGTTGTGTGAGTGAGGAAAGAGGGAGGAGCAAGACAAGAAGTGGGAGTTGGGAGGGGTGGGAGGAAATGGAGGAGGTGACGAATGAGAGAAAGTTAAGGGAAGATGTATCACCATTCTTATGGTAAAGGCTTCACACTACAAGAGTCCCACTACAACGAGTCACACTAAAACGAGTCCCACTAGAACGAGTCCCAGGAGCATGAGCACCATGAGGCGTCTGATCTTGTGTGCTGCCCTGCCCACGATGCCGTTTATGCCTCCCAACCCCAACGCCCCCACGAGTTGACTTTTGAGTTGACTCCAAGAGTCAACTCGTTACAGTGTCCCACCATGAGGCGTCGGATCTTCTCTGCTGCCCTGGCTACGATGCCCTCCATGCCCCCCAACGCCCCGAGGTCCTTCCCCTGCAGCTGCCTGCACGAGGAGCGGAGAGTGCAGAAGAGTGGAGAGGAGTGGAGAGGAGTGAATATCAAGGTATGCTTGCATTGCAGCCCTTACCACAATGCCCTCCATGTCCCCAACACCCCCACGTCCTTGCCGGTTAGCTGCCTGCGCACAGCCACGAGGGGAGTGGAGAGGAGTGGAGGGGAGTGGAGGGGAGTGGAGAGAAGTGAATCTCGAGGCATGTTCAGCACCTAGTTACATCAGCGCCATAACCTCTGCTACGTTTCCGTCGCTCATTATCTGTACTCGATATGGTTATACTCGCTAAAAGTTCTCTTCATCGCGGCACCTGGACTCACTTCAGCTGCACCAATCGGTTCACGACAGCCGTCGCCGCGCGCAGCCCGTCCGCCGAGGCGGCGTCCCACTGCTTCCGCACGCCAGACGCGGCGGAGAACGCGGACCGCACGCGGCGCTGCTGGCGGCGCCGCCAAAGATGGAAGGGGAGCGGCGGAGGGGGTTGGGCGGAAGGGGGAGGCGCGGACGGGGGAGGCGCGGAAGAGGGAGGTGCGGAAGGGGGGAATGCGGGTTTAGCGGGCAGCGGCGGAGTCCATAATTCCGCGCGCGCGGGAGGCGCGGAGGCCATAGCGAAGGCGCAAGGACTATTGCGTCGTCTGAAAACGCCGAGTCCGCGCGGAAGGCGGAAGGACAGCCGCAAACGTGGCGGCGGAAACGTGTCAGGAAGAAAGCTGGGAGTTGTCACTTGTAGTCGTACAAAAGGGTGCTAGCTGGTTTGCTACGGCGCAGAGTAGTGGTGAGTATGGCAGGAATAGGTTGTTTAGACCGCTGCAAGCCGATCACATTCTAGTACGGTTCGGTATGGTTACAGGCGTTCCAGAATGCTAACTGGTGTGTTTCGAAGGGAGGGAGGTTATTGCAGAAAATTAATTTTCCCTCGACTAAACAGAATCCAAACCATTTCTAAAACCCCGAACCGCCGTGCTCAGTTGCCTGTAGTTCACGGACACTCGCGTCCTCCTGTCACCACCGTCCGATCTCCCACATCTATGCTTGGTAAGCAATGCGCTCAGGGCGGCTTGTTAATTAGCATACGAAGTAGCGAGGGCGTCTGTTCCCTTGGAATTTGCTCTCAAATAGACGTCTATTTCGCCTGTCGCGAGCATTGCGAGCATCGCGAGCGTCGCGAGCGTCGCGAGCATCGCGAGCATCGCGAGCGTCTCTCCCCGCGATGGCCGACGAGGGTTTCGACGCGCGGAAGGCGGCGGTGCTGGCGGCGCTGGCGTCGGCGGAGCGCGACAAGTCGCTCAAGGGCGGCCTGGATGCGCCGATCGCGAATCTGGTGGCGGAGATCAACGGCCACGATGATCTCTTCACCACCAGCTCGTGCTCCGGCCGCATCTCGCTGCTCCTCGAACCGCACGATGCCGCTGCTGCTGCTGTTGCTGGCTCTGCCGCCGCCGCCGCTGCTCGGACTGAGACAGGAGGAGGACGAGGGGAAGGAGTTGCGGCGGATAGCGCAGGCGCGGCGAAACGGGTGAAGAAGAAAGCGAGGGTGGGTCGCACGAGGGCAAGTAGGCTCGCCGCCGCACATGCAGTTCCTCCCAAATAGCTTCTTGAAATTCTCACAAATCCCTGGCATGAGCAGAGGGAGATGCAGCGCGTGCAAGCAAGCAAGCAAGCTTTCGCGTTGCTTGTCGCCTATATGCAAGCATTGCGTGCATCGTATCCCTAACAGATACCGCCCTCATCACTTCTCACAATGACTTGATGATCCCCCCCGTTCTCTCACCCCTACCCGCATCACAAGCAGGGCGACTTTTGAGGCGCCTCACACACTTCTCATAATGACTTGATGATCCTCCCTTCTCTCACCCCTATCCGCGCCGCCTGCAGGGCGGCGAGTGGTTATTGGTCAGCCACGACCCCATCGACCCTGCCGACCTCGTTACAGCCGTCTTCACTGCAAGCACAGCGCGCACAGACGCCGACGTCAGCAACAGCACCAGCAGCAGCACCAGCAGCAGCACCAGCAGCAGCACCAGCAGCAGCACCAGCACCCCCCCCGCCACCTGTGCCTCATCGCCGCCCGCTCTTCCCGGCGAGCTGGTGTTCCGCTTCGAGCCGCTCATCCTCGCCCTCGAGTGCCGCTCCCTCGCCGCCGCACAGGCGCTCGTGTCCTGCGCCATCCGCGCCGGCTTTAGGGAGTCAGGTGAGGGCTTGGGAATAGGGTTTCGGGTTTCGGGTTTCGGGTTGTGGGTTGTGGGATTTGGGGTATGGGTTCCAGCCGCTCGCTCATCCTCGCCCTCGAATGCCGCTCCCTCGCTTCGGCGCAAGCCCTGGTCTCCTGCGCCATCCGCGCTGGCTTTAGATAGTTAGGAAAGGGCTTGGAACTAGAGTTTTGGAGTGGGGGGTTTGGGTACCGGATGATAATGCCCGCACCCTCGCTTTGGGCGGCTCATTCTTCCTCTCCCCCCTTATTCTTCATCTTTCCCGCCCACTACTACCTCCCCCCAGGCATCACCAGTGTGAGCCCCAAGCGAATCATCGCAGCCATCCGTTGCTCCATCCGGCTCGAGGCGCCGCTGACAGCTGGCGGCGTGCCGTTGGTCGAGGAGGCGTTCGTGCGCCAGCTGGCGGCGGTGGCCAACGGCAAGATGGCTCTCAACCGCGAGCGCACGGAGCGGTTCCGAACAAGGTTCATGGAGGAGGTGAGAGGGAGGGGTTGAGAGGGGGGGGGGTTGTTGGGCTGAGAGCGGGTGGCAGTGATTGGGAGTGGTTGGGGGCAGCTTGGCCAATGGCGAAATGGCTGGTTCTCACCCACGAGCGCACCGAGGGCTTCCGTGCGCGGTTCAAGGAGGAGGTGAGGGCGGTGTTGGGGGGAGCAGGAGGGTGGGGGTTGAGTGGTGTTAAAAAGATGGAGCGGTTTCAAGAGCGGTTCAAGGAGGAGGTGAGGGGGGAGAGGGGTAGGGGCAAAAGGAGTGGGAGCGGGCGTAAGGTCGAGTGGGTCTCTTTGCTCGTCTTTCCATTCTTCCTCTTTTCTCTTCTTTCTCAATCTCTTGTCTTTCCCTTCTTTCCCCTTCTCTCTTCTTTCACTTCTTCCCCTTCTCTTCCCTTTTTCTCTCATTTTTTTTTTCAACCTAGTCTCTCGTGTTGCCCTTCTTTCCCGTTTCTACATTCTCTCCCCTCTCTTCCCTCTCTTCCCTCTCTTCCCTCTCCCCTCTCTTCCCTCTCCCCTCTTTCCCTTCTCTCTCCTTTTCCTGTATCCTCTCTCCTGTTCCTCCCCTCTCTCCCTTTTACTCAGTCTCTCCCCTTTTTTCTCTTCGCCATACCCCCTCCCATCCCTCTCCGTCGCCCTCTCCTCCTTTACTGCAGTGCAGCTGCTCCCTCCTGTCCCATCCGCCACCCCAACAATCCCAACCGCAGCCCACACCACTCCACCCAGCACACACCCCAGTCACAACGCCCAGGTCTCATCTTAGAAATGCGGCACGGCGCAGCGCAAAAGGCCAGCGAGAGGCGGCGAATGGCCACGTGACGCAGAGGCAAGACTGCCAGCTGGCACAGCAGCAAGGGAGCCAGCTGTCGCCACGCCAGCTGGCGCAGCGCCAGGTGGCAGTGCTGCGGAGAGTAGGGGAGGTGGAGAGACGGGTGGTGGGGCTGCTGGGGAGGAGGGCGGTGGAGCAGGGCGGTTGTGAGGCGCTACAAGGTGGTGTTGCAGCGGTGCTGCAAGGTGGTGTTGCAACGGTGACCTTTGAGTCGACTCAAAAGGTGCCAGGATCATTATCAGCAGCAGCAGCAGTACTGTCAGTGGTGGCAGGTGCAGGCATGGTGCCATTGAAGGACGTGGCAGGTGGTTGCTGCAGCAGTGCATGGGATCTGCCCACACGACCACAAGAATCAAAAGATTCGGCTCACGAGTTGGATGGATTCTCTCTGCCAGGAAGCAAGGCACAACGTGGGCAGCTGCACGGGCAGGTGGTAAAGGTTCTGGGGCTGCCCGAGGGCAGCCTTTTGCGGTGGGGCCATTCAGCTGTGACGGTTGCTGCTTCACGGGCAGTTGTGGGAGCTGTAGGCGCAGGAGGGGCTGGTGCAACAGGAGGAGGTTCAGTAGTTGCAAAGACGTCCGAAGCAGAGGAAACAAGAGGAGAGGCTGCAGGAACAGCAGTGGTGGTGTTTGGGGGGTTCGGAGGAAGCGGAGTGCATGGTAGGCGCGGGGACGTGGTTGTGGTGACGGTGAGAGGGAGAGGTGAGGAGGGAGGGCGTGAAAGTGAAGGGGAAGGTGAGGGGGAGCTTGTGGTGGAAGGGAGTGTGGTGGAGACGAGAGGGAGCGGGCCGAGTGCTCGCATGTGGCACTCTGCCACTGTGGTTGCTGTGGAACGCAAGAGGGGAGTGGGTAGCGGGAAGGGAGTGGATAGAGGGAGCGCAGCTGAGGCTAAGGGAGCAGAGAGCACTTTTGAGACGTCTCAAAAGGGAGCAGGGAGCAATGCGGCGAGTGAGAGAGGAGAGAACGAGGGGGAGGGGGAGGAAGAAGAGGTTGAGGAGGTTGAAGGGGAGGAGGAGGAGGAGATGGTGGTGATAGGAGGCAGACACGGTCCCACAGCTGCCCTTGCTGATGTGTTCTCCCTCAATCTGCGCACCATGACGTGGCGCCACGTGGCAGCACCAGAAGCACTGTCTGCAGAGGATAAAGCAGCAACTGCTGCTACGGCTACTGCTCCTGTTACAACCGTTGCACCAGAAGCAACTACTGCTACAGCTGCTGCAGACGCTACTGCTGCTACAGCTGCTGCAGATGCTACTGCTGTTACAGCTGCCACATGTGTACCGGTGGCAAGGTATCGCCATGCAGCAGCAGCACTCGGGTCATCAATCTTTGTCTTCGGAGGCACATCCCATCCCCACGCCCTGCCGCTCACCTCCCTTCAGGTCTTTTCCGCCCAGTGTTTTTCCTGGCTGCCCGACCCAGTTGTTTCCGGGCAGATACCTGCCCCTCGCCATTCGCACGCCATGGCGACGGTCGGTAACCGGGTGTATCTTTTTGGAGGCCGAGACACCCAGAGGGTATTTTCCGATCTCTACTTTTTTGAGGTTGTGGGCAGCGATTCAGCTAATGGGGGCTGGGAGGCGCCTCAAAACCCTCAAGAGGAACTCTCAGCAAGCAGCAGCAACAGTAGTGGTACGGAAGGTAGCAGGCTGCATGTTCGGTGGACCAAGGTTTGGGATTCTGCCCCGGTCTTGATCCCTGAACGGTTCTCACACTCTCTCACCACGTATGGGCAGCACCTTCTGATTTTTGGGGGCTGCCCGCACTCAAGGGCAGGCCCGGAAATCATTCTTGTGAACAGCGCATTCCATGAGGTGTCTCGAATTCCTGTCGCTCTCCCTCCTGCTGCTCTGCCCGTGCGCCACACTGCCAGTGTGGTGAGTGGGCCCTTGGTGACAGGGGGTTTTGCAGTGGGGGGTGCTACTGTAGGGGACAGGCTGCTGGTGCTGGGCGGTGGTGCTGCGTGCTTTGCGTTTGGATCGGTCTTTAGCCCTCCTTTTGTGATTTCTCTGAAAGGGATTCTTCAAGGAAAGATTGGACATTCCAACCAACAGCAGCAGGGGCAGCAACAGCAGCAGCAGGAGGGGGAACAACAGAAGCAACTGGAGCAGGATCAGGAGCACGGGCGCCAGTCGCAAGAAGGATTGGGGTGGGTGTTGCTGGTTCCACGGAGGGAGGGGAAGCAGTGGAAGGATGCGCTACAGACACGTGGCGTTCTAGACAAGACACGCAAGCCAGCCACTGTGAACCCAGATGCCAATCCCGAGGTATCACTTGGCAGTGCTGGTAGGTCAGGTGTGGCTGGTGACGGTGGTGAGTTGCTGCTGGCGCTGCCTGTGAGCGAGTCTGCTGTGAGCACCGTTGCTGCCATGGATGGTGGGTGCATGGCACCACCGACCGTGCCAGTATCAGCAGCGGGGATGACAGCGACAGCATTGAATCCAGCAGCATCACAGTCAGCAGCAGCCGTGCTCACAAAGCTGAGCCTGTCTCCGTCCCCTGCTCGCCCTCTCACTCCCTTTCAACGCCTCCACCACGCCATCCAGGATCTCCTTCATCTCAAGTCAAAGCAACTCCATTCTTCAGAGGACAATCAAACCACTGCTACTCACTCATTTCTTCTCTCTCAGCTGCCGGCCCGCTGGGAGAGGCTTGGAGACATGGTGGTGCTGCCAGCCGATGCCATGTTAGGGGAGGCCTGGGACAGGCTCGGGCTGGAGCTCTGGAAAGTTGTTGCCGAGGCTCTTGGGGCGGCAAGAGTGGCCCGGCAGGTGAGTCTGGCACATCTACACTTCAGGGGTCCGTTTTGTGTAAAGGTTGGGAGGGGATATCGCTGGGCAATAGTCACTGCTCTTCCCGTAACCAGCATCCGTCTCTTTCTCGTTCTCCTTCTCTGTTGCCCCTTACTGTCTTTTACTGGCTTAATGCAGGCTCCTGTGGCACCCACATTGACTAGAGACAGCCAGCTGCACCTGCTGCTGGGGTACTCGTCCTGGGTGGAGCGCCGGGAGAATGGCATCACGTACACCTTCGACGCTGCAAAGTGCATGTTCTCCTCGGGGAATGGCACTGAGAAGCAGCGCATGGCCGCACTCAGGCTTCACGACTGGGAAGTGGTGGTAGATCTTTTTGCTGGGATTGGGTATTTCACGATCCCGCTGCTTGTTCATGCCCGTGCCCGCCACGTGTTTGCCTGTGAGTGGAACCCTGCGGCTGTCCATGGCCTCCGGTTCAGTCTTGCAGCCAATCAGGTTTTGCCTGATCGCTACACTGTGCTGGAGGGGGATAACAGGGTGGTTGCTCCAGTGGGGGTTGCTGATCGGGTGCTGTTGGGCTTGATCCCCTCGAGCAAGGACAGCTGGAGGACTGCGATTCGCTGCCTGAAGCCAAGGGAAGGGGGTGTTGCTCATGTTCATGGTAATGTTGTTGATGTGGAGGAGCAGCAGTGGACTGATCATGTTGTGGGGGAGTTAAGAGAAGAGAAGAGGGGAGAAGCTGGGAAGTTAAGGCAGTGCATTTGGAACGGGTGAAATGGTATGCGCCACACATTCGGCATGTTGTTCTGGATGTCTGCTGCAAGCCCAGCTTGGTTGATGGTGCTGAGTAGTAGATTCAATGCACTAATCATAAGTAGCAGTGCACCAATTTCTCTGAGCTATCGCTCTGTCATGCTGTGGTAGCTATGGTGGAATAAGGTATTATGCATTGTAACTGTACAGTAGCATTGTTGAGGACATCCTCTATTGGAGTTGCATTCACAATGCATCACACATGCTATGATCTCTACCCATCAAGCTCACACAAGAGTACCATCCAGGTAGCTTGCTTTGAGCTTCAGCAGATAAACTTTGAGCTCTGATTCACTGAGATTGGATTGCTGCAGGCATAAAAGACGTTGCGCCACAACATAATCCCGGCGGAGTGCTGTAAACTTGCTGTAGCCTATCTCCAATCGTCTCGATCCCTGGCGCACCAACCACAATGTGATACAGATGTGCAAACATTGAAGGGTCACAAAAGGGACAGCCTAGTTCGTACCTGCTTTTCCAAGTTGTCAGCAATTCGCTGAGCTTCAGACATGACTGCTGCTGGAAAACCCATCGCTTCAGCAAGCCGCAAGCCATAGTGAGGCACGTCAGTGTATCCCTCCTTCAGCACGTACTGCCAGATGATCCCGACATTAGCCTCCAAAGCAAGAGAAATTGGCAGATGTTGGGCTGCAGGTTATACCTTGTAGGCAAGTCTCTCGTTGCTGATTCCAACTGAGAAATAGCACACTTTGCAATTGGGGTAGATGGAGGCCAGCTCACCAAGCTGTTTCATGTGAGTTGCGAATATTATGTACCTGGCAACATGCACCACAATATGTTGGGGGTTACAGTTAAAAAAAAAAAGAGAATACTTAAAAAAAAAACAGTGCATCTAAGTTGATTCACATACGAAGGAAACGTGAGAAGGTGCTCGCAACAGCTCCATGCAATCGCAAGACCATCAAGTGTTGACGTTGCACATCCCAACTCATCCACAACCACAAGGCTCCTGAACAAAAAAAATGCAAAACAAACAAACAAACAAACAAACAAACAAACAAACAAGACGTGATCCTCATTGTGCTTGGCGATTGACGTTACATTATATTAGGATGTACACACAAACCTTGGAGTAAGGTGGTCCATCAAGAATGCAGTTTCACGCATTTCTGTGAGGAACTGCAACACAAACAGGAACTTTGAGTGGGAACGACCATGCACTCGGTAAAGGGTAATGAAGATATGCACGTGTACCGTGCTTGAATTCTCCTCAATGCTTTCTCCAGTGCCAATTCTTGTAAATATACGATCAACCACTCGAAAAGATGCGAACCGTGCAGGAACGTAACAGCCGATGTGAGCCATGATTGTTAGCAAGGCCACCTGGCGAAGGTAGGTGCTCTTTCCACTCCTGGAATAAGAGAACCAGAGCTCAGCATTAGAGTCGTGTTGCACTTGATCAAGAATTGTATTGCAGTATGCATACATGTTAGGACCAGTAATAATCATTGCGTTTGAAGCCTCTGACATAAACGTGTTGTTCACCTGCCAGGCAAGACGGAGGGAATAACATTAACAAGCATGTGAAATTCTAACAGCTTTCCGTAGCAAAGAAGGCTCACCACAAAGGCGTCTTGAAGAAGGTCCTCAGCAATCGGATGTCGACCACCATCAATGGCCAAAGGTCCAAAATCTGAGTTAGGGCAGAAATGCAATAAGTATCGCAGTAAACATAGTAGCAGTGAATCACCTTAACGTACCTGTGAACTCAGGGCGGACATAGCTGTCCACTGCGTTTGTTGTCACAATGTATGCAAAGCTATTTGTTATCATATCAAGGAGAAAGATGCTCTCCAGAAGTGAAGAGAACACAGTCAGCTCCTCCCTAATTCGTTGGCACAAACCTGTCATCAGAATATAGTAGCTTCAGCAGATTCATGGAACACGTTGATCTGCAACAGTGCTAACAAGCTCGATAGTTGTCAAATTGGTTCAAGAAATATACACACCTTCAAGGCAACGCTCTTCCCGAAGGAAGCACTCAGCTGAAGCTTCCTTATTTCGAATGTTAAGCTGCAAGTATAGTTCAAAGATACTCGTTGCGAGAGCTTCTAACATGGGCGTGATCATTGCTATTAGCCCAGTGAACGCAATCAATGCTTACCGACACCAGCTCTTGCGTTGTGCACTGATAATTTTTTCCATTCTTGCTGACCTGTCATGCAAGAGTTATAGACACAGCTCTTACCCTTCACGAATTCCACCAAGTGTAAAGCACTATACCTGGAGAAAGACAGGAGGGAGCTTCTTCCCCTTCACATCTTTATCTGGAACTGTGATGTAGAATCCTCGTCTGTTGTTGAATGGAAGTCGAAGATTTGGAAGAGAATACTGTTCACGATAGGACTTCCCTAGGGAGTGAATAGCTGCCATGACGTGATTTAAAAAGTTTGGATTAACTCGAGTGAAAAAAATAATCTTGGACCACACTGATGGAAGGAACAGTCTCCTCACCTTCACTAGTGGCACAAAATGTGCGCCTGGCGACATCCAAGAAGCCATCAAAGCCAGCCTTGATTGCAAAACACTGCTGTGTTCGAGCAATAAACGGGGACCTTGAATGCATGACATCCTCATCAAGAATGCTTTCTATCCTGCATCAGTGCCTCCATGTAAGTTTACCCTGGATGGTTAGGAAAGTTGAAACTGCACAATACGCCTTACTCCTTCAACAAATCTGAAAAGCTTTGCTGCTTGCAAACAATATCCCGTATGCTTGTTAGCAGGCTACAGTTAGCACCACTCAAGGCCTTGGGAGTATGGCAAGAAAAGATTGTGTTAGTTTCATGCAACGACCACAAATACAAGTCAGACAAGAAAAAACACATACCTCAGCAAGTCGGGGTACAAGAAGAAGAGTCTCTCGCAAGAGGATGATGCTTGAAAGAATCACCATGTTTCTCCGAGTGGTTGCACTCCCTGTGCCATCATCAGCAGCCTTGCGTGGACGAAATGCGAAGCTTGTCACAATACGATCTGCACGATCGTTATTGTATAAGCCAGGTTTTTTACCTATCTACAAACATGCTCCCTTGTGGCATACCAAGATCTTTTGGAAATTGCTGGAGGATGTTTGACAGTGCGGAGTACAAAGACTCGTCGTTAATAATTTCCTCCTGCAAGTGCAATCCACTGGAGTTCAGGCGTTTCGTTGAAAGAGCTTAAAGAACTTGAGCACCCTCAATGCGTATTACCAAGCAATCCAGTCGTAATTTAATAGTTTCCTTGTCCTTCAAGGGTTGGAGAAGATTTGCTTTAAGAAGACGCGCTCTGCTAGTTCGCACAGAGAGCACACGTGAGGGTTCTTTGAGAACTTCATCTGTACAAGATGCACAGTCAGCTAGTGCTCACCCGCCCACTGTCTTTGTTGAATTGAGGACACCAAAGAGGCTAGCTTTTCTCTTGCCATCCCTTTCTGAATTTCCTGGCAGTGGTTCTATTACCTCCAGATTCTGTATGCTGCGCACAGGGAAAGCGGTCAGCAGTCGAGATGCCTTACAACTGTGTGCGTGCTGACGCATCTACTGTACCTGGTAGCATCTATTGACAAGTGGTTGAGGGAGCCGTTGAAAGTAACCTGAAGGGACTTCTGCATTACCGACGCTGACTTCTCGCTTTCAACCCTGCTTGACAACAAGTGATTTGATTAGAAAATGCCTACATAAATATAACGTCTCTGCATACTCACCACTTTAGAAGTGCAGATGCAGCACCAAGGCAAAGATAATACTCCTTGTAGTGCCTATCAACGTTCGTCCCATTGGCCTTTCCATTGGTGTAAGATTGAACAAGTAACGCACCCTGAACGGGAATAACAAAAAGTTTCAGCAAAATCGTTTTCTTTCTAAAGGAATTATGATGAAGGTTCCGCCGCTGACCTTGACGTCGTCGAAACAGCCACGTGCCAGTGTCACCTGTTGGAAACGCCAGTGATTATAGCGAGCCAAAAACACCAGCATCGGCCAATTCGCAAGAATTCCTACCTTCCGAGCGGCAGCGAAGGCAGAATGAGAAGCCAGAGCCATGGCTCCGCCAACGCCTTCTGCTAAATCGGCCATTCGTGCTGGAACGATGATCTCAGACGGTTTGAAATACTGTAGCAATGTCAGCGTGTTCTGGTACGACTTGCTGCTCTCAATATACTGATTCAAGTGCAGAGTTGCGGATCTCAGGTCCAAGGCTGTGAGTCCGACCTACGCATGCAAGGCACATTTCAGTTTGATCAAAATGCGGCGGAGCGAATGGAACAGCGAACGGCTCATACCTCTCGCGCACGGTTCTCAATGAGAGCAACGACTACGTGACTGTCATCCATGTCGCTAGCCATGGCCACTACAGATTGCTGTGAAAGCTTTGTTAGAAGAATTTGTTGTCCTAGTTGCTTTGTTAGAAGAATTTGTTCTTGTTTGACTTGTGTCAAAGCTTTGCACTGACTGTGTGGTTCTGTCCGCGACGCGTGCGGGAGTGGTGAGCTCGAAGTGGTTTGATGGTAAGGATAGAGCACAATGGAAAGAGAAGAGAACCCATGAGGGATCCATTTTCTCCAGTGTGCTCCACTTAAAGCAGCAGTATACATTTGGCAGCACTGTTGTTTCTGTACAGTGTGCCAGGCGATTTCGCCTCAACGAAAATGTAAACAGAATAGCGAGAGTGTTGGCGAAAAACTGGAGCACTTCCGTTGTAAGACGAGCAGGGTTGGGTAGGTTGTGGGTCACAAAATGGGAAACACCTCCCGTCACCGAACTTGCCACATCACACACTACGGGGAATACGCATCTAGTAGCTACTAGTTTAGGTACTAGGCAGCAGGCCGGAGGGTGCTAGGCCAGCAGCGCGACCACATACATAGACGCGGGTGAGTATTTAGCCGTGTGCAGAACAGGCGACGCCTGCGAGCGTCACTAGCGCCAGCGATGGTGGCACTCCGTGTGTGTCGTGTCATTCCGCGCGCGTCACTGGCGCCAGCAATGATAGCATTCCGTTAGCGGGACTTGCGCCAGTTACGCTATCATTCCGCGCGCAACACTTGCGCGCGCTGTGCTGGCATCCGCGCGCGGCACTTGTGCGCGCTATGCTGGCATTCCGCGCGCGCTAGCATAGCGCGCTCAGCAGAGCTGCGCTTGCCAGCAAAACGCGCGCCGCAAAGCGGCACCTGCATACCGCGCGGCGCGCCAGCACAGCGAGCGCATGTGACGCTTAGATGCCCCAGCAAACAGCACGCGGTTGCAAGCACGCGCTCTCCAGCGAAATTCAGTCTAGAAGCGCGCGCGAGCCAGTCATCCTACTGCAGCCACCAGTAACGCGCTGCTCGCCTCACGGATTTCTCCAATACACGAAATGCGTAAGGCCGCGTCCACACGTTTGGACTCATTTCCGCCCCTGCTTCCCCTCATTTCCGCCCCTGCTTCCCCTCATTTCCGCCCCTGCTTCCCCTCATTTCCGCCCCTGCTTCCCCTCCTTTCCCCCCACGCATCCCCTCATTTCCGCCCCTGCTTCCCCTCATTTCCGCCCCTGCTTCCCCTCCTTTCCCCCCACGCATCCCCTCATTTCCGCCCCTGCTTCCCCTCATTTCCGCCCCTGCTTCCCCTCCTTTCCCCCCACGCATCCCCTCATTTCCGCCCCTGCTTCCCCTCATTTCCGCCCCTGCTTCCCCTCCTTTCCCCCCACGCATCCCCTCATTTCCGCCCCTGCTTCCCCTCATTTCCGCCCCTGCTTCCCCTCATTTCCGCCCCTGCTTCCCCTCCTTTCCCCCCACGCATCCCCTCATTTCCGTCCCTGCATCCCCTCATTGCCGCCCCTGCTTCCCCTCCTTTCCCCCCACGCATCCCCTCATTTCCGCCCCTGCTTCCCCTCCTTTCCCCCCACGCATCCCCTCATTTCCGCCCCTGCTTCCCCTCCTTTGCCCCCTTGCTTCCCCTCCTTTCCCCCACTTCTTCCCCTCCTTTCCCCCACTGCTTCCCCTCCTTTCCCCACTGCTTCCCCTCCTTTCCCCCACTTATTCCCCTCCTTTCCCCCACTGCTTCCCCTCCTTTCCCCCACTGCTTCCCCTCCTTTCCTCCACTTCTCTGCCTCGCCTTTCCCCCCCGTACTTCCCCTGCTTTCCCCCGCTGATTCCCCTCCTTTCCTCTCCCCTCCTTCCCCCCGTTTCCCCCACTGCTTCCTCTCCTTTCCCCCACTGCTTCCCCTCCTTTTCCCCCCTCTCTGCATCGCCTTTCCCCCCGTGCTTCCCCTCCTTTCCCCCCTCCTCCCCCCCGTTTCCACCACTGCATCCCCTCCTTTCGCTCCCTTCCCTTGCTTACCCTCCCTCCCTCCCCCTACCTACTGTTTCCACTTTCCACCTCCAGTATCGTACTACCACCCACGTTTCCCAGTAATGCCCTCTCCGCATCCCTTCTCACCCCATCCTTTCCTCTCCGCATCCCTTCTCACCCCATCCTTTCCTCTCCGCATCCCTCCTCACCCCATCCTTTCCTCTCCGCATCCCTCCACACTCCATCTATCCTCTCAGCATCCTTTCTCTCCCCATCCCTCCTTGCCACCATCCCCTCAGGTTTTGTGGCGCTGTGTCCAGGAAAGGCGACCTGCTGCGTGCACTCTTTGCTTAGTTACTAGTATGCATGGATTGCCTCTCTGCTTTTACTCGTGACCACTGCTTTGTTTACATACTGTGTTATGGTAGGGAACATGCTACAAAGAGTGTTGAAGTCAGCAACCTGTAATGATGTCACAAAGCACTACGTTCAATAACCAGTTGGTAAAAACACAAACATGAGTTTGATGGCACGATGTGTTGGGTCAGTAAGAAATACCTAAAAGGGGAAAAGAGGGTGTGTTTATGTGCTAATGTTCAAGGCGGAAGATTGAATACTTGGATCGTATACAGACAGGCCGATTGACCGAGAGGCTTGAAGCTGCTTTGCTCGTAGCCGTTGCCATGCTCCCCTGCCATTCCCATTGCAATCGCAGCCTATCCAAGCCCAGGTTGCAGGCTGTTATGTGCCCTGTGAGGCGTAGGATGTGCAGTCAGGAAAGCACCCCACCTGCAACACAAGCACAGAAATCGAGCAAGGGAATACAATGTGAGGGCTGTAGGAGGTCAGATTCAACTAAGAAAGAAACACATAAGTGTGGGGGACCTGGAGGGGCAGGGTGTGAGCAGAGCGCCCTTGGTAGAGGAGGGGGTAAGAAGAGGTAGGAGAGGGGAGGTGAGAAGAATGCCCCTGGTAGGGGGATGGGAGGTGAGCAAAGAGTGCCTGATAGGGCCAGGAGAGGTGGTAGGGGAGGGGAGATGAGAAGGGAGTAGGTGGTAGGGGAAGGGGAGGTCAGATGGGAGTATGTCGTATGTGGTAGGGGGAGGGGAGCAACGATGTGAGTAGGTGGTATGGGGAGGCGTGGTGGGCTGAAATCCCGTGGTAAGGGGGGGAAAGGGGAGGTGAGATTGGAGTAGGTGGTAGGGGGAGGGGAGGTGAGATGGGAGTAGGTGGGGGTAGGTGGGAGATGCATGTTGAAATTTCCCATGGCAATGCCGCTGTTGCTTCGGAGGTGACGACAAGAGAATCGAAAGGGGCTTGGTTACAGGTTTAGCGGAAGGGAAGGATGGCAGTGAGGATTGCAAGAGGAGAGAATGGCTGGAGGAGTGCGTACGGATGGACGGATGGGGGACAGGAAGGCAAGGAGAGAAGGGAGGGAAGGGAGGGCAGGGAGAGAAGGGAGGGAAGGGAGGGCAGGGAGAGAAGGGAGGGAAGGGAGGGCTGAAGGGCGAGGAAGGGAGACACGGGAGAGAAGGGAGAGAAAAGGAGGGAACGGAGAGACTTCTATCGAAGGGAGAGAAGGGAGGGAAGGTAGTCAAGGGAGGCAACGGATGAAAGGGAGTGAAAGGAGAAGCAGGAGAGATGTCGGGAGGGAGAGACGAGGAAGGGTAGGGATGGAATGGAAGGTAACGGAGATACGGTGGGGGGGAGGAGAAGGGCGGGAAGGGAGCGAAGGTATTGAAGGGAGAGAAGGGCGGGAAGGGAGGGACGGGAGGGACGGGAGGGATGGGAGGGACGGGAGAGAAGGGAGAGAAAGGAGAGACAGGAGATTGCATGGAGGGATGAGAGGGAAGGGAGAAAAGGGAGAGAAGGTAAGGGGGGAGAGAAGGGCGGGAAGGTAAGGGAGGGAAGGAGGGAAGCGAGGGATGGAAGAAAAGGGAGGGAAAGGAGAGATGGGAGAGGAGGGAGAGAAGGGAGGGAAGGGAGAGACGGAAGATTGGAAGTCGGGATGAGGGAAGGGTGTCAGAATCCCAGCCACTAACCACTGGGATAAAAGGGCTTGTTTATATAGCGGGTGAGTGCGCCCATAACCCCCCAGGCCGACGTGCCTGTAACCCTTCCCTAGGATCATCGGGGATCTCCAGTGGACCTCTGACACCCCCCCGCACTGGGATGCCCGAAGTGCACACACCGGGAATCGAACCCGAGACCTTCGCTCTGATACCATGTCAGAATCCCAGCCACTAACCACTGGGATAAAAGGGCTTGTTTATATAGCGGGTGAGTGCGCCCATAACCCCCCAGGCCGACGTGCCTGTAACCCTTCCCTAGGATCATCGGGGATCTCCAGTGGACCTCTGACAAAGGGAGAAAATGGAGAGAAGGGAGGGAAGGGAGGGAAGGGAGGGAAGGGAGGGAAGGGAGGGAAGGGAGGGAAGGGAGGGAAGGGAGGGACGGGAGAGAGAGAGAGAGAAAGGAGAGAAGGGAGAGACAGGAGATTGCAAGGACGGATGATAGGGAAGGAAGAAAAGGGAGAGAAGGTAAGGGGGGAGAAGGGGGAGGGCGCGGGAAGGGAGAGAAGGGAGGGAAGGAAGGGAAGGGAGGGAAGGAGGGAAGCAAGGGATGGGAGAGAGAGAGGGAGGGAAAGGAGAGATGGGAGAGCAGGGAGAGAGAAGTGAGGGAAGGGAGGGAAGCGAGGGAAGGGAGACAGGGAGGGAAGGGAGAGACTGGAGAGAAGGGAGGGATTGGAGGGAAAGGAGGGAAGGGAGGGAAGGGAGAGAAGGGAGGGAAGGGAGAGAAGGGAGGGAAGGGAGAGAAGGGAGGGAAGGGAGAGAAGGGATGGAAGGGAGAGAAGGGAGGGAGGGAGGAGAGAAGGGATGGAAGGGAGAGAAGGGAGGGAAGGGAGAGAAGGGATGGAAGGGAGAGAAGGGAGGGAAGGGAGAGAAGGGATGGAAGGGAGAGAAGGAAGGGAAGGGGGGTCGGGCGACGGACAGGGCAAAAGGGAGGCGGCGGGAAAAGGGGATCGGGCGGCAGGAATGCGCATCGGGCGGCGGGAAAGGGGAAGCGGGCGGCGGCGGGAAGGCGCATCGGGCGGCGGGAAAGGGGAAAGCGGGTGGGTGGCGTGAACGGGAATCGGGCGGCGGGAAGGGGCGGACGGGCGGCCCGCCTGGAATCAATGGGCGGGAAAGGGGATTCAGACGGCGCGGAGTGAGATTCGGGCGGCGGGAAAGGGGAACCGGGCGGCGGGAACATGAATCGGGCGGCGGGGGAACATGAATCGGGCGACGGGAAGGGGAGTAGGGCGACGGGAAAGGGAAATCGGGCGGCGGGAAAGAAGAATCGCGAGGCATGACGGGGAATCGGGCGGCGAGAACAAGGAGTCGAGCGGCGTTCCGAATCGGGCAGCGTGACTGGGGTTTCATGGCGGCGGGAAAGGGAAATCGGGAGCCGGGAAGGGGGATTAGGCGACGGGAAAGAGGAACTTTGCGTCGGCGAAGGGAAATCGGGCCGCAGGAAAGGGAATGGCTAAGGCGTTCTCACTTTGATGCGGAATGCTCCGTGTATCAGGCGCCGAAAAATAAACAATGGCTCTGTCGGCGTATGACCTATGCGTGAGAAGAGCTATAATCGCAATGGCTTGCACCGCTTTTGGAAGTTACCTTTTTAGTGCTCAGTAAGGACGCCGTGGGTGTGGGCATAGTGGCGAGGAGGTATGTCCTTCAGTATACTTTTGGCTAGGTATAAACTTTTGACGAGTGAGTCAGGTGACTGGGGTTGGGTTTGGACTTGTCGCTGTGTCTGAAGTCGAGGGACCCTGTAATTTGGTTACCACCATGTACCTTTTATAAACTTTTGGACTTTCCCCTGGCAAATGTATACCGCCGCTTTAAGTGAACTCCGACAAATTACCCAGACATTAGCAAATGAGACCAGCCACATCAATCGTGCATTGAAAGTAGCCGCCAATATAGCTGAACAGATCTACATGGGTTTGTGAAAAAAAGTGGAAACAGCAAGTTTGTCATGTGCTATACGCAACATGATGCACCATGTGAGAACTACATGAATGAACAAACTGAATGCTCATCAGAGACTTAACCCCCAACCCAACCACTCCAGAAAGATATAACATCAAGACATCCGTTACCCTTATGTATTGATCAAACGCAATGTTGTGTACGTATGACATGTCACCATTCCTCAACGTTGTCAGCAATGAATCCAGCACCCAGCCGGCCGTTGGTGGAGCGGAGCTCATTCATGAGACGGCTCCAGTTGGAGCCGAGGCTGCCGACAAAGTAATCGCACTGCGCAGCGATCAGCACGCTTGCAAAGCTCACCGCCACCGACTGCACCCACTCGTACTCCCGCAGCCCCCCCACTGCTTCCTGCTGCCGCGCATTGGACGAGTAGTAGAAACTCCAGGAGAGGTGATCCGCCACCGCTCGGTCCACGTTGGCCTGTGTGGTGCAAGGAGAAGAGGCGGATTGGGGGGGGAGGAAAGCACACAGTCTGACAGGACCGGAGAAAGGCAGCAAGAAATAGGAATTTTAGTGGTTGAGAAAGAACAAACTGCAAATCAGGATGGAATAGAAACAGGACGCAATTTGACAAGCATCTCACCTGAGTCTCAGTGTTGAGCCAGACGTGGGAGAGGTCGAGCGCCTGCGGGCGGAGGCGGTTCATGTGGAAGATGTGGGAGTTCAGGGAGGTCAGGCCCATCTCTGCAACCTTGTCCGTACCCCTTACATGCAGACTCACTATAGGCCGCGGCATGTACGGCTCCTGCACTCCCAGCGACCAGCTGGCATCCGAGCCGCTGGCATTGTCACTGGCACCCCCTGTGGCACTGCCTGTGGCGTCTGCGTGGAAAGACAAGGAGGAGGAACCCGCAAGGGCCGCCAACCGTTCTGCTGCTCTTCTCCTCCTTGCTTCCCAGTCACTTGCATCAGTTGGGACGTTGAGTGCGGTAGGTGCAGCAGGAGTTGCAGAAGCAGCAGGGGCGGTGCTGTGAGAGAAGGAAGAGAGAGCTTCTGATTGGGTGTGCAGGAAGCGAGCGACGTGATTGGCTGCGAGCACGCCGAAGGCGCGGTGCCTCTCCTGGTTGGTGACGTGGCAGAGATGAGCTGATGGCCACCGCATGATGAATCGCACTGCCTGCGCCCGCCACCAGTGCACCTGGGGAAGGGGAAGGGGGAAGGGGAGAGGATAGCAGAGAGGAAGGCATGACAAGAAAAGAATCTTGAGAAGTACTGCCTGCGCCTGTAACCGGTGCACCTGGTGGCATTGATGGGAAGTGGGAGGGGGAGAGAGGGCACAGATGAAAGCATGAAAACAAGCAGGTACTGAAAGCATGAAAACAAGCAGGTACTGAAAGCATGAAAACAAGCAGGTACTGAAAGCATGAAAACAAGCAGGTACTGAAAGCATGAAAACAAGCAGGTACTGAAAGCATGAAAACAAGCAGGTACTGAAAGCATGAAAACAAGCAGGTACTGAAAGCATGAAAACAAGCAGGTACTGAAACGCACTGCCTGCGCTCGCCATCAGTGCACCTTGCAAGGGCAATGGATTGCAAGCAATGCTGCAGAGTCCGGAAATAAAACATTCTGGCAATCTGGTTACCTTGTCAGCCTTGTGTTTGTTTCCATCAATCTGGTTGCAGGGCGATTTGGCAGCTCACTACCTTGCGTTGAAGTCCAGAAAGAGGTGTGAGTTTGCCGCCCAGCTGAACAGTGCAGGGCGAGGCCAGGTAGGCGTCACCCCAGAGACTGAAGGGGAGGGGGAGGAGGAAGGAGGCGAGGGGAAGGGAGGGAGTGCGGAGGACTGGGGGAAACGGGGAAATGGAGGGGGGTCTGCTGGTTGTCCAGTTGCAAAGTGCGGGACAAGGCCAGGAATGCATCAGCCCAGCAGAGGGCTTCTGAGACATCTCAACTTTTGTAGTTCTGAAATGTCTCAAGAGTACATATGCAGTAGAAACACGAGCAGTTGTCCAGTTCAGATCAGATCAGATCAGATCAGATCAGATCAGATCAGATCAGATCAGATCATATCATATCATATCATATCATATCGGATGAGATCAGATCCAATAAGAACGCACTCTGCTGCTCCAGCTTCCATGAAGAGCATCGTTGGGTTGGTGTAACCAACGATCACGATCGGATCGTCCAGCGCTGCCACGTCAGCAGGATTGTCCTTCGCCCAGGGGATCTTCTCGAGGTTCTGCATCAGCGCCTGCTGGATGACGTGGCGGCATGCTGACGAGGCGGGCGGAAAGAAGAAGCACTCCCATTGGCTGTTGTGACCCGCAGCTTAGATTTCGGGGAGGGGGAACAGACCCGGAGGGGGGGAGTGGGCGAAGGGGTGGGTGGGGTGGGATAGGAAGGAAAGACGGGGACGAAGGGGAAGAAATTGGGGCTGGGAGGGGTGGATCTGGGCGGGTGTGGGGGAAGGGAAGAGAGGTTAAGTTGACAGAAAAGGCAGAAGAAGCGGCAGCGTGTTAGAATATCTCCTCTCTTGTAACCTGCATATATGCTATAGGATAGGCTAGAGATAAGCACCCAAACTTAGTTTGGGTGTACAAGTAGGGGTTACCCAATTTGTAGGTTGGAAACCCAACCTTGGTCCAATTATTGGACCCCAAGGGTTGGGATGGGTAGAATTATTGGTCCCCTCCAATAATGTTGGCCCAACTCCAACTTGGCCAACATTATTGGACCCCACCAATAATCTCCCAACCCAACTCCTTGGTTGGGGTCCAATAATGTTCACCTAGGCTAGTTTCCAACTCATCTCCTATGTAAACCCCCCATCCTTTCAATCAATCCATCAACTTCTCTTCTAACTTTTCTTCTCACACAGCGGAGAGGAGAAGAAGCACATTCTTGGCTTATGCAGGGGCTGAGGACGCGAGGTGGTGATAGGGGACTGACTGCGCAGTAAGCGCAGCGCACCCCTCTGCCAACCTTTCAATTCGTAACTCCGGTGGGGTGCGCACCCATCTGGCATGTGCAACCCAACCACCATACACCCATGCATGCCATTTTTTAGAATTCTCAAAAATCGCTCGCAACCCAACTACCACACACCCATGCATGAAGCATATTAAGCCACATGTCATGCACCATGCCATGCCATGCAACACACCGTGCATGTGCCGTACCATGCCATGCACCATCCACGTCATGCAACATACCGTGCATGTGCCATAGCATGCCATGCGCCATGCCATGCACCGACCTTCACAGGAGGGGTTGCGAGCGCGGTCGAAGCCATCGGGTTGAGGCACTAGGGTGCGATTGTGACGCATGGCTACACTGAGCAGCGCTGTCAGGTAGTGGATCTGGATGGTGGGAGAGTAAGGGAACAGTGCACTCAGCAGTGCACCTGAGAGGACACACACACGCATGCTCACAAGGGTACGGTTGTGACGCATGGCCACACTGAGCAGCGCTGTCAGGTAGTGGATCTGGATGGTGGGGGAGTAAGGGAACAGTGCACTCAGCAGTGCACCTGAGAGGACACACACACGCATGCTCACAAGGGTACGGTTGTGTCGCATGGCCACACTGAGCAGCACTGTCAGGTAGTGGATCTGGATGGTGGGGGAGTAAGGGAACAGTGCACTCAGCAGTGCACCTGAGAGGACACACACACGCATGCTCACAAGGGTACGGTTGTGACGTATGGCCACACTGAGCAGCGCTGTCAGGTAGTGGATCTGGATGGTGGGGGAGTAAGGGAACAGTGCGCTCAGCAGTGCACCTGAGAGGACACACGCACGCATGCTCACAATCGTACTGTTGTGTCGCATGGCCACACTGAGCAGCGCTGTCAGGTAGTGGATCTGGATGGTGGGGGAGTAAGGGAACAGTGCACTCAGCAGTGCACCTGAGAGGACACACGCACGCATGCTCACAAGGGTACTGTTGTGTCGCATGGCCACACTGAGCAGCGCTGTCAGGTAGTGGATCTGGATGGTGGGGGAGTAAGGGAACAGTGCACTCAGCAGTGCACCTGAGAGGACACACGCACGCATGCTCACAAGGGTACTGTTGTGTCGCATGGCCACACTGAGCAGCGCTGTCAGGTAGTGGATCTGGATGGTGGGGGAGTAAGGGAACAGTGCACTCAGCAGTGCACCTGAGAGGACACACGCACGCATGCTCACAAGGGTACTGTTGTGTCGCATGGCCACACTGAGCAGCGCTGTCAGGTAGTGGATCTGTTTGGGGGGGTTGTGGGGTGTGGGGTGTAGTGCATGGTGCAGGGCTTGATGCTTCATATGGTGCAAGGTGAAAGGCTCAACAAACACAACAGTGCGCACAGTAGTGCACCCGAGAGGGCACACACACACACGCATACCCACAAAGGTGCAGTTCTGGCGCATGACCACAACAGTTTTGAGGCGCCTCAAAACTACCCACGAAGGTGCAGCTCTGGCGCATGGCCATACCAGCAATGCAATTGGCTGCCTGCCTCTGCTACGCTCATGTTATAGATTGACTTGGTGCGGGTGTGGTGCGCAGTGTGTGCGGTGTGCGGTGTGTGGTGTGCGGTGTGCGGTGTGCGGTGTGGGGTCTATGAAGTGCAGGTGATATGCTATGCGAGTGAGGAGTACACATGCATGGCGCCACACCACACCACACACGCATGCAAGAGCACTCGCACTCGCCTGGGAGCCAACGCCATGTGACGTGGATTTGGCCCGGTGGGCCACGAGGAGGCGCCTGTGCTGTGCATGCAGTCCCCGCAATGGCATTTGAGACGAATCGCATGTGCGATAGCACTCACCACAGGCCACCGCACATGTGCAGGGGTACACACACCACACACCCCGCTTATGCAAGCGTGCACACAAAGACCACACACAGATACCACACCACACCCATGTGCAGGGGCACTCGCCTGGGAGCCAACATCGTGCGACATGGATTTGGCCCAGTGGGCTACAAGGAGGCGACTGTCGATCGGTGCAATCCCCGAGTGTGACTTTTGAATCGACTCAATTGCGCAAGAGTAGAGCCACAACACCACATTTCACACCGCATGTGCTAGAGTAGACACACCACATTACATGTGCAAGAGCACTCGCACTCACCTGGAAGCCAACGCCATGCGACGTGGATTTGGCCCAGTGGGCCACGAGGAGGCGCCTGTTGGTGCAATCCCCTGAATGACCTTTGAGTCATCTCAGATGTGCGAGAATACACACACCACACCACACCACACCACACCACACCACACCACACCACACCACACCACACCACACCACGCCACCACACACACACCACACCACAGCCATGGGCATAACACTCGCCTGGGAGCCAACGCCGTGTGACGTGGATTTGGCCCAGTGGGCAACAAGGAGGCGTCTGTCGGTGCAATCCCCAGGGGGGAACTGGTTGCGCCAGATGTCCCTCTGCACGACACGTGTCAGCGGCAGATTGGCTTCATCTGGCCCTCTGATCTGGGAGGGGATGAGGGCGGGATGAAGGACGGAACGAGGAGAGCCCATCATGGGAGGTCCTGAAAGTTGACATGATTATAGACGTGAGCGTTGATATTAGTCATCCTGAAAACTCCCCACTGCCATACATACCTACAGAAGATCAGTGAATACTAAATCTGCACTTTACCCCCTTACCCATGGCGGTTGCGGGACCTCCTCCCCCTGTGCTTGCCCCGAGCAACCAGGGGAATCACCACCACCAGCAGCAGCATCCGCGAGCCTTGGGTCCCCGCGGGTCCAAGTTGGCTCCTCTCCCCGCGCGCCTCTCCGCTCCCACGCCTCCCGCTCCGCGCTCACTCGCGCGCAGTCCTCCAGGTGCGGCGCAGCGGGCACGCCCGCGGGGAGGGAGACGGCGGACGGGGGAAGCACAGAGTCCCCGCCCAGCCCGTACGCCTCCGACCACGCTTCAACGAGGAACGCGGCTTTCAGAGATGCGGACTCGCCGCCTTGCGCTAGCGCGAGGCGCGGAGCAACGGCGTCGCGAGTGCGCGAGGCGGGAAGCGGGGGAGAGAAGAGAAGCGCGGCAATGATAAGGGATAGGTGGGGCTGCGTGCGCGAGAGGCTGCGTGTGAAGGATGAGAGGCTCTGTCGCGGAGCGAATCGGTAGGAGAAGTGGCGATCACGTTTTGTTTGTTTCGATGGGTGGCATGGTGGGAGGTGGTAGGGACCGCGGCCATGGCGCATCCTACTTGCGAGTGACGGCGCACAAGACGGTCGCGACGGCGTCTCGAGAAAAGAGAGGAGGTGATGTATAGATACTGAGGGACCAAGGGGGGTACGTAAATTTTTTATGGAGGAAATTGGAGGACGAGACATTTCTCCAAGCACAAAATGCGAGCAGGGAAAACCAATTTTGTACTCGTTACTTGGCTGGCTCTGTTCAGGTAAAAGAAAAGCGGGCGTCTTATAACGCTACACAATCGATTACTCGATCTTTACAATAGCCTGTGTTTCCAACGAGGAGCAGTATATCGGGTAAATCTGACGGGCTGTTTTCGGCCTGGCCCTCGTGTGGCCTGACAGCAATTTCCCCATCACCAGGAATCCTAGCGAGCAACGGTCACATTTCTCCACGCGCCGTAGCTCTCCGCACCGCGCGCCGCGATGGTGGCGATCCAGAACTCGCAGAAGTACGATCGACAGCTGAGGTGAGCAGCAACGGGTCGCCGTACCGTGATTAAACCAGGGACACGAATCAGTCCATAAGGAGTACTTGGTCGTTGATCGTGAACTCGCAGAAGCACGACAGACAGCTGAGGTGAGCAGTAACGGGTGGAAGAATATGAAAAAAGAAGGGACACGGATCAGATTATATTGAGCACTTCGTCGTTGATCGTGATTCAACTCGCAGAAGTACGACCGGCAGCTGAGGTGAGAGGCGAGATCGCACGGCCTGGATGCGAGCTGAGCGGTCGAAGCAAGGTCACATTGGTTACGTGCGCAGCTTGTTACCACTTTCCGAGGTGTCCAGCCATCATTGCGTGACGAATGCATTGCAAGTTACGAAGTATTGCAAGGATTTTCGCGAAGTAATCATCCGTAAGCTGTGCGTGACTCGCTTCGAGTGCTCAGCCAAAGGCTTCACAAATCACCTTTCTTGTCAACTCCGTAGCTCGTTTCACGAGACATGTAAGGTCGTTGACAACACCATCCATCTCACCAAAATCTCTATCCCACCCGCCCCCACTGTTCATCAACAGGATATGGGGCGAGCACGGGCAGAGGGCGTTAGAGCAGGCGCGCGTGTGCCTGCTGACAGCAGGCCCCACGGGCACGGAAGCTTTAAAGAACCTGGTGCTGGGGGGGATAGGCTCCTTCACTGTCGTGGATGGCGCCACTGTAGAAGCCCACGACCTGGGCAACAACTACTTCTGTAAGTTGTGCCGTGTGGTTGGTGGGTGATGGGTGGTGGGTGATGGGTGGTGGGTGACGGTTGGTGGGTGATGGGTGGTGAATGCAGGTCCTTCGGGCTGCTGCAGGAGCTAACAACACTTACCCCTCCCCTCTCCTCCTCCCCTCTTCCCCACCCCCTGTCTTCTCCTCCGTTTCTACTCACTTTAACCTCACATGCAGTGGACCGCAGCCACCTAGGAACGTTGCGAGCGCCTGCTGCTGCAGGAGCTGACACTCCCCTCGTCCTCCTTCCCTTCTGTTTGTTCTCCGTATGTTGTGCCTCTGATGCAGTGGACCGCACGCACCTGGGCACATCGCGAGCGCAGGCGGTGACAGCGCTGCTGCAGGGGAGGAGCTGACAGCACTTGTCCCTCTCACCTCGTCACCCCTCCCCCCTTGCCACTCTCTGTGTTGCGCCGATTACTCAGTGGACCGCACCCACCTGGGCACATCGCGAGCGCAGGCGGTGACAGCGCTGCTGCAGGAGCTGAACGAGAGTGTGGCGGCGAGGTTCGTGGAGGAAAGCCCTGCCACTCTCATTCAAGACAACGCCACCTTCTTCAGCGAGTTCACCCTCGTCATCGCCACCCAGGTGCGCTCTCCTGCCACAGATGAGACGAGTCCAAACAACACGTCCACACATGCTTGAGGGAGAGCCCTGCCACGCTCATTCATGACAGCGCCACCTTCTCCAGCGAGTTCACTCTTGTCATCGCCACCCAGGTGCGCGTTCGTTGTCTATCTCCTCGAGAGAGGTGATTGTGTCTCCACCACCACCCACGTGTTCTTTCTCTCCAACAGATTTGTTCCTCCAAACATATTCTATTCCAAACCCTCTTGGTTGGTTGGTTGGTTGGTTGGTTGGTTGGGGATGCATGTTTGCTTAACGATATGTATTGTGTCAAGTTGGTGCTTCGGTGCACGTGCCTTGTGTTTCTGGTTGCTGCTCACTCTTCCGTCTCGCTGGTCTTCCTTGCCCCACCCACCCCGCTCCATTCCAGCCTCTCCTTTCCATTCCTGCCGTGCCACCCTGTTGTGCTGTGCCCGGCACGGCACCACTCTGCCTCATGTGCACGCCTCTCCGTCCTCTCATATTCCTGTGCCGCGCTCCTCTCCCCCACGCCACCCTCCTCACCTACCCAGCTCCCAGGGTCGTTTTCTCTCTCTCACTCACTCCCCGCCTCCCTGCCACCCTCCCCCTCCCAGCTACCGGAGTAGGTGCTTCTACAGCTGGACTCAGTGTGTCAGCAGCACGGCTGTCAGCTCTCTCAGTCGCTACAGCTACATCCACCTCACTCACTCACTCGCTTCCACCCCTCCCTGTCACCCTCTCCCACCCAGCTACCGGAGTCAGTACTGCTACAGCTGGAATCGGTGTGTCGGCAGCACGGCTGTCAGCTCATAGTGGCGCGCTCCTACGGCCTCATGGGTCTTATCCACATTTCGGCCCCAGTAAGTGTCCTCCTCTGCTTCACTAAGCTTCATTATCTTGTTTGACCCGACAGTTAGCAGCACGGCTGTCAGCTCATAGTGGCGCGCTCCTATGGCCTCATGAGGCTCGTCTGCATATATGCTCCAGTAAACCTCCCCTCACCTTTCCTCACCTTTCCTCACCTTTCCTCACCTTCCTCTAATCTTCGTCTGACCTTCCTCTGCCTATGCTTGGTCGTATCCATGCTCCTTCCTGTTCTTGCTTGTCATTTCATGCTCATGTCCTTTCCCCCCTCTCCACAGCCAATCCCCTCTCCCTTCCCCGCATTCCACTTTCAGGAACACTGTGTGGTGGAGTCAAAGCAGACAACAGAGCATGGAGGAATCGAGTGGGGAGTCAGTAGCAACAGAAGTTACTGTTTCTATCGCTTGTGCCTGTGCCGTGCCCACTCTCCTCCCATCCCCTTATGCCCTGTCACCCTACCAGGAGCACTGTGTGGTGGAGTCAAAGCAGACAACAGAGCATGGAGGAATCGAGTGGGGCGTCAGTAGCAACAGAAGTCACTGTTTCTGTCTGTGCTTGTGCCCGTGCGGGCCCACTCTCCTCCCGTCCCCTTATGCCCTGTCACCCTACCAGGAGCACTGTGTGGTGGAGGCAAAGCCAGACAACACGGTGGATGACCTGAGGCTGCACAAGCCGTGGAAGGAGCTCAAAGAGTGAGCCTGGGAGGGCTGGGTAGGGTTGACTGGTGTTTGGTGGGGTGCAGTGCTGGTGGGGCTAGAGGGCTGTGAGCCCGATATGGCTTGTTTGATTGGATGAGACGATCTGCGCCTAGTGCAGACGTTGTGGAAGGAGCTGCAAGATTGAGATGGATGGGTTTTCTTAGGCATGAATGAACGATGGGAGTGTATCGTAACAATCCCATGACTTTTGGCGTCTCAACGGTCGGATCCCATGCTGTTATCCTGCTGCAAGCGCACTCTCACCCCCAACTCTCCCCTCAACATACCCATTGAGCACTCGTCAACCCTGCACTGATGTGCGCTTGCACTCTCTCTCATCACGCTGCAAGCGCGCATCAGTGCAGCAGAATTGCATAGTGCTTCAACCTGGGTATGGCGCATAAGGAAGACCCGAATTCGCACAGGCACCTTCCCTGTGCCGTCATCTGCTGCAGGCGCACTCTCTCTCTTTGCCCCTTTCCCATGCACATGTGTGCTCTCAGTCAGGTTCGCAATGGTGCACAAGCACATCCCATACGCCATCATCATGTTGCACACACACTCTTCCCCACACCCCTTTCTTCCCCTCCACCCATCCTCCCTCCCCTCAATATGACCTCAGGTTCGCAGAGGGCTTTGATCTGGGCATGGAGGACCCGATGCTGCACAAGCACATCCCATACGCTGTCATCCTGCTGCAGGCAGCGCAGCAGTGGCAGCAGGGCGGAGGGAGGGGGGAGGCCGGGGAAGCAGGAGCCAGAGGAGCAGCAGGAGGGGAAGAGGCCGCGCCGGTGGCGATGCAAGCAGATGGGGAGGGGCAGGGAGGGGCGGGTGAGCCGCGAGCGCTGCCGCGTAGTGCGAAAGAACGGTCGGAGTTCAAGGTAGGGAGGGGGGAATGGGGCGGGCGTGACAAGGCAGGGAAAGCGGGGTGAACGTGAGTAAGCAGGGGAAGAGGGGTGGGGCATGAATTTTCGGCTAGAGGACCAGTGGCCTGTGTGGGAAGTAACTGAGATTGGCCAGGATGCGGTTGATTTTTGTTGTTCTTTTATTTCCTTCTCTTCCTTCCTCCACTCCACCTTCCACTCTCTTTTTTCCCGACTCTGTTCCATTGCCACACACACACCCATATTCCCACACACCCCCACCCCACCACATGCATTCCCCTACACCCACAACCCCACACACTCCCACATTCCCACCTCGCAGGCGTTGATCGCAGCACACCAGAGGCACAAGGACGAGGACAACATCAAAGAGGCCGTCACAAGTGAGTTGTGAGTTGACTCAAATCACACACCCACACCCTCACTGCCCACTCCCACATCTCCACCTCCCAGGCGTTGATCTCAGCGCACCAGAGGCACATGGACGAGGACAACTTCAAAGAGGCCCTCGCTGCCGCCTACAAAGTGTGGTCGCCTCCCCCCATAGGTACTGCTCTCGCCCCCAGTGGACACACTGACACGCCCCCCTCTGGCCCGGCCCATATCTCAGCCCTACTGCCCCTTATGTTTTTTGAGAATTCTCTAGAAACATACGCCGGCCCATAAGTCAACCCTACTGCCCCTTCAATGTGCCGTTCCGATCCAACTCGTTTTCCTCCTCCCATAATGATTTCCTCCTCCCATAATGATTTCCTCCTCCCATAATGATTTCCTCCTCCCATAATGATTTCCTCCTCCTGCGTATGCATGCTTGTTCTGCTCGCCACCCCTCATCCTTCTCCTGCTCCCCCTTTAGCGCATGCCCCTTGTCTTGTCTTGTCCTCGGCCCCTTTAGCGCATGCCCCCTGTCTTGTCTTGTCCTCGGCCCCTTCAGCGCATGCCCCTTGTCTTGTCTTGTCCTCGGCCCCTTTAGCGCATGCCCCCTGTCTTGTCTTGTCCTCGGCCCCTTTAGCGCATGCCCCTTGTCTTGTCTTGTCCTCGGCCCCTTTAGCGCATGCCCCTTGTCTTGTCTTGTCCTCGGCCCCTTCAGCGCATGCCCCTTGTCTTGTCTTGTCCTCGGCCCCTTTAGCGCATGCCCCCTGTCTTGTCTTGTCCTCGGCCCCTTTAGCGCATGCCCCTTGTCTTGTCTTGTCCTCGGCCCCTTCAGCGCATGCCCCTTGTCTTGTCTTGTCCTCGGCCCCTTTAGCGCATGCCCCTTGTCTTGTCTTGTCCTCGGCCCCTTCAGCGCATGCCCCTTGTCTTGTCTTGTCCTCGGCCCCTTTAGCGCATGCCCCCTGTCTTGTCTTGTCCTCGGCCCCTTTAGCGCATGCCCCTTGTCTTGTCTTGTCCTCGGCCCCTTCAGCGCATGCCCCTTGTCTTGTCTTGTCCTCGGCCCCTTTAGCGCATGCCCCCTGTCTTGTCTTGTCCTCGGCCCCTTTAGCGCATGCCCCTTGTCTTGTCTTGTCCTCGGCCCCTTTAGCGCATGCCCCTTGTCTTGTCTTGTCCTCGGCCCCTTCAGCGCATGCCCCTTGTCTTGTCTTGTCCTCGGCCCCTTTAGCGCATGCCCCTTGTCTTGTCTTGTCCTCGGCCCCTTTAGCGCATGCCCCTTGTCTTGTCTTGTCCTCGGCCCCTTTAGCGCATGCCCCTTGTCTTGTCTTGTCCTCGGCCCCTTTAGCGCATGCCCCCTGTCTTGTCTTGTCCTCGGCCCCTTTAGCGCATGCCCCCTGTCTTGTCTTGTCCTCGGCCATGCAGCTCACTGCGTTCCGCCCGCTCCCGCCTCTTTCCCCCCCTTCCCTCTCCGCCCCTCACTTCCCCTCTCCTGCTGCATGCGCCAGGTTCGGAGCTACAGGCCACTGAATATTCCTGCCTCTCCTCCTGCATATTCACCAATCCAGCCATGAAGAGCACTTGCACCATTCCTGCCTCCCCTCCCTTCTCCCTCACCCCGCCCCCATTCTTCCCTCACACACACCCCCCATTCCCCCCGCCATGCTGCATCCCTCAGGTTCGGAGCTGCAGGGCATGTTCTCCGATCCAGCCATGCTGCTTTCACATGCCTCCTCGGACTTCTGGGTGCTTGCTGCTGCACTCAAGGTGTGTGCTAGGGTATTTCGTTTAACACTGCATTCTCACCTTTTCCCCCTCACCCTCTTCCTGCCTCCTGCTGCTGGCTTTTATAGGTACGTGTTTCAAAACGTCTCGAAACTTACCTGCGCTCACTCTTCTTCTTTAGAATCTTTCGTCGCACTTTCCACAGCCTTTCGCTGTTTCTTTTCTATCCACCAGCTCATGTCTCCTCGACCGGTCTCCTCCTTTATCACCAACACGAATGTCTCTCTTTGTTTCTTCCACTGCGCCTGTGCATTCAGCTGTTTGTGGAGAAGGAGGGGGAGGGGGATCTGCCTGTTGATGGATCCATCCCAGACATGCACTCGCTCACAGAGTGAGTGTGTTGGAGGGTGTGTGGTGACATGCCCACACTCCCTCACTGAGTGTTTTGGAGGGTGCGTGGCAGTGGTGACGAGGGTGAGTGTGTGAGTGAGAGTGTGTACAACCAGCCTGTTACTCACAACGCAATGTTTTCATTCGTCTAGAAGCATTCATGTCTGCTCGTCCCATCCTGCTCTACTATTCTCTCACTTTCCCTTCCCGTGCTCATTCCCCATCCCTCTCTCCTCCCCCTCTCTCTCCTTGTGTCTCTCCTGTCCCTTTTCTCTCTCCTCTCCCCGTTCTCCCTCCATCCCCCTTATCCCCGCACATCACCAATATTCACCTGCCAACCCTTTCCACCAGTTTCTACGTGGCACTTCAGAGAATCTACCTCAGCAAGGCGGATGCTGACGTGGCAGCGGTGCAGCGACACGTCAGCGAGCTGCTGAAGAGCATAGGCAGGGATCCCGCCTCCATTCCCCTCGCTACAATCAAGCTCTTCTGCAAGAACGCACGGAACCTGAGGGTAATCCGCACACAACCCAACCACTGTCTGAAATTACATGTGTGTGTGCACCAGTGGGATGCTTCTTGAAGCGCCTCAAAAATCACACAACCCAACCACCGACTGTTCTCTGCTCCAGCCTTGGAAAATTACATATCACTGCTGGGTGCTGCTGGTTCTTGAGGTGCCTGAATCATCAGCGGCAACCTGTGTAACTGAGTGATTTCCATGGTTGAGTGATGCTGTTCCCCGTAAACCCTTGCCATTCCCTCCGCGCTTTTATGCCTTCCAGCATTTCCTGATAGCAGCTCCTGACAGTGTCTTTGGTGCTAGACAATCGCAAATGGTACCCTTTCAACTGTGCACTTGTTTTCCTCCCTCCCTGGTCTCTACCTACACTTGTACTCTCTTTAAGGTGGTTCGCTTCAAGCCTTTGAGTGAGGAATTTGGAGCAGGTGCACCTGCTTGCATTCCAACACTGCAGCGGCTCATGTCATCTCCGGATGGCAGGTGCGGTTTCATGTCAACCCTGGATAATGAGGTACAGCTCCGTGCCATCTTCCGATGGCATGTAAAGCTGTAAAAAGTTGAAGTTGCTGCTCGTCTCGCAGAAGGTTTCTGACATTGCTTACACATAAGCGGCATCATGCGTGAAGCCAAATGAACAAAAATCAGCAAAATTTGCTGTCACTTTCCACTTCTCTTCCCTTCGTTATCCCTCCCTTCTCCCCCCTCTCTCTCCCCCCCCCCCCCCCCCCGCACACACCACCTATCAGCCATGCAGCTCTGTATGTGCTCCTGAGAGCCGCCGATCACTTCTACTCCCAGTTCCACCGCTACCCCGGCTCTTTCCCCGGGTAAGGCAGAAACCATAGGTCGATTCTGTGAGTTTCGTATCGGGCATAAGATTCCCGGTTTATGGAATCATTTTCAAGTTTGATGTGATTGTGCATTTCGTTTGCTAGTGATTTTTTTCGTTTGTATGTCCAACGTCATAATAGTTCCTTGTATCAAACACCAGTAAGGTGTATAGGGTGAAGGAAGATGACTGTTATTGTGTTGTGAATGCATGTCTTTTTTTTTTACTGGTTCTCAGCTACCGGCTGGATTAGAAATCTGCTTTCTCTGTCACCCTTTGCCTCCATCCACGTGCCCTCTATTCTCCTGTCAGTGACGTGGACGACGATGACGTGGCACGGCTCAAGAGCCTGGCAGGGGCTATTGTCAGTGGAGGCGGCAGTCCCAGCCAGTCACCGTCGATTCCGGACGATATGACGGCTGAGATGTGCCGGTTTGGTGCCAGTGAGCTCCACTGTGTTGCTGCTGTGATTGGAGGGGTGGCAAGCCAAGAAGCAATCAAGGTGAACTAATGTTAAGTTTTTCTGATGGAGTTTTGCACGATTAGCTTGGACTTGGTCAGCTTTGGAGCATGGACTTGGGCAACATGGAACGTACGTCGTTTCCTTCCATTCCTCCCTGCCCACCTCCTCCCCTCCTCCGCCTCTCCTCCTCCTCCCAATATTTGTTATCTTTCTTCCCTACTCCTTTTCTTACTCTCCATCTTATTCTGGTGCTCATGTGGCTGCTTTTCTCTTGTGCAGCTCATTACCAAGCAGTTCGTTTCGGTCTCTGGCACATTGATTTACAACGGGATTTCTCAATCATCTTCAGTTATCAATTTCAAATAGCCGAATGTCTTGAAATGGTTTTAATTTTCGTAGGTTTCTAGGGCATTCCAAGGCTGTCTATAACCTGTTTTAAGGAGTGCCCATATGTAATATTTCTGTGACGGTGTCCTTGTAAAGGATCAAGAGCGCATTATCCATGGGAGAATATGTCAATGGTAACTTATAGGGAAAATATGTCAATGGTAACTTATATGGGGCACTATAACGCGTACGGTAACAATTACATGTTGTTTTGACGCGTTTGGTAACTCGTTTGACACGTTTGGTAACTATACACTAGCACCCGATCACGCGAATGGTAACTAGAAGAAACCCTCGCCCAAAATGATATCGATTCTGGTTTTTCCCGCCCGCGCCAGACTAAAATGACGAATCCCGATGCACCAAGTTCTGACACACTTCTCGAAATTCTGACACACTTTCCGAAACAAAAGTGAATTAAAGAAAAAATATCTGTTGCAGAAACTTGTTGAACAAAATATTACTTTTTTGGCGCGCGTTTATGATATTGTACAAATATAATTCTGCCGTACTTTCGAGCTCTAAAAACTATATAGCCCTTTCCGACAGCAAATGATTTTGATAGCATCAACCCTAAAATCCGTGCGAGAATGCATTTGGATTTTTTTAAGGCATGTCATTCGAAAAGGGTGCATTTTTTTCTCGAACGCAAAATTATTCCATGTTAAAATAATTACAAAAAAATTGGTGCATTATCGGAATTTTTTCATCATTTTACAACTATGCAATTATGCTAGCAAAAATATGATTTATTCGTTAGTATTATTTGTCCGAGCTTAAAAAAGATATGAAATGGCTCCATCTATTTCAAAATTATCGTTTTTTTTTTGCGGTCAGAAGATCGCTAGAATGATATTTTTGCAATGTTACGGACGAGCGTGCTACGATCAGAGAATGATCGCTGACCAGGATCTTACTCGGGAATGTTCGCACACAGGGAAAAGTTGGTTGGTGGGCCCGTGATCTCAATAGCAGAGTGAATGTAAATGCTTGAGATGAATAAAACATGCAAATACAACGATATAAATATGAGTACAGGGGAATACGAAGCGACCTAGCTAGCCATGTACTCTAAGGGGTACATTCCCTTATTCGAATTCAAACCAACCGTGCGGCCCGAACAGTTACGAAACTGTTCCCGCCAGATTCATTGTCCCTGCAGCTGCCCGATGCCGTTTTTCTCCGACGGTCTAGATCCACCCTAACCGTCTGACGCTTCGAGTCAACTCTGACTGTCTGACGGTTCGCTTTCTTGCTTCGATACTGCGTGCTTCTCTTTGCTGCGGTGAGGAGTGCTCAGTAACAATTACATGTTACTATTCGTAACACCCCCCTTCACTCCTGGCCGTAGCTCGATTTGACCTGTTTGACCACGCCGCTGAGTTCGGAGCAGTGCTGATGTCAAACATTGCATGTTTATATTGTCTAGGCTGTAGTGGGTTACACCTTAGGGGGTACACAAAGTTAGGGTTTCCTACTTGTACCAAACTCTGTTCTAGTTCATCCATTCCTGCTCAGTTATTTCTGACATGGTTTCAGAGCAGGTCCTTCGCTAGGACTGTTCTTAGGGCCCACCGACTTACCTACCTGCTTACCTTCGCTTCTTTTCGGCCCCGATGGCCCCGTCGATCTAGCACGATCTAGCGGCCCTGCGGCCCCTTCGAATTTTTTTTTTAGCGGCCTCTCACGGCCCCCGTCGCGTCGCCCCTTAGCGCCCCGATCGGCCCCGTCACGCCGCCCGCGAACCGCACAGCGCGCCGCGCTCACAGCCCGCGAACCGCCCACGCACAGCCCGCGAACCGCCTGCGCAGCCCGCGACCAGCCCGCGCAGCCCGCACACAGCCCGCGAACTGCCCGCGAACCCCCGCGAGCCGCCCGCGACCCGCTTACGCAGCCCGCGAGCAGCCCGCGCAGCCCGCGCTGAGCCTGCGCGGCTCGTGCGCTGACCGCCGCCGGCCCGCACGCTGCCCGCACTGCTCCCGGCCCGCCGCTGCCGAGCCCGCAGCCGCCCGCGCACCGCCTCTGCTGAGCCCGCAGCCGCCCGCGCACCGCCGCTGCTGCGCCCGCTGCCGCCCGCGCACCACCGCTGCTGAGCCCGCAGCCGCCCGCGCACCGCCTCTGCTGAGCCCGCCGCCGCCCGCGCACCGCCGCTGCTGCGCCCGCTGCCGCCCGCGCACCACCGCTGCTGAGCCCGCCGCCGCCCGCGCACCGCCGCTGCTGCGCCCGCCGTCGCCCGCGAATCACCGCTGCTGAGCCCGCCCCTACTACGCCGGCTCTCGCTGCCGCCTGCTGCGCCTGTGCACCACTGCATTCCTACTACTACACTTTCTGCTACTACTGCTTGTGCGCCACTACAGTCCGTAGGCCCCACCGGCCCCGCTGACCCTGCGCACGCCTTTTCAGTGACTTTACTGCTTCTACTACTGCCGCTGTCGCTATGGCTAGTCCTCCTGTTCTAGCTTTCGACGCCGAGGGCCGTCCGGTCAAATTCGAAACCTGGCTAGATGACCTGCACCTTTTCCTACAGCTCACTGCCAAGGAAGATATTACACTGTACGACCACGCTCTCGGCCATGCGACCGCCCCACTCGCTACTGCCCCCCCAACTGAGCGCTCACAGTGGCAGACCCGTGACGCGCACGCTCGCTTTGCTATTCGCAACTCCCTGCCGCTAGATGAGCGCGAGCACTTCGGCCAGTGCAAGACTGCTAAGGACCTCTACACAGCTGTAGTGGCCCGCTACTCCTCACCCGCTTCTGCCACACTAGGCCGCCTCACTCTCCCCTACCTGTTCCCCGACCTAGCCTCCTTTCACACTGTCGCAGACCTCATCACCCACCTTAAGACTAGTGAGGCTCGCTTTCGCGCTGCCATGCCTGATGAGTTCCTCGCTAGCAACCCCCCCCCGCTCTGGATCACTCTCTACCACGTTGTCACCCGCCTCCCTGACTCTCTGCGCCCTGTCAGGGACCAGTTCCTCTCTCGCTCCCCCACTGAGCTCACCATAGCCCTCCTCGAGAAGGAACTGCTTGCAGCCGAGGCTAGTATCGTCGCTGTAGGCACCTCTCGTGGCGACCCCCGCGGCCCCTTCTTCGAGGGGTGCTCCCCTTCCCCCCTCCTCCCCTCTGTCGCCTCTGCTGCTGCTGTCGACCTCCTTGGTGCTGAGAAGGTCGGGGCTGCGTCTGCTTCAGGCGGACGACGCAGGGGCAGGAGTGGCAGGAGTGGGGGTGGTGGCGGAGGAGGCGGGGGTGGAGGTGGTGGCGGTGGAGGTGCGACTGGAGAGACTAGTGGCGGCAGTGGTGGAGGTGACAGCGGTGTTGGGAGTGGTGACAGGGGCGGAGGTGGCAGCGGAGGCGGAGGTGGTCGTGGCAGCGGCAGGGGTGGAGGTGGCCGGGGCGGAGGCGGAGGGGGTGGTGGTCGTGGAGGCCCGGGGGGCGGTCAGAGTCAGCAGCCTTCCCCGACCCTTCAGGCCGCCCGTGAGTGGTATGCGCGGCGCAGCGTCACCTGCCAGTACGTTATTCGTACAGGTGACCGCACTGGCCAGATGTGTGGGGGGCCGCACCAGACGGAGCGCTGCTTCGCCCGCCTCAACGATGCGTGGCGCACCCAGTTTCCTGGTGGGGGTGAGCTGCCGCGCTGGGCTGATCTGCTCAGGAAGGGTGTTGATATTTGGGCACTTGACTTTGATGCTATTCTCACTGCCATGTATGCGATGTCTATTAGTGGAGAGGGTGCTCAGTACTTGCGTGTTCCGCCCGACCCGGGCATTCAGGCCAGCCCCGCTGCTGCTCTAGGTGCTAGTGTGTCTGCTTCCACAGGTACTACTGCAGCTGCTGCTCTAGGTGCTTGTGCGTCTGTGCCCCCTGGTACTGAGTCGACTGCAGCACTGCACACCTTCACACTGGACTCAGGTGCTTCTCGCTCTTTCTTTCGTGACCGCACTGTCCTTGAGCCTCTAGCTCGGCCGGTTGCTGTCTCCCTTGCTGACCCCTCTGGGGGTCCGGTCCTTGCGACCTCCTCCACCACCCTTCCGTGTCCAGCGGTTCCGTCCGGCACACTCTCAGGTCTCTACCTCCCCTCGTTCTCCACGAACTTGGTGGCAGGTAGTGCGCTCCAGGACTCGGGTGTTCACCAGTTCACCCCTGCCTACGAGCGTGTGACTCACTGCACGTGTGCTCGGACGGGCCGCCACCTGGCTACTTTCACTCGAGAGCCGGGGTCTGACCTGTACACACTGACCACTGAGTCCCCTCAGGTAGCTGCGTCTGCGTCAGCGTCAGGTCAGCTGTCCGCCCCCTGCTCGTGTCGCTCTCTGGCGAACGACACCGTCCTCTGGCACCACCGCCTTGGTCACCCGTCTGTGCAGCGCCTGCGGGCCATGCACAAACGGGACCTTGTTGCTGGTCTTCCCAGGGTGCTCCCTCCTCTTCCTGACTCCCCTGCTCCTGACTGCATTCCCTGTGTCGAGGGGCGGCAGCGCGCCGCTCCTCACTCCTCCTCCTTTCCCCCGACGACCGCTCCTCTGCAGACGCTCCACATGGACGTGTGGGGCCCAGCCCGCGTCCGTGGTCAGGGTCAGGAGAGGTACTTCCTGATAGTTGTTGACGACTACTCGCGCTACACCACGGTCTTCCCCTTGCGCGCCAAGGGTGACGTCCCTGGT
The DNA here is from genome assembly GCA_947470075.1 of Closterium sp. Yama58-4. Lineage (NCBI taxonomy): Eukaryota > Viridiplantae > Streptophyta > Zygnematophyceae > Desmidiales > Closteriaceae > Closterium > Closterium sp. Yama58-4. Next base: position 139,353 of record CANIUD010000203.1, read on the forward strand.
GTTTTGATCCCCTGGATCAGCCGAGCCCGTCTCCAGCTAGGCGAGCGCTTTCACTCGGACTTTCCTGTCCTGCGCTTGCACTCTGACAGGGGTGGTGAGTTCGCCTCCGACCTCTTGGCAGCCTACTGTGCTGAGCACGGCATTGAGCAGTCGTACACGCTTCCGGCCTCTCCACAGCAGAATGGGGTTGCTGAGCGCCGCATTGGCTTAGTCATGGAGGTCGCTCGTACCTCCCTGACCCATGCGGCTGCTCCCCACTTTCTGTGGCCGTTTGCGGTCCGGTACGCAGCACATCAGCTCAACCTCTGGCCCCGTGTCTCCTTGCCGGAGACTTCCCCGACTCTACGGTGGACGGGAGAGGTTGGCGATGCGTCGCGTTTCCGGGTCTGGGGATCTCGAGCCTTTGTCCGCGACACGTCTGCGGACAAGCTCTCACGTCGCACTGTTCCCTGTGTCTTTCTTGGCTTTGTTCCCGACGCGCCTGGATGGCAGTTTTACCACGTCACCTCGCGCCGGGTTCTGGCCTCTCAGGACGTCACTTTTGACGAGTCCGTCCCCTTCTACCGCCTCTTCCCCTACCGCACTGCCCCACTCCCCCCCCCGCCTCTCTTCCTCGCTCCAGGTGCTGAGGTACCAGACCCCCTCCCCCCTCAGGGTGCCGCTCCCTCAGGTGTGTCCCAGGTAGACCCGGGTGAGCCTGTCGAGGTAGCTGTTGACTCGCGTCCTGCGTCTGGGGGTGCTGAGCCTGGGAGTGCTGCGTTTGAGGGTGCGGAGCCTGGGGGTGCTGAGCCTGGAGGTGCGGAGCCTGGGGGTGCTGAGCCTGGAGGTGCGGAGCCTGGAGGTGCGGAGCCTGGAGGTACTGAGCCTGGAGGTGTGGAGCCTGGGGGTGCTGAGCCTGGAGGTACTGAGCCTGGAGGTGTGGAGCCTGGGGGTGCTGAGCCTGGAGGTGCGGAGCCTGGAGGTGCGGAGCCTGGAGGTGCTGAGTCTGGACGTGCTGAGTCTGGACGTGCTGAGTCTGGGGGTGCTGAGTCTGGGGGTGCTGAGTCTGGGGGTGCTGAGCCTGAGCGTGCTCCACCTGGAGGAGACCCCTCCTCCCAGCAGCTGCAGGAGAGGTACCTCGAGTACTGCCGCCTCCGGAGAGGTGCTTCTGGAGCTCGTCCCGGTACTTCCCCTCCTACCCAGGAGCTCCCCCCCATTCAGGTGATCCGCGAGTGGTACACGCGGCGCTGCAGTCTTCGTAGTGGTGCTCCTGGTACTGCGGACCCGAGCGGTGGTGCTGTTGCTGGTGCTGAGGACCCGGACGCTGGAGCTGCTGCTGGTGCTGAGGACCCGGGGGCTGGAGCTGCTGCTGGTGCTGAGGACCCGGGCGTTGGAGCTGCTGCTGGTGCTGAGGACCCGACCGGTGGCGCTGCTGCTGGTGCTGAGGACCTGACCAGTGGCCCTGCTGCTGGTGCTGAGGACTCGGGCGTTGGAGCTGCTGCTGGTGCTGAGGACTCGGGCGTTGGGGCTGCCACTGGTGTCCCTGCTGCTTCTGGAGACGCTGCACGGCCGCGACCGTACTTCGTACCGCTCCTTCAGCAGGTTCTTGGTCAGGCTCCTCCTCCTTGTCCTCCTCCCTCTGTAGAGTGTCCTCTGCCTGTCCAGCCGCAGTCACAGTTACCGCCTGTCTCGCCTCTCCCTGCTCCCTCCCCTTACGCTGGTCCCACAGGAGGTCTTACAGAGCGTCGTGAGCCTGAGTCTCGTCCTGCGTCGCCTGTTCGTACTGCTCGCACTGGTCGTCGTGTCCCACGTGAGCGTCCTCCTCCTGTCCCTGGCACTCACTACATGACTCTGCGTCCCTCCACTGCTCCGCAGCGTGTCCCGCTGCCGTCTCCTCCTGCGTCCTCTCTTCCTACTCTTCCTGACCCGGAGTCTGACTCCCGTCGTGCTGCCAGTCCCACTGTTACGCGTCTCCTCGCTACAGTTGTCACTGACCCGACCTTTGAGTCCTCTGCTGCGTCTGCCCTGGTCGCTGAGTTGGTTGACTTTGCTGCTCGCTGTCGCCTAGACTACGCTGCCAGCCTTGTCGCTAGGTCTGAGTCTGCGTCTGCCTGTCCTCCGTCCGTCGGGGGTGAGTGTGCCCTCGGCACGGACGTCCTTGAGGACAGACAGGAGGAGTTCCACTGCCTTGCTGCTGCTTTGCCCCGTCTCGTGTCCTTGCTAGTTGCCCCTGAGGGAGACCCGGATGCACCAGACATCCCGATCCCACGCTCTTACGCTGAGGCGATGGCGGGTCCCTACTCCTCTCAGTGGCAGACAGCCATGGACGCAGAGATGGCCTCCTGGAAGTCCACAGGCACCTACGTAGACGAGGTTCCCCCTCCTGGGGCGAACATTGTCAGTGGCATGTGGATTTTCAGGGTGAAGCGGCCGCCGGGTTCTCCGCCTGTTTTCAAGGCGCGCTACGTGGCTCGAGGCTTCAGTCAGCGAGAGGGAGTAGACTTCTTTCAGACCTTCTCCCCCACCCCGAAGATGACTACTCTTCGGGTGCTGCTGCACATAGCTGCTCACCGCGACTACGAGCTTCACTCTCTTGACTTCAGCACTGCCTTCTTGCAGGGCAGCCTGCACGAGGAGATCTGGCTGCGTCGCCCCCCTGGCTTCACTGGGTCAGTTCCTCCTGGCACCCAGTGGAGGCTTCAGCGGCCGGTCTACGGTCTCCGCCAGGCGCCACGTGAGTGGCACGACACACTGAGGACGACACTTGCGGCTCTTGGGTTCGCTCCCTCTACTGCTGACCCGTCGCTGTTTCTACGCACCGACACCTCGCTGCCGCCGTTCTACATCCTCGTGTACGTCGACGACTTGGTCTTTGCCACTGCTGACACCGCGGCACTCGCTCACGTGAAGTCGGAGCTGCAGAGGAGACACACGTGCACAGACCTGGGTGAGCTGACGAGCTATCTTGGCTTGCGGATCACCCGGGACAGAGCACGGCGCACCATCACCCTGACTCAGTCACACATGGTGCAGCAGGTTCTCCAGCGCTTCCGCTTCACGTACTCCTCGCCTCAGTCCACTCCTCTGCCTACCGGTCACTCGCTCTCAGCTCTGCCTTCGGATGAGTCCGTAGAGCCGAGTGGCCCGTATCCAGAGCTTGTGGGCTGCCTCATGTACCTGATGACCTGCACTCGACCTGACCTTGCATACCCTCTTAGCATCCTAGCACGCTATGTCGCTCCTGGCCGTCACCGGAAGGAGCACATGGATGCTGCTAAGAGGGTGTTGCGCTACTTGTGCAGTACGTCGGGCATGGGGCTTGTGCTTGGAGGGCGAGACCGGGTTGTTCTCACAGGGCACTCAGACGCTTCTTGGGCAGACGACCAGGCTACTCAGCGGTCGTCCCAGGGTTACACCTTCAGCCTTGGCTCTGGCACAGTTTCTTGGCGTTCTACTCGCTCTTCTTCTGTTCTCAGCTCCAGTTGTGAGGCTGAGATCTACGCCACAGCCATGGCCGCTCAGGAGCTACGCTGGCTCACCTACCTGCTGACCGACCTCGGAGAGCGGCCTCGTTCTCCTCCAGTGCTGTACGTCGACAACAAGGCTGCCATTGCCTTGTGTGAGGAGCACAGACTGGAGCACAGAACGAAGCACATCGCTCTGCGGTACTTCCTGGCTCGAGAGCTGCAGCAGCGTGGTCAGCTTTGTCTGCGTTACGTGGCCACGGAGGCCAACACTGCTGATGTGTTCACCAAGGCGCTTCAGCCTTGTGACCATCAGCGCTTTTGCACTCTGCTAGGCCTTGTACCTACTGGGCCTCACTTACTTACCTCTTGACCTTGCTTGTACTGTGATCACTATATATATATGCCTACTTGTTTACGTTTGCTAGGTTGTGATCACTGTATCTCTTGCTTTGTTATAAACCTGCATGTGAACTGGTCTTGTGACCGCTTGCTTGTGCTCGGAATTTGTGTGGAATCCTTGAGATCCACCCTGAGCTTGTTTTGCTTTGCTTTGACTGGTCTTGTGACCCTGTGGCTGTCTCCCACTGCGCCTATGGGGGTGTGTCAAACATTGCATGTTTATATTGTCTAGGCTGTAGTGGGTTACACCTTAGGGGGTACACAAAGTTAGGGTTTCCTACTTGTACCAAACTCTGTTCTAGTTCATCCATTCCTGCTCAGTTATTTCTGACAGCTGATACTACCGGCGTGGCAGTCGCTTCGTCAGGAAGTCTGCTGCCATGTCACCGGTCGGGCAATAGGTCAAGTTGACCTTGCCCTTGTCCACTTCGTCCTTCACGAAGAAATATCGCAGCGCAATGTGCTTGGTGCGATTGACAAAACCGGGTTTGTTCGCGATGCGAATCGCGCTCTGGTTGTCGCAGTGAAGTCGAAAGGTTGGCGAAGTTGGAATTTTCGCCTCCTGCAGGAGTTCCTGTAGGTAGAGGCCTTCGCGAACTGCTGCGGTTGCTGCGATGAATTCTGCTTCGGCTGATGACAGGGCAACCAGCTCCTGTTTCTGTGAGTTCCAGGAGATTGGCCCCGTTGGTTCGAGTCGGAACAGGAAGCCGGTCCTGGACCGTCGATTGTCGGGGTCTGCTGCGTGATCAGCGTCCACGTAGCCGATGAGGTTGAAAGATGGAGTTGGTGCAGTTGAGTAGCACAGCCCGATCTTGGGCGTTGAAACGAAAAATTGCAAAGCGCGCTGCAGGTCCAGGTGATTTTCAGCCGTTGGTTTCCGTGAGTGCTGGGCGAGCTGACTTGCGATGTAGGAGAGGTCTGGCCTGCAGGTGACAGAGGCGAAGAGAAGGCATCCCAGCTGCTGCTGGTAAGTCTGAATTCCAGCAGGGGACAGGGCTTTGTTGTCAGGTTTGTGGTTCGGTCCGGGGGTTCGATAGGGAGTCGAGAGAGGTGCGGGTGAAATCTTGAACCGCTTCCCTAACTCCTCTGCGTACTTAGCTGCTGACAGATGAATGGCTTCAGGCGCGTAGGAGATGTTGAGGCCTAGGAACTGCTTCACCTCGTAGTTGCACGTGATGTCGACGCGCCCTGCCAAGGCCTTCTCGAACTGCTCGAGAAGCTCGTTGCTCGAGCCTGTGTAAAGCAGGTCGTCGACGTACACCGTGAGGAGAATGTATTCCCCGCGGAAGTCGCGGCGGTACATCCCTAGGTCGTGGGGCATCTGCTTGAACCCGATTTCAAGCAAGATGTTGTGCAAGTACTGCTGCCACAGTCTTGGAGCCTGCTTGATGCCGTACAGTGACTTGCGCAGCTGGCATACCCGCGAGTCACTTTCGCCATAGGTGTGTGGCTGCTCCACGTAAATCACAGCGTCCACTAACGCGTATAGGAACGCGTTTTTGACATCGATAGCAGAGTGGCAGGTGCCTTGCAGCTGCGATAGCGAGTAAGATGCGGACGGAGGTGTGGCGACTGACGGGGGCGAATGTCTGGTCGAAATCGATCCCATGCCTCTGGTCATAGCCGCGAACCACCCATCGTGCCTTGAAGCGCTCAATGGTTCCGTCAGCCGCGGTCTTCACGCGAAAGACCCACTTCCCTGAAAGGATTCTTGCACCTTTGATTGCTGCGCGGTCGACGAGCACCCAGGTGTCGCGTGACTCTAGTGCCTTGATTTCCGCGTCCATTGCCTCACGCCATTCTTTGCTGTGTGGTCCAGAGAGGGCTTCGCGCGGGTTTCGGGGCTCGATGACGCGCGGCGCTTTCGAGGTTGCTGTGTGAAGTCCGAGCAGTTGTAGTCCTGAGACGGTGCTGTCGTGGCGACGCTGCGGGATGACTTCCTGCACGTCATCGTCGTCGCTCTCAGGTTCAGGTGGTGCTGATGGTGTTGTGCCTCCGCCGCTTCCGCCCGTTCCGCCCATTCCTCCTCCTGAGGAATCATCGTCGTCGTCGTCGCTGCTGTGCCGATCCTCCCATGCGAACTCGGCCCTGGTGTCTTGCTCCAGGAGTGCTGCAGCGGCTTCGTCTTCGGGCGTTGCGTAGCTGTGTCCGTTGTTCGCGTAGACGCGATCTGCGTTTCTCTGTTCGTCATCGCGGAATTGGTCGAGGAAGAGACGCTCGTAGAAGATTACGTCGCGGGCATGGGCGGTCTTCTGACTCAGAAGGTCCAGCACGATCCACGCCTTGTGCTCGTGGCTAATGCCGAGGTGAATTCCCCAGCGCGCGCGACTGGTGAATTTGCCGATGGTTGATGTCGGCGGTCGGTACTGCACCATGCACCCCCAGACGCGCAGCATCGATGTGTCCCCCTTTGTCCCAGTCCACTTGACGTGCGGGGACAGGTTGCCGGTAATTGCGGTGGTCGAAAGCAGGTTGTGCACCCGCACGGCGTGGTGCATCGCGTAAGTCCAGTAGATCGGCGGCAGCTTTGATTGCTTCATCAGCGCGCGCACCTTCGTCATGAGCGTGCGGTTCGTCCGCTCAGCTACGCCCTGTTGCTGGTGTGCGTAGGGGAGGGAGATGTGATGCTCGATCCCCTTTTGCGTCAGGAATGTCTGCATCTGATTGCTCCTGAACTCTGCCGCGCCGTCGGACTGCCAGATCTTGAGCTTCTTTCCAGATTGCCGCTCCGCATGTGCTAGCCAGAGGCGGAACACCTCGTAGGCTCTGTCGCGCGTCTCCACGTTCACGACCCATACATAGCGTGTTCCTGCGTCGATGAAGGTAAGCGTGTAGAGTTCGTCTTCGATTCCGCAATGCCCCACGTTCAGGAAATCGCTGTACACTTTGTGCAGCTTGGGGTATCGGTTGGTTCCAGGTTCGAGCAGCGGGAACGGTTGGTGGCTCAGCGCAGCTTCGGGGCAGACGGTGCAGTTGCGCGGATGTGTCGCGCCACTCACTTCGGAGCCATCAGGGCGCAGGAGTGCGCCAGGAGCGAAGACGCCTGCGTCGATACAATTTTTCAGCGTTGCGCGAGAAGGGTGTCCGAGGCGCTGGTGCCAGAGTGCATCGTCAGCGCGAAAGCCGGAGGTGCGCATGTAGCGCGCGCGCGCGCTTCGTCCGGGTCTTCATCGGGTACGGGAGCAGGTTCTGCTGCTGCTTCTTCTGCATCTTCTTCTTCTGCCGCGGTGGTCAGCATCAGCGCCAGAAACTCTCTGTCGCGAATCTCAGAGAGTGGGATGTTGGTCCCAGGGATGGTTCCAGGGACAAGGGTAGGTTGGCGTGGTTCGGGAGCCGGTCCGTAAGCGGTGCGACGCGGGGTTGACGGCTCGTTGCCCCAGGTAATGGTGTCCCACGGGTCGCGATGCGGGGGAATGTCTGCAGGAGGTGGTGCGAGGGGAATGCGGCGCGGGGGACGACCGAGAGGAACGACTGCAGGTGCTGCTTCGGTCTCCGCGGCTTCTTCCTCTCCCCCCCTTCGTTCTTCGCGGGAAGTGCCCCAGCCGCTATTGTCGGCGCCAGATGCGGCGCCCCATCCGCCGGTTGCGGTTGCCCAGGTTCCGCCTGTGTTGCCCCAGTCGCCAGCCTCAGTCGTTCCTTGTCCGCCGACGCTTCCCCACCCCCCTTCATTGGTGGCGCTTTCTTCAGCTTCGGCGCCCCATGCGGCGCAAGCGAACGTTCCGCGTGCCTCGGTGAGGCTTTGTTGGCGAAGCTCCTCTGCTTCGCGGCGCGCCAGTTCTTCCTCTTGTTCCACGGTGAGTTTCTTCGCCGTGGGGTCGCGCCAATGTGGGTAAATCTGCAGAAAATCCTCGCGAGTGTAGGGGCGTGCCAAGCCACGCGCATCGAAGGTACCGACACCAGTTCCACGAAGCATCCCTCGAAGATGTTGAGAAGGGGGACCTGTGAGGGGGTGCTCAGGCGTGCCGAACACGCCATGTGTGGTGACTTCGAGTTCGAGTTGCGACATCCCTTCATCGGGGGGCGCGTTGCGCTCTGCTTCCGCGATGGCGGCGAGTCCGCGGCCTGCGATTGCGCTCGTCGAGGTCGTCGGCGTGTGACAATCCCTGCAGATTCCATCTGGATCGGGGTTGTGAAGTGCCGTTTCGCGTGGGTGGGGATGATGCGGCACCCACGGCCTGCCGTCAGGGTGCTTCCAGTCCCTGCGGTGGATGTGTTCGAATCGCAGTGGCACGAGGTCAATTAGCTCGTGCGAATCGCCGCTGCAGTCGGGAATGTCGAAATCCAGGATGTACACTCCATTCTCGGAGTGTGCTCGTCCGATCTGCCTGCGGGGGAAGTTGCGCGATTCGTAGTGCAGCAGAATGTCGCGCGTCGCGCGATCTGTGCTGAGTTCTACGCCGCAATCCATGAGCTGTGCGGCGGACAAGAGGTTGAAGCGCAGGTTCTGGACGATCAGCACATCGTTGAGTGTGATGTGCGTGCGGCTTCCGCGTGCTTTGAGCACAACGATGCCTTGCGCGTTTGCGCGCAGGCGCGTGTTGTTCGCCACTGTGACGTAAGTGACTGTAGGAGTGGGGACGGCGTTGGATATGTAACGCTCGGAGCCCACCATATGCTGGCCGCAGCAGCTGTCCAGGTACCAGGTGTTGTAGCGCTTGTTGTTGTCACGTGCGAGCAGCGCCAGTCGCGGCGTGACGATGTGCGGGGTATCGAACTTCAGAAATTGCTCGCGCGAGAGCCAATCAAGTGGCGCCACCCGCATGTCTGGCACGTGCGGGGGACTCTCAAGCAGCGGGACTGGGAGATTCCAGTCCTGGTCGTCGTCGTCGGTGAAGTCATGGCGCGGACTGAATGGGTTGTTGTTGGAGAACGCGCCAATGGGGTGCGGTGCTGGCTCAGGTGATGGTGAGCGCACGCGGCGACGACGGGACTCGCCTGTCATGGCCATGTTGCTCATGACATTGCGTACTGTGGCAGTCGGTGGCGGCTGCTGCTGCTGATGCTGAACCGCGGGGTTCAGGTTGCGCGTGGGAGGGGGCTGATAGCCCTGGGCTGGACGCACGTCGCCTCGTACGTCTTGTCGGCCGGACCAGTTGCTCGGATTGGTCTGGCGAGGGCGAGATCGGGACTTGCATCGATCTGCCAGATGCCCGAAGTTCCTGCAGATTTTGCAGTAGAGGCGCCTCGGACGTCGCTCTTCGTTGTTGTCGGCGTAGAAGGCGATCCGTTCTCTTTCTCGTCGTGGCGCTGGTCGCTGCTGGTCCATATCCCGTTGTTCGACGAGAAGGGCGGCGCAAAGGGCGGCCTCCGAGATGACCCCCTAATGTCGGAGAAGCGCCTTGCAGGGCCGCCACTCTGGGCCGAGCCCTTGAAGCACGATGTTAACGAAGATTTCTTCAGATATCGTGCTTCCCAACTTCACGATCTGATCGCGAAGGCTCCGACAGCGATTAAGGTAAGTGTTGACCTTCTCCCCTGAGATCATCTTGGTTTCCAGGAGTTCCTGGAGCAGTCGGCTCGACGAGACAGAGTCCTTGGGCTGATACACTCCTGTCAGGTGTCGCCAGGCGTTGAGGGCTGGAGCAGCTGTCGTTTTGTACGAACGGATGTTCAGCTGCTCCGCCGGGGACATATTCCGCAGGAGCACCCCGTACGCCATCAGTGATTCGTTGTAATACCTCGCCTTGGCGTCGTCGGTGTCCTCGGCAGGCTCGGCGTAGCTCCCGTCGAAGTAGTGGAAGATTTGGGCGTTCTGCAGCAGGAGCTCCAATTCGAAGCTCCAGGTATAGAAGTCTCTGCCGTCAAAGCTGGAACTTGTCTTTATTTTTGATATGCTCAGAAACTTTGATTGAGCTGAGAGAATTGCCTCTTCACTGGGACGGGGAGCCTTGGGGGTTGAGCCATTTGTGTCGAGGGAGAAGGTTTGCGGGACGGTGTTCTGCCCAGTTGGGCCCGGTTGGGTTGGTTGCGAGGATGTTCCCGCATCGCCGTTCCGCAATGTTTGGAGCCCTTGCTCCAGACTGGTGAGTCGCTGAAGAAGTTGTGCGAGGACTTCGGTGCCGATCGTTGTCGTTTCCTCGCTTGTCGCAGCCGGATTGGTGCGTGCTTCAGCCGTCAGATTAGTCTGACCACCAGATCCTCCGGCCATTCTCACACGCGAGCGTGTGCCGGTCGCCACTTTCCGAGTGTCGCAATTTTCGGGAGTGGTGTTGCGAAGGATTCCCGAGCCGCTCTGATACCATGCTACGATCAGAGAATGATCGCTGACTAGGATCTTACTCGGGAATGTTCGCACACAGAGAAAAGTTGGTTGGTGGGCCCGTGATCTCAATAGCAGAGTGAATGTAAATGCTTGAGATGAATAAAACATGCAAATACAACGATATAAATATGAGTACAGGGGAATACGAAGCGACCTAGCTAGCCATGTACTCTAAGGGGTACATTCCCTTATTCGAATTCAAACCAACCGTGCGGCCCGAACAGTTACGAAACTGTTCCCGCCAGATTCATTGTCCCTGCAGCTGCCCGATGCCGTTTTTCTCCGACGGTCTAGATCCACCCTAACCGTCTGACGCTTCGAGTCAACTCTGACTGTCTGACGGTTCGCTTTCTTGCTTCGATACTGCGTGCTTCTCTTTGCTGCGGTGAGGAGTGCTCAGTAACAATTACATGTTACTATTCGTAACAGAGCGAGATAATAGACTTTTTTGGTTTAAAAACTTTTCTACAAGAGAAACTTTTTTTGTTTAAAACCCGTGTTTCGGAAAGTGTGTCAGAATTTCGAGAAGTGTGTCAGAACTTGGTGCATCGGGATTCGTCATTTTAGTCTGGAGCGGGCGGGAAAAACCAGAATCGATATCATTTTGGGCGAGGGTTTCTTCTAGTTACCATTCGCGTGATCAGGTGCTAGTGTATAGTTACCAAACGCGTTAAGCGAGTTACCAAACGCGTTAAAACAACATGTAATTGTTACCGTACGCGTTATAGTGCCCCATATAAGTTACCATTGACATATTTTCCCTTATCCATTGGCTCGTTGCATGATTCAGTTTTGGTGCTGCTGGCCCGCGTCTGCGAGTCCAAGCAAGTCAACCAGCAAATAGTGAAACGCCCGTCCCATCCGTATCCTCTTTGCTTGTGTCGTGTTGATTACGTTTTCAGCTTGCCTGGCTTCGTTCAGTTCTTTTCCTACGCACTTCGCTCGTTGCATTTTCAGCTCCACGATCATCTCTGCTGAATATCACAACGAGGTCAAGACCGCGTCAGTTTCACAGAGTCCGGGAACCTAAATAGGGCTTCACCACGTTAGTTGGCTCACATGCACTGCTCTTCCTGCTGAATTTACAACAATGGGGGGGAGATGGTATTTGACTTCTTGTTTTAGTGTTAGTTTTGCTGATGACCCTCTTATTTCCTCTCTAAGATTAGTTTGATAAGAATCAAGAAGATTCGACAGCAGCCCTTCTTTCAAGGAGGCTGACGGCTTCTTTGTTCATCAAGACATACGCGATGTGCACTTTCTGTTCAGATTTTAGGACTCCTCAACAAGCTAGGGACGATCATATCTAGATTTGTTGGCGTCGGATGGCCTGGTCCGGTCTACTTAGCAAGCAAGGGCCCCTCATATTTTACCGATCGATCCGATGCTAAACGCGAACTTGATTTGGTTGGCCCCCGGCGCATAGCGCGCTGATGACCACCTCCTACCGAGAATCTTCTACAGGTTACTAAAATCTGACCGGTTAGCCTCAAGATTAGTAGCCAGTGCGAGCCGCGCGTCGCCAACGCTTTTTCCAAGGCCTACGACACTTTCCGTGTACAAACTAACATCAAGCATAAAGATTCCAGCAGCACAAGGCGTTGCGTCAAGTCTATTAGCCTCGTTACATCAAGTACACCAAAACTCCGTGTGGTGTGAGTCACTTCGAAGCATTCCAGGTTTCGTCCTCAGCCTTGAAGGCTCCCAAGCAGAATGATTCATACCGCAACACCATCCCATCGTCTACCACACTTACAATACGCCCTCCTCCTCCTCCTTCTCCTCATCAGCGCGCTTCACGCTCCTCCCTCCATCTTCGTCGGCAAAACTCGCGGCTCCGTCCCGCTCCTAGCGCTAGCCGCATCGCAGTTTCTAGGCGATGCCGCGTCGCAGGAAGCGGAGGCGTTAGTGAAAGCGTGGTCGGAAGCATACGGGCTGTCGGAGAACTCCGTGCTCCCCCCTTCCGCCGTCTCCCTTCCCGCGGGCGTGCCCGCTGCGCCGCACCTGGAGGACTGCGCGCGAGCGAGCGCGGAGCGTGAGGCGTGGGAGCGGAGAGGCGCGCGGGGAGAGGAGCCCGCTTGGACCCGCGGAGCTCCAAGGCAGGCGGATGCTGCTGCTGCTGCCGGTGGTGCTTCCCCTGGGTGCTCGGGGCAAGCGCAGGGGGAGGAGTCCCCCCAGCCGCCTTGGGTAAGGGGGTTTAGTGCTTACCCTACTGCGCTGCTGTAAGGTGTGTAGGACAGTGGAGAGTGTGGAGATAGTTGGATGTTGCACGAGAATTCCGGGATGGCTTATGCCAATGTCATTGTTACTGTCACTGTCACTGTCACTCTCTGTCACTCTCTCTGTAAATGTCAGCGTCAATGTCAATGTCAATGTCAGTGTCAATGTCAGGGTCAGTGTCAATTCAGTGTCAATGTCAGTGTCAATGTCAGGGTCAGAGTCAGTGTCAATGTCAGTGTCAATGTCAGGGTCAGTGTCAATGTCAGTGTCAATGTCAGTATCAAATGTTAGTGTCAACGTTAAAGCCCGCGGCCCAAATTGCGGGCCGCGCGGGTCAAGCTTTTAAAACTTGACGAACTAGTGTTTGAAAGGTTTGAAAAAAAGCGTGCCTGCAGTTTGGGACTTTTGGGAACTGAACCAACCCCCAGGGCGAAATACGAGGGCGGGCTGGGTTTGGCGAAAAAAACGAAAAAAGCGAAATCGGAATCTTTCGCCAAAACCCTCACCACAAAAACCCCCTCGCGTCAACCTTTTAAAACTTGTGCAATTTGGGCTGCCGGCTTTAAGGTTAACATTGTCAATGCCAAAGGTGCAAAAAAACGACGTTTTTTTCAAAATTTGGCCGTTTTTTTCGATATCGTACCATACCATCGTATAAAACGATAAAAAACGGTCAGGACAAAAAAATAATTTGGGTGAAAAAAACGATCGTTTTTTTCAACCGTTTTTTTCGAACCACTTTTTATGCTTACCTTTACTTTGTAATTAACATGTTTTTAACTGTGCTGGTTTACCAAACCAACAAAAGCATGAAAAAAAAAAAGGAATTCATGCCAGGTTTTTCATCCAGTCGCTCACATTTTGTCTTTGTGAAGATGATAGCGATTTTTATTTAATAAGTTCACTTGATACACTCCTATTCTATATGTTCGGTTTCATCAATCAACTATATTTTCAATGTAATTGTTCTCGTACGCATACTTGTTGTATATGTGAATGGTGATTGTTGTTATTGTTTTGCTTTGTTCTGATATTGTTTATTTTTTATTATTTTTTTTTTTCTGTTGTCTAACAAAAGAACGTCGTTTTTTTCCCAAAACCTATCGTAAAATACAATCGTTTTTTTTCAATCGTTTTTTTCCGCAATCGTTTTTTTCCACCTAACGCCAACACCAACGTCAATGGCAATGGAACTGTAAATGTTAATGTCACTGGCAACGTCCATGGCATTGTCAATGAGAATGTCAGTGTCAAGCATAGAAGCGTTCCAAGCAATACACACTCTCTTTGTATAAGATCCACGAGACAGTAATCTAGTTTTGAGACATCTCAACACTGGCAACGTCCATGGCAATGTCAATGAGAATGGCAGTGTCAACGTCAATGTCAATGGCAATAGCAATGGCTGGCTATGTCAATTCCAATGTCAAAGTCAATGTCGGCGTTCACCCGTAAGTTTCAATTTTCAACGCATGCCTTTTGCGCTCCATTGTTAAAGTATTCTCAATAAAAGAACTCTCTTAATCCGTCTGTTTCCCCACCCATGTTCCGCACAGATCAGAGGGTTGGATGAAGCCAATCTGCCGCTGACACGTGTTGTGCAGAGGGACATCTGGCGGCATCAGTTCCCACCTGGGGATTGCACCGACAAGCGCCTGCTCATTGCCAAGTGGCCCAAACCTGGTGGCCACGGGGCTGGCTCTCAGGTGAATCTGATGGGCTCTCAGGTGAATTTGATGGGCTCTCAGGTGAATCTGATGGGCTCTCAGGTGAATATGATGGGCTCTCAGGTGAATCTGATGGGCTCTCAGGTGAATCTGATGGGCTCTCAGGTGAATCTGTTGGGCTCTGAAGTGAAATTGATGGGCTCTTAGGTGAATTAGATGGTCTGTCAGGTGAATTTGATGGATTGTCCTGCAACTTTGATGCCTTCACACGTGCATTTGATGGGTTTTCAGGTGAAAGTAGTATGCTCCTAGGCGTAATTGTTGGGCTTAAGTTAGGTGAATCTGATGGGCTATCGGATAATTCTGAAGGGCTTAGGTGATTTTATCCGTTCTCAGGTGGATTAATGGGCTTTCAGGTGAAATTAATGGGCTTACAGGTGGATCCGAAAGCCCAAGAATGAAGTGCTCGTGGAAGATCCTAACACCTGCCTGCTTCATGCTGTCATTGCTGAGCTTCTCAGTCAACTGCATGTCTCCATACATCTCACCCCACCCACCATCCCACCAGGTGCATGTGATGTCGGCCATGCTCAGCCTCGCCATGCTCAACAACAGAGTGCTCGTGGAGGACCCCGACACCTACCTGCGCGCCCGCACGCCCGACTGTGAAGGTAAGACCTTTTCTCCCACCCACCCTCATGCACCCCTCCCCATGCCCCCCTCCTCATGCCCCCCTCCCCATGCCCCCCTTTCCATGCCCCCCTCTCATACTCCCCTCCCTTCCCCATATCCCCCTCCTTATACCCCTTTCCTTATACCCCCTTCACCATACCCCCTCCCTCACCATATCCCACTCCTCATGTCCCCTCCCCAACCCCCCTACCCACATTAAACTCTCCATACTCACCCCCCCCATAACCCCACCTCGTTCCCCCCTCATCATACCCCTCTCCCCACACCCTGCTCCCCATACCAGTTGCAGGGACTGATACTCCCTCCCCATCATACCAGTGGAATGCCACCACATGGCCATGCAGCAGCTGAAACTCATACCCACATCCCCATAACCACCTCCCCATATCCACCTCCCCATACCCACCTCCCCATACCCACTTTCATACACCCACCTCCACTATCCACATCCTGTTCCCCTCTTCCCCTTCCCATACCCCACCAGCCGTGGGGCACAACGGTCGGTGGGACTGCTACTTCTTCCCCATCACATCGTTGGAGTGTTTCTAACTGCTCCCCTATCATCCCTATCCCCCCTACCCCTCTCCTAAATCCAACCTCCCCCCTACATACCCACCAGCCGTGGGGCACAACAGCAGGTGGGACTGCTACTTCTTCCCCATCACCTCAGTGGAGTGTCGCCGAGTGGCCGTGCAGCAGCTTGTCACCAACACGCTCCCCGACTGCGCCGGGATGGGCTTTGAGGCCGCTGCTGCCTCGCCCGATCGCTTTGTGTGCATCGGCATGGCGAATTCTATGGAGTCCTCTGCTGCTAGGTGGGTACGGAAGGGTGGAATGGGGAAGGGGGAGCATTGATACGATTTTTCAGAGGTTTATTGCTAAGGTGTGCAGAAGGGTAGGTGCCTTGCGTGGCCATGCAGCAGCTAGTCACCAACACGCTTCCCGAATGCGTCGGCATGGGCTTTGAGGCCGCCGCTGCCTCTCCCGGCCGTTTCGTGTGCATCGGCATGGCCAACTCGTCGCTGCCAGGTGGAGGAGTGGGAGGGGAAAGAGGAGGAGGAGGAGGAGGAGGAGGAGGAGGAGGAGGAGGAGGAGGAGGAGGAGGAGGAGGAGGAGGAGGAGGAGGAGGAGGAGGAGGAGGAGGAGGAGGAGGAGGAGGAGGAGGAGGAGGAGGAGGAGGAGGAGGAGAGCAGCAGCCTCGACGAGATGACAGAAGAGGAATGAAAATGTACACATTTCTCAAATGGCCAGCGTGGTTCTCCATATTGGCGGAGGAATAGTCCCGTCACAAGTTGAGCAAGAGGGTGGAAAGTTTTACAACCTTCGGGACAATCCCAAACGGTATCTATGGTGCATCAAAAGCGGGAAAACACAACTTCAGAATTGAATCAACCGGGAAAACACGAGAATTTCCTAAGACCGATGCCAGAATGGCTTCCGAGTTCGCGCATGTCCTGTTAAGAGTACCACTGCCTGTTGCCCATCCCCCCCATCCTGTGGCAGCCTGTGAGGCGACGCATATCTGAGCACAGCATGAGCGGTGGAGGCAAAGGGGCGACTCATGGTTCCCCTCCACGGTACCCCTTCTTCCCATACTTACCTCCCTCCCCCAAACCCCCATCCTGTGGCAGCCTGTGAGGTGATGCGCATCTGAGCACAGCATGAGCGGTGGAGGCAAGCGGGCGTCTCATCTCATGGCCTCCCCCTCTTCCCCTTCACGGTACCCCCCTTCTTCCCATACTTACCCCCCTGGAACCCCCATCCTGTGGCAGCCTGTGGGGCAACGCATATCTGAACAGCACATGCACAGTGGAGGCAGAGGGACGCCTTATTGTTTCTCCCTTCCCCACACTGCTACCCCGCGCTCCCGCTTGTTGCCCCCCTGTATCCCCCCCTGCATCCCCCCCATCCTGTATCAGCCTGTGGGGCGACGCGTATCTCAACAGCACGTGCACGGTGGAGGCAGAGGGGCGACTCATGCCTCTTGACCCTGAACTCCGCAAGGTGACTATAAGAATGAACGGTGACTGTAAGGAGTGTGCCAGGAGAATTTACTAGTGTTTTTGAGTAGTATTAAACGCACCTGATCCTGTGAAAGGTGACAATAAGGGGTGTGCCAGGGGTATTCAGAAAGGGGGGTGCGAGAAGAATTCAGAACTTGAATTTTCTAGAGGTGACGTGACGTGACGTGACGTGACGTGACGTGACGTGACATGAGTTTTATATTGTCTCATGACGTGACTGGAAGGGTTGTGCGTGAGGGTTGAGATTCATCATACATGTAATCATGTGATGGTGTATGTGTGAGGTCTTAATACGGACAATGTGTGTGTGATGCAGTGCGGCCGCTTCAGACTCAGCCTTGCACCGTGACTGTGTGTGTCCCCCTTTTATTCTGTTCCTGTGCAAGCTGTTCCTTTGCACTTCTTGCAATTGACTGGCAGTGCGTTCCAAAAGTAGCTCTTGAACCTTCCCCAATTCTCGCCCCTCTTCCCCCCTTTCCCATCAATTGCCCCCAGGTGCACTGGTGATGGTCTCAGCCATTGCGTTTTTTATAATTCTCTTGTTGTCGTGTCTTCTCTCTATCCTCCTCTACCCCCTCCCCTTTCTCCCTCCCCCCAGGTGGACAGGTGGCGGGCGCAGGCAGTGCGATTCATTGCTTGAGTTATTCCTATTATGTTCCCCTTCCCCCTCGCCAGGTGCACAGGTGGCAGGCTCAGGCAGTGCGATTCATTGCTCCCTCAGTGAAGCCAATTATATCCCCCCTCCCCCTCGCCAGGTGCACTGGTGGCGGGCGCAGGCGGTGCGGTTCATCATGCGGTGGCCATCAGCCCATCTCTGCCACGTCACCAACCAGGAGAGGCACCGCGCCTTCGGCACGCTCGCAGCCAATCACGTCGCTCGCTTCCTTCAAACCCAATCAGAAGCCCTCTCCTCCCTCTCTCACAGCACCGCCTCTGCTGCTTCTGCCACCTCTGCGGCCACCTCTGCTGCACCTACCGCACTCAACGTCCCAACTAATGCAACTGACTGGGAAGCAAGAAAGAGAAGAGCAGCAGAACGGTTGGCGGCCCTTGCAGGTTCCTCCTCCTTGTCTTTCCACGCAGACGCCACAGGCAGTGCCACAGGGGGGTCTGGTGAGAGTGACAGCGGCTCGGATGCCAGCTGGTCGTTGGGAGTGCAGGAGCCGTACATGCCGCGGCCGATAGTAAGTCTGCATGTAAGGGGTACGGACAAGTTTGCAGAGATGGGGCTGACCTCCCTCGACTCCCACCTCTTCCACATGAATCGTCTCCGCCACCACGGGCTTGACCTCTCCCACGTCTGGCTCAACACTGAGACTCAGGTGAGTTGCTTGTCAGATTGTGTTCTTCCTGTTTGTCGTTCATGTGTACACACCGCACACACGTACGCACGAAATCGCATGCGCGCACGCACACACACAGACACACAAAAGCAAGCATGCGCGCGTGTGCGCTCATATATGTATTTCGTCAGTGTTTGCAACACGGGATATGCTACAGGGCATTTTGTCTGGTGCATTACCTTACCACCCTGTTTTCCAGTCTTCTTCCTTCCTCTGTCCACCACACGACAGTATCTCTTTCTGTTCTTTCTACCCCTCGCCTTGACAAACAATCTGCTTCCTCCCACCCTCCTCCTCATCTCCCCCCACACCACGCAGGCCAACGTGGACCGAGCAGCGGATCGACCCTTGTGGTGTTTCTTCTGCTCGTCTAACTCGCGGCAGCAGGACGTGACAAGCGGGATGAGGCAGTGGCTGATTATGTCGGACTGTGTGCTTCCTCCAAACCCTCCTTGTCTCCCCACGCCACACAGGCCAATGTGGACCGAGCAGCAGATCAGCCCTCGTGGAGTTTCTTCTACTCGTCAAACGCACGGCAGCAGGGCGCAGCAGGATCGCTGCGGCAGTACGAGCGGGATCAATCTGTGGCAGTGAGCTTTGCGAGCGTGCTGATCGCTGCGCAGTGTGATTACTTCGTCGGCAGCCTCGGCTCCAACTGGAGTCGCCTCATGAATGAACTCCGCTCCACCAATGGCAGATTGCTGGCTGGATTTGTGGCCGTCAATTTTGGAGAATGGTGAAATGTTTCCACAAGCAAGAGTTTAAATGTAAATAATTACGTACAAATTAGAGACATGATGAACTGCTGCTTCATCACCAGCCTGAGTTGCCCAGAAGGGCAAGAGAGGGGAGGGAGAGGGGGAGGGGGGGGGGGGGGGGGGGGGGGAAGTATAGAGTGGGCGAGAATGTGCAAGAGGGGCTGTCGCTCCAGCCTGTCTATTGTTTGTGACATCAGGAACTAGAAGAGGCGATGGGCCGATGGCAAAGCAAAACACTTTTTATTCAAGCACGCCTCTACTTCTGTCTCCTCCCCACAATAAGCCTTCTACAGGCTCAATGTAGACTTCTATTTTACAGGCTCCATACTACAGCCACATCGAAGCCTGCTAGATCAAAGCTTGCTTCAGTGGGAAAGGATGAGCCACACAGCACTGGACATTCAAGAGCCTTCTGGACTTCCACCAGGGACCAGCTGCCAGCGGGAAACAAGGGGAAGGTTGCAAAGGAAGGGGGAAAGAGGATCGTGAGGAGAGCAGGTATGCAATATTCAATAGCTTCCAACGCAATGTTTGTTTTTACCGGGTTTCATGAGCTACAGGTATGTCCATATAAACAAGGCATGCGAGTTTCGTAAGCATCTGCCACGAAAACTGTTGATACAGAATCTGTGTGCTGCCTATTGGGGGAGGAGGAGGGTGGGGAGGCGTGGGGTTGGAGAGAGAGAAGTTCTGGCTGGGTGGGTGCAAGGGGTCTATGTGGGGTTGCAGAAGAACATGTAAAGCAGAGAAGCAGACAAAAGAATCAAGCAAAGGAATAACGTGAAGGAATCGAGACGGGTTAAGCGGGGGAGGGTCATGCAGCTCACAATGGCGATGTTGTTTCCGTTGAGCAGTATTTGATCCAGCTTGGTCACTCTGCTGCCCTCTGCTGTATGCTCGCTGCCATGTCAGCATGACAGCATGACATCGAAATGGATAAGCATGACAGCAAGGCCACGTCAGGATTGGAGAACGGGGGCACATGGTATTTTAAGGGTTTTGGAGAAACGTAGGTGCATTCTATGGACAGGTGGAGGTGTCAACAGTTGCAAATGGGGTCTGGAAATGATAAAACTTGCTACTCAGTCACAGCCTACAGGACCATGTTGAGTTTTGGAGGCGTATATTCTTGCAAGGTGCACAACTGGCTGTTCAGATTCACAACTCAAGTCACATTCTCAAGCATCACGCATTCGGATTTCACAGCTCGCACACTGATATCACTATTCGGTCACTTCCCAGCACCAACCTTTCCATAAAAAAGACTCACTATTCAGTGACGTCTTCAAGCACCATGTTGACGAACGAGGTGAATTCTAAATCGACTCAAAAGATAACTCACTATTCAGTGACGTCTTCAAGCACCATGCTGACGAACGAGGTAAATTCTGAATCAACTCAAAAGACAAATCACTACTCAGTGACGTCTTCAAGCACCATGTTGACGAACACGTCGAAGCATCTCACAGCTCGCACACTGAACTCATTGACAATTCGGCAAACACAACTTACTACTCAGTGACGTCTTCCAGCACCATGTTGACGAACACGTCGAAGCCCCTCAGCGTGCCCACTAGCTCCTTATCGCCCTTCATTATTACCCAGATCTTCGACCCTATGCACCGGTCGATCAGCTCTGTCGCGCGCACGCAACACAGGGAGTGAGAGGACACATACGTATTATCCCTTCATGATTATTTCCTCTGCACGTATTGATGAGCGGAAGCAAGCAGCGAGGTAAATATCCGCGGAACGAGAAGCGAAAGCAATTGCAATACGAATCAGCGCGGCTGGTTGTACTCGTTGCAAGTGACGCACCTGTGGGCATGAGATGGCTCGGATTGTGCGCCATCCTAGCGACAGAAAGAGTGCTGCGGAGCACAAGGAAATGAGATTCCTGACACGAATGCCTGCGCTGATCGAGTCAGTAGTATGGCGCAAAATGCGCCGTCAAAAGAGTCAAGTTACTCTTCGCGTGCTAAGCATGTAGGAATGAAACTGGCGGTAGGAATGCGCTTGCTGGTGACAACGAAAGACCCTACGACAACTCCAGGAGGGAATACTCTGTCAGTCCACCCAATAAAAATCAGGACCTAGAGTGTTGCGGAGAGCTTACGAGCTTTAAACTTGAAGTTGCGTTTGGAATGTCGTACGCCTCTCCTTGAGACGTGAACACTTAGCAAAAGTTGAGATCCACAACTGAGTACTGTTTGATGTGTAACGGTAGGAACCAACACCCTTATGTAAGCGCCGGATCAAACGCACTGAGAGGAAACGTTTCAAAGCCCCTGCGCCACATGCTAGAACAGTTGGAACAGAAGTCACCCACTTACCACTCTGGATGTTTAACATATACTAATGCACTTCGCTTATAAAAGAAGAATGACAGAACTCACGAGAACCTCTGAACCGAGTTCAAATTCAAACCTTCCATTCAGCTCGGATCCGACTTTGAAGAGCTTTTTTCAGAGCAGAATCTGGCTATGTCTCCTCGATAGTCTCCAGTCAGGGACCACAGTTGGTTTTTCACCGAGCCTTTGGCTGCTCCCATACCACGAAATCGTCGGAACCTAGGGAACTACTTTTGTTTTGTTTTCGAAAGGGTAGGCGAGAGTTTTGCCGCGCGCGATTCTTGCTGTCGCTCTCTAGCCTTCTGTAGTTGTTTCCGACCTGAAACTGGGAATTCACATTCTGCCCAAGAAATTTCTTACCCGTCCCAGTGAACTCCGGAAGCGCGCTTGTCGATCATTTCGCAAACGAGCCTCTAGTTTCGTCGCAACGAAGCTCGCGAACTCGTCCGAGCCTGAAACAGCCACCTCTTGAAGGGCAGCGGAACTGAAATTTCTCGCGCCGCAGCCTTGCCCGTGAGAATCGAGCAGCCAGCAGATTCATTTAGTATGTTTGCCCTTATAGAAATTTCAAGCCGGGCAGCTTGCCGGAGCAGAGAGCTCAGAAGATCCTGGAGGGTGAAAGCGCAGGAGGAGTTCCCCAAGCCTGTTCCACCCCCTCTGCTGCTGCTCCCCGCAACTCTCCTCCCTCCTCTCCTCTGCCTTGTGCCTCCTCGCCTCAGTTACAAATCATCATTTCCTCAGCCCAATCATTTTCAGAGTCTTACTTCCAAGTTTCCTCTAAAGAGTCTTGACAGCAATCTTTTCACAAAGCTTCACACTTGCTATTGTGTTCCAAATTCCTACCGTAGAAGCTTTTGTTCTCGAGGCGTTCTTCTCATATCGTACTCAGATTCCCCTAGATTTCATGGCATCAGCTGATTATCCGACCTTCTCTGAAGCCCTTCGTCTCTGGAAGAACCGGTCTGCTCTCCTGCAGTCGCAGGTTCAAGTCCCAGCTGTATCATCTCCCTATTCGGCTGCAGAGGAGGAGGACTCGCAGATTGAGGCGTCGTGGTACTCCTCTGAGGCTGCACAGGAGTCTACCGAGTCTGCAGTGGGTTCGTTTGAGGCGGAGGAAATCTCCTACGAAGCTGTAGGGTACTCTTCTGAAACCTCAGAGGAGCTCTCTGCAGCTGTGGATGGCTTCCCTGAACCTGCAGAGGCATCCATTGAGGCTGCGGTTGAATCTTCTGACAAGGACTTACGGATGGAGTGTGATGGGGTGAGTGTGTGCAGCATCATCGCCAGCATGATTAGCATGGTGGACAGCAGCTGCAATACGCTTCTCAGCAGCAGCTTCGGCAACGTGACACGTCTTTACAGCAGTCAAGATTACGTGGACTACAGCAAAAGCTTCTGTTTTGCCGTGCCTTGGGCAGCAGTGACCAGAGAGGCTGTCACTGCTGGTCACAGCAAGCTCAGGAAGTGCAACAATGGTGACTTGAAGCGGGAACCTGACCAAGTCTTGAAGTCAGCAGTGACTACAGAGCTGGCTTCAAGCAAGCGCTCAGTCTCAAGAATCGCGTTGGCTAGCTTGAAGCTTCTGCCTACGCGCATTCCCAAGCCTGGCAACGCACGTGCTCCTGCTTTGAAGACCGTTGCTGCAGAGGAGAGGAATGTTCTGCATGGAACTGTGTGTTCGGGCATTCCCAAGCCTGGGAGCGCCCGTGCTCCTGCTGCGAAGAGCATTGCTGTGGAGGAGAAGGTTCTGCATGGATCCGTGTGCTCTGAAAATGGTCCGGGATCCAAACAAGAAATCAGGAGGCGACAGGAGAGAGTTAACACTGTAAAACCTGAGGGGAAGAAAGGCAATGTGAGGGTGACAAGAGTGGCCGCAGTGAGGCCTCCCTGGCGGCCTTGAAGACTGGGGTGTGGCGATAAGAGTGGTCAAAGTATCTGGTCTGGTACAAGTTAATGCTCCTGGTGTGGCTGGCAGCGTTAACTAGGTGTAGTCTTGTCAAATATGTGCATCATTTGTTTAGGTCTTGTTTGATCAATGTAGTGCTGCTAACCATGTCTAGCAATGTGTAAATGTTCTAATCGTTGCTTACGAGTCCGTCTGTGTTTGGAACAAGTCGTACATTCGCTCCGCAGCCACACTGCAATATGAAGGACGGACTGTATACAAGACAAACAAGCAGTTTCAGTTTTTTCACTGCTTCATTTGTGTAAGCAGCTTCCTTATCAGCTTCCTTACCGTACCGTGTCTTACGGTAATCAGGATGCACTGCGTTTGTGATGAATACAGAAGGCTGAAATGCTCTTCTTGTGTTTTACACACACGTGCCAGCACTTGCACATTGTTGTAACATAACTTCAGCACTGCATGTGCTTCACCCAGTGCAGCACATGCCCTAAACTGTGCTGCCATCCCCTGGCTTCAACACCCATGCAGCACCATTAGTGACACACAACTCCTTCAGAACCTGCTCGTAAAAGGACGAACCGAACAATATTAGGGGCGTTGAGCTGAAAGCGGAGAAGAATAAGGAGAGCTGCCTTGGTCCTTCGCAGCAGGGAGGGAGGAAGGCAGGCTCACCCGTTGGTACGTTGCGGCGGGAACTTGAGCTTTAAGTGCAATGCGCGTGGCCTCCACTATCTCTGTTCGCTTCAGCCCTACCCCGCCTGCGCCCTTGGCTCTCAGCAGTGCAATCACCACCTCCCTGTGCCATGCATTGGGATGGTGGGAGGGAGTGAGGAAAGAGGTTACAACACATTCTTTCAGGCGTTTTGAGAGGGTTGTGCATTTTGATCACGGGTTGTGCATTTTGATCACGGGTTGTGCATTTTTATCACGGGTTGTGCATTTTGATCACCCTTGCCTGGTAGATGCAGGAAAGCTAAGAAGCACATGGGAGAAGGCAGGCACATAATGGCAACCAAAAGAAAAAGGAAAGGAAAAGGGAAAGCATATGAAGGAAATACTTTAGATGAGGTTCATGAAGCACATAGGACAGGGCACGTGAAAGTTAAAGTGGAAAAGAAGAACAAAACATCAACTCAAAGAAAAAGGGAGCACCTGAAGGGATCGACTTCTGGATCATTGAGTGTTGGGAGGAAGTATATTCCATTGATGCTGGTGGCCACCTGCATGGGACAAGGCAGGAAGGCATGTCATTGGGTTAAGTTATGCAGGCAGAAAAGCAAGCAGGAAAGCAGGCAGAGTAAAAAGGCACTTGATAACTAGGAGGCTGTAGTAACCATGTAAGAGGATGGCACTATGTGACAATGTGAGATCATGTGGGACTGTGCAACACAATGTGGGACATTTTGTGACAACGCAAGACAATGCATGGCCAAGTTGTGTCAATGTGTGACAATGAGTGAGAAATGTGTGACAATGTGAGACAATGAGTGAGAAATGTGTGACAATGTGAGACAATGAGTGGAGAATGTGTGACAATGTGAGACAATGAGTGGAGAATGTGTGACAACGTGAGAAGATGAGTGAAGAATGTGTGACAATGTGAGACAGTGAGTGAAGAATGTGTGACAATGTGAGACAACGAGTGAAGAATGTGTGACAATGTGAGACAACAAATGACAAACGGGTCACAATGTGAGACAATGTGCTGACAATTGAGGAACAGTGTGTAACAATGTGTCACAATCAGTAAAAGCGCGTGACAATGTGTGACACTGTGTGGAATTGTGAGTCAATGTCTGTCGATATGTGACAAACGAGTAAAATTCAGTGACAATGTGAGACGCGTGTCAGTGAGTGCATGCATGCACGACTGGGAGGAGCTTTTGAGTCGACTCAAAAGCACGCCTGGGAGGAGATAGCTGCAGGAATAGCTGTAAATAGGCGAACCACAAAATACTGTGATTCAAGTTTCGGCAGTTCATCGCATTCAAAGGAACAGTCGAACGGAGGCATGCAATGCAATGTTGATAAGTGCATAAGTGAGCATGAACAAAGCGAACCTCAACGTGCACGCAACAAAAGCCCCAGAAAGCACCTCTGAGACAGCTGTCGCGAGCTCATTGGCGGGAGCTTTTGCAGCCTTGGCTGCCGCTACAGCCGCCGCTACAGCCTGAGGTGACGCCCCTGCCGCCCTCTGCTGCTCCTCCGCTGCTCGCTGCAGCTGCTGGCACAAAAACGGCAGACTGGAAACGGTGGGGAGGGGTGGGAAATGGTGGGGGTGACATGTGAGGGACCACCTTAGTTGTCATGTAGAGGATGCGTTTACCAAGAGGAGCGGGTCAAGAGCCACCTCAGCCATACAAGCCATACCAAGAGGGTCACAACTACCTGCACACGTGGCTGCACCTACAACCTGCACACGTGGCTGCACCTACAACCTGCACACGTGGCTGCACCTACAACCTGCACACGTGGCTGCACCTACCTGCACACGTGGTGTTGGGCGAATATTTTTCTCAGAGCACTGGGAAGTGCTTCCCGAGTCTCAGCACTCAGGCTCTGCCCTATGGCTCCCATTGTGCTTCCTCCTCCTGCTCCTCCTCCCCCTCCCCCTGCTGCTGCTGCTACTGCAGATGCTGCACCTACTGCCGTCCCTGCCCCAGCACCAGACTGCAAGCTCGGAGCGCCCGAACCTCTTCCCAAACCTGCTCCGCCTCGGCCCGCCAGCCCAGCCCCTCGTCCAGCCAGTCCTGCCCCACGCCCTGCCAAACCAGCCTTGGGAGCTCCCAAGCCTCCCCCAGGTCCGGCCCTGCCCCCCCCGCCCCTACCTGCCCCTCCCCCAGCAGCAGCAGCCTTGGCCGCAGCAGCGGCTGCCGAAGCTGCTGCCACGTCAGCCATGGTGGCCAAGGACAAGGCGCGAGAGGCTCGGAGAATTGCAGGCTCGGCAGCCATCCAGCGCCGAAGCTGCTCCTTAGCTATGGCAGGGTGAGAGTCGAGGAAGGCCTGGTCTGTTGGTTCGGCAAACTCCCAGCCCGTGTTGGGCCCCCTGGGAATACCGATGGATAGGAGTAACTCCCTCAATAACTCCTTGGGTACCTGTGAGAGGACGGGTAAAGGTGGGTAAAGGTGGGTGGTGGAGCATAGAGGTAGGTACAAATGGGTAGAGTGACAAGGCAATGCATAGACCAACCAAGTGGCAAAGGCTCCCGGAAGTGCCTATTGACAGGTCCCTGAATAGCTCCTTGAGTACCTGGAAAGAGGATGATGAGTAGATGTGGGTAACGTTGGGTGGGTAGTGGTGGGTAGAGGTGGGTAGAGTGGGTGCAATGACAAGGCAGCGCATTGAGCAAATGGCAGCAGGCCCATGGGAATGCCTATGGACAGGAATAACTCCCTCGAAAGCTCCTTTGGAAAAGGATCAGAGGACATAGGTGCAAGCCGGTAGAGACAGGTGAGCGATTAAGAGCGACGAGCAGGGAATTTTTGGAAATTCTCAAAAATACCCTCCAAGTGGGTATAGGCAGGTGAGTGAGTAAGAGTGACGAGGGAAGGCATGATTGCTGGCTGGTTCTCCCCTTTAACCACACCCCTTTCCCCACGCGATACCCCACAGTGCGGGTTTTAAGGCAAGCCTTGATGCCTCAAACAAACAGTCACGACGCGCAGAAGCAGCAGCAGCGGCGGCAGCGGCGGCGGCGGCGGCGGCGGCAGCAGCAGCAGCAGCAGAAGCAGCAGCAGCAGCAGAAGCAGCAGCAGCAGCAGAAGCAGCAGCAGCAGCAGAAGCAGCAGCAGCAGCAGAAGCAGCAGCAGCAGCAGAAGCAGCAGGAGCAGCAACCCCCACACCCACCTTGAGGTGAGAAACGTGCTCTTGGCGAATGACGCGGTGTTTGGTGAAGAGCAGCAGCAGCAGGTCGCGCAGCACACAGGTGGGGCCCACGGGGCAGCGCATGGAGCTGGGCGCCACCCAGCAGCCCTGTGGGAGAAAACGGTGGGGGAAGAGGGAGAAAACGGAGTGCGGGGTTGGGGAATGGGGAATGGGGAATGGGGAATGGGGAATGGGCGGGGGGAGTGATGCAAAGGGAAGAGCAACGGCAGCAAACAGGTGGGCCCCACAGGGCAGCGCATGGAGCTGGGAGCCACCCAGCAGCCCTGGTGAAGATGGGGGGAGGGGGAGAAGCAGGAGACAGAAGGGGCAGTGGGGTAATGGGAAGGGAATGAGAAATGTGAATGGGAATGGGAGAGAAAGCACATGAGGGGGGAGGGAGACGGCGGAAGCACTGATCTGATACAAGGAGAGGATGGGCCTCTGTCCGTGCACTGCACATATTCTACCCCTACTTTTTCCCTACTTGCACTCTTACTTAATCCAACCCCCTATCCCTTCCCCTGCCTGCTTGTGCCTTCTCTCCACTTCCCCACCACCTCACCTGCACCGAGGTGACTTGGTGCAGCGCCCCCAAAAGTCACTTCCCCACCACCTCACCTGCACCAGCAGCGCCTTGTGTTGCAGCAGTGCCAGCACCTGCTGCTCCTGTGTGCCTGCTGGCAGCAAATTCATCAGGCGGCCGAACTGGAAAATGTGTGTCTTGGCCCGCGACAGGAGGGCTAGCAAACGGCGCTCCAGAGGCAGAGAATCCAAGTAGCTGCGGGAGGTGGGGATTGGGGCGGCGGCGGTGGCGGCGGCGGCGGCAGCAGCAGCAGCAGCAGCAGCATCATGAGGCATTTGATTAATAGATGTGTGCATTGGGCCCCACGGGAAGAGGGCCAGCAGCTACATGGGTAGCTGGAATTAGAGTGAGGACAAGGGGTAAGGGATTTATAGTCACACCTCATAGTCACACAACTCATAATCACACAACTCATAATCACACAACTCATAGTCACACAACTCCTAGTCACACAACTCACAGTCACACAACTCAGTCACACAACTCACAGTCAAACAACTCACAGTCACACAAATCAAAGTCACACAACTCAGTCACACAGCTCATAATCACACAACTCATAATCACACAACTCACAGTCACACAACTCACAGTCACACAACCCATAAACCCGTGCGATTTCACCTCTTGGAGAGGCCTGAGATGCCTCGGATCTCAGCAGCAGCCGCGGAGGAGTGCGAGAGGCACGACCCCACCAGTGCCTGGATGTAGGCCGCACTGAGGGAGTGGGGGGGAGGAAAGGATTGGGGGGAGACGATGAGGGGAGAAATTGTGGGAAAATAAGGAGCGGGTGGCGCAGGTAGGGGAGGGGAAGGTTTGAAG
Organism: Closterium sp. Yama58-4; assembly: GCA_947470075.1. Taxonomy (NCBI): domain Eukaryota; kingdom Viridiplantae; phylum Streptophyta; class Zygnematophyceae; order Desmidiales; family Closteriaceae; genus Closterium; species Closterium sp. Yama58-4. The sequence goes on from CANIUD010000203.1 coordinate 167,692, forward strand.
GTGGAGGGACTTCAAACGGAGAGCGGAAGGCAGGAGCAGACAAGTGTATTTATGTAGGCCGCACTGTGGGAGTGGTTGGTGGGAGAGGGAGGTGAGGGCGTGGGGAAGGGAGGTGGGGGCGGGGGGAAGCACTGAGGGAGGGAGAACGGCACACAGTGAGGGAGTGAGGGAAGACACACAGGAAAGGAACGGTGGGGAGCACATACTGAGGGAGTATTTTGAGTCGACTCAAAATACACCTGAACGGTGGGGAGCACATACTGAGGGAGAGTGAAGGGCACATCAGCAACACCACCAGCTGCTTCCTCCCCTGCTCCCCCATCCATATCCACCCCCTCCTCTTGCCCCACACCCACCCCTCCGCCTGCCAACCCCTTCCTTTCCCCATCCAATTTCCCCCCCTCGCCCTCCAGTGCCCCATCCACCTCCATCGCACTCTCCTCCTTTTTGACCCTCGCCTGCTTCTGCGCACCGCTCCCTGCCCCGCCCTCCCCCACCACCATGCGCGCACGCACTGCTGCTGCCTCCTCGCTCGATGCTGAGAAGGCCTGCAGCTGCTGCCACGGCTGGAAAGGGGAAGGGCCGACGAACAGGAGCAATGGGAGATGTGGACAGTATGTTGGGAGGATGAGGAGACGAATCAGGAGAGGTAAAGGAGGAGGTGCAGGGAGAGAGGTGCAGGGAGAGAGGTGCAGGGAGAGGGATGGGAGAGGGATGGGAGAGGGATGGGAGAGGGATGGGAGAGGGATGGGAGAGGGATGGGAGAGGGATGGGAGAGGGATGGGAGAGGGATGGGAGAGGGATGGGAGAGGGATGGGAGAGGCACCTCCCAGATCCCTCGGCCGAGGGATTGGGAGAGGGATGGGGCGAGGAATCGGGAGAGGCACTGGGAGGGGTAACGGGGATGAGAGGGAGTAAATGTCTGTCACTTCAAATTGCATGGCAGCGACCATGGAGAATATGAATCCGAATGAGGATACGAATGAGGATAGCAAGGAGAATACAACATCAGTATGAAGGCAAGCGCAAACACGATGACATGGTCCACTTGGTTGCCATGGCAGACATGACCATGGCATGGCCCAGTGGACATGACCATGGCATGGCCCAGTGGACATGACCATGGCATGCCATGGTCTGCCTGTGACAGCGACGCCACTGACCTCCTTCTCGCGCAGCGCATGGATGTGTGCGTATGACTGCAGGCGCATCTCCTCCTGCTCCTCCGTCTCCCTCTTTTTCAGGCTCACCTGCACAGAGGGGGTCAAAACAGTGACGTCATTACATTGGGGTTGTCAGAACTGCGTGCATACACACACGCAGTGTCGTTTTGAGAACCGTTTTGAGAATGGAACACCCTAATCCATGTCTTAGAATAACATGCACAGTGCACTGTGCCACAGGGGTGCACGTGTGTTCAGACAGTGTGGTGAACTGGTGCACCTGTGCACCTGTGGGGGAGTGGTGCACTGGTGCAAGATTATGGTAGCATGTGCGTTGAAGCAAGATGCAAGCACATTTAACATTCCCCTCATCCCCTCCTCCTCCCCACCTCCACTGCCCTTGCTCCAGACACTAATCAACAAACCCACCCACTCACTGTCTCCCGTATTCCCCTCTTCACATGCGCTTCTCACCGCTCCCACTCCCTTATTCACCGCTCCCACTCCCTTATTCACCGCTCCCACTCCCTTATTCACCGCTCCCACTCCCTTATTCACCGCTCCCACTCCCTTATTCACCGCTCCCACTCCCTTATTCACCGCTCCCACTCCCTTATTCACCGCTCCCACTCCCTTATTCACCGCTCCCACTCCCTTATTCACCGCTCCCACTCCCTTATTCACCGCTCCCACTCCCTTATTCACCGCTCCCACTCCCTTATTCACCGCTCCCACTCCCTTATTCACCGCTCCCACTCCCTTATTCACCGCTCCCACTCCCTTATTCACCGCTCCCACTCCCTTATTCACCGCTCCCACTCCCTTATTCACCTCCCCTACTCGCCTCCCCAATTCACCTCCCCTACTCAGACCCTTTTAACCGTCTTTATCCACATTTCAACCATCTTCAACCCATTCTTTTACCTCCAGAGCCACAGGACCCGCCTTGTCATCCCCATCCTCCAAGTCCCCCATCTCCTCCTCCTCCACCACCTCCCCTGCCCCCTTCTTCTTGCCCTTTCCACCTTCCGCCTTATCCCCCGCACTGTCTAGGTAAGCTAGTGACGGCCGCAACTGCACCACGGCATGTAACGGGTTCAGATGAAGCTGTGGGGGGGGGGGTGTTGGGTGGTTTGAGGGGGGAGGGAAGGGGGGATGAGAGGACGCAACTGCACCACGGCATGTAACGGGTTCAGATGGAGCTGTTGGGCAAAGAGCAAGGGAAGGAGGAGCAGATGATGGGGCGGAAGAAAGAATAAAGTGGGAAGCTGTTACAGATCCGTACCCTCCCCCTCCACCTTCTCCCCCTGCACTGTCTAGGTATGCTCGTAACGGCCGCAACTGCACCACTGCGTGTAGCGGATTCGGACGAAGCTGGGGGGGGGGGGGCGTTGGGTGGTTTGAGGGGGGAGGGAAGGGGGGATGAGAAGGCGCAAGGCACCACTGAACTGCATGTAGTTGTGGAGGGCAAATCAGCGGGTGGGTGGAGAGGGTGCGGAGTAGGAAGCATTACAAAGAAGGAGCCTTTTGAGAGAGAAGGGAGACTTTGGAAGCGGAGGGGTCTTTTGGGTGCGGCAAATCAGCGGGTGGGTGGAGAGGGTGCGGAGTAGGAAGCATTACAAAGAAGGAGCCTTTTGAGAGAGAAGGGAGACTTTGGAAGCGGAGGGGTCTTTTGGGAAATGGAGTGGTCGAGGGTGAGAAGGGGGTCGAGGGTGACAAGGGACGCGAGGGAAGTGTGGAGAGGAGATGGTGAGCGTGAGGGCACTTGAGCGCGAGCATGCCACGAATAAAAAATGCATGTCAGCTGCTTTGCAAGTGGATTAGGGTGCACGGAACCAAAGACGCACACACACACCTCCTAAGTAGGTCCTTTCATTTTTTATTTTTTAAATTATTATTATTAATGAATTCTGTTGAGAATTCTCAATAGGAATTCTCTTGAAATTTCACAAAAGCCAACTGAGCCGATCCAAGGGATTGAGTTGGTTCCAAGGTTGGGACCCTGAAGTGGTGTTCCAATTAGGAATGCCGACGCACCTGGTCGCCTTGCAGCATGCCGACACACCTGGTCGCCTTGCAGCATGCCGATACACCTGGTCGCCTTGCAGCATGCCGACACACCTGGTCGCCTTGCAGCATGCCGACACACCTGGTCGCCTTGCAGCATGCCGACACACCTGGTCGCCTTGCAGCATGCCGACACACCTGGTCGCCTTGCAGCATGCCGACACACCTGGTCGCCTTGCAGCATGCCAACACACCTGGTCGCCTTGCAGCATGCCGACAGCATAGTTGGTGGCCAGATGTAGCTGCGATGAGGTGAGCGTCTGCCGGGAAGGATGATCGAGCAATTGAGGTGCAAGGGAGCAGTGGAGGAGGGAGGGGTGAATTTGATTCAGTTTTTAGGCGTTTTGAAGGACCGCAAGGAGGAGCGAAGGAGGAAATGAGAGAGGGGGGAGAGCGAGAGTGACACGGAAGAAGATGATTCGTGCATTTCTGGGTTTCACGCGAACGGTCGTTCATTAGAGGTGCCTCAAAAGCGGTACATTCCTGGTTTCCATACGAACAGTCGTTTTTTTTATTCTAACAAAAAGGATTGTGTCTGGCTTAGAAAATAACATTGCCAACCACAACAAGATGAACAGTACCTGCGAGGTTTGCTTGAGGTTGTCTGCCGAGTCGTGATCATAGAAGGTGTCGCTTGTATGATTCATCCATGGCATGGCAGTATGGTATTGAACCCTGGATACAGTCATTCTCATCGCCACGTTAACTACTGAATGAAGAGCACCTGCGTGGTTTGCTTGAGGTTGTCAGCTGAGTCGTGATCATACGAGGAGTTGCTTGTATCGATGGCGGCATGCAGGCAGGAATTCAGTATGGTCATTCACAGATCTACGTTAATTAGGGCCAACATGGCACCTGCGTGGTCTGCTTGAGGTTGTCTGCCGAGTCGTGATCATACGAGGAGTCGCTTGTATCGATGGCTAAATCCACCTCCACTCGTGATTGTAACGGCCGCACCCGAATCTGCCATTCCATGCCATCCCCAACCCCCCCAATTCGTCAGTATGCACAGTCACAGAGCGATCAATCGCATGAAGAATGCACATGTAGCATAGAAACGTAGAAACGTACGAGAATGCGTGTTGTAGTTACACAAATGAGAGATGCATGCATACTATGCATTAAAATGCATTCGGCATGCACTCGACATGCATTTGTTGTGAATTTGGCATGGATTTTGCATGAATGTGGAATGGGTTTGAGAATGATTTGGCATGCATTTGACATGCGCTCGACATGAATTCGCACGCACGAAGGCACCTGAAACGCAGTTCACAAGCATAAAGCATGCCTGATCAAATCAGTCACTCACTCCTTCATCACCCCATCTCACCTCCTGACACCGCTCCTCCAGCCCATAGGGCCGCCAGGCTGGGCGCAGGGGGTACTGGAACAGGTACAGCTGCGCTGGGCGTGGGGCATGGGGCAGGGCACACAGGGCATGGGGCAGGGCACACAGGGCATGGGGCATGGTGAGGCACAGAGCATGGGGCAGACAGTGGGAGAGGAGGAAGGGCCACCAGGCTGGGCGCAGGGGGTACTGGAACAGGTACAGCTGCGCTGGCACGTAAGGGCAGGGGCATGGGGCATGGGGTGGGCATAGGCCATCATGAGGCACGGAGCGTGAACCACGACCGTGTCCTCTGCTCACTCCTCGAGGAGACAACCAGGGCGGGTCATAAGTGGAAGACTTAATAGCCTAACAGCCTCTCTGACGAGCCAACAAGAGCTACAAACTCTGCCCAAACAGCCTATACCGACAAAATCCGAAGGTTGACAAACGGATGGGGAAGATGATTTGTCCATTACAGCCTTTTGAGTCATGCCTTGGTTTGATCGTCGACACGAGGCATCAGAAAGACGTCGATTTCTCGAATGACACGTGGCTCCTGACTCGCCGGTTTCACGTCCGCGTCTCCTAGCCCATCCGCTAACTCTTTCATCGGAAAACCGTTAGACTTGCCGGTCGCCGTTGACGGATCGCCGGCAGACGTGGCCAGCTGGCAGCCGTCTACGTCTGCGGGAATACTGCTGGGATTCGCGTCAACTGCTTGCTCCGCCATCTGCGCCTAGCAAGTGCGTGACTCCCTAGCGAATTTACGTCCTTATCCCAAGCCTTCGCTTCCTGTTCGTTCACCAGTAGTAACGCCTACGGTTATAATGTTACTCTGCGAAACCGTTTACTTCTGGGCTGAAGAATTAAGGTTCGCGTTTCTGGGCTGAAGAGGACATTCTCGCATTGTTCAAAAGCCCCTTCCCCTTGTTTCAAAAATTTTCTTGGTCTTTCAGTGAGTCTGCTCTACCCCATTCTGACGGGAAATGAAGAAATCTGAAACGAGAATGTCTCTCAACCCCGCCAGCGCGGCAGGAAAGACACCGCGATTACTCGCGAAACTTTACCCGAAGCTGCGTGACCCAAGAATGTGTAACGTCTGACACGTGTCGTTGCGCCACTGCACCGATCATGTCAGAGGCGCGTAACGTCAGACATCGGCGATCCCTCGCGGACGCCTGTTCGCGAAATGCGGCTTCGCGAATCAAGTAGGCGCTGTGGACGAAACGAAACCCTGCCCAACCCTCTCCCTCTCCCTCCTCGATTAGGGAGAGGGAGAGGATCCCTGTGGTCGACCCTCTCCATGGTGAATCTCTGATGGTACAGTAATCTCTCTTGGTTGGCGGTAGGTGCTAAAACAAGGCAGAACAAGAATCGAATTTCAAGGAGCCTTCTGGAAACTTGTACCACTACCTCCCTTACCTCGTACTTGGGAGACGGCTGCCTTCTCCACGGTCTTCAGGGCGTCTCTTGCTCCTTCAGCAGCGCTGTTTCTTTGCGCGATTCGCCCTACTTGGCTGTTCGGCGAAGTTTAAAGCTTTTTTGAAACTAATTGGACCCGTACACTGTTCATTGGCTCTTAGTGGCTCCTAGTGATTAGTAAAAGCTGAGATCTGGAAGCTGAAGCAAACAATTCGCCTCATTCGGAATAGGAACGATGCTTTGCGAGCAGCGCTTTTCCCGGCCTTTTCTCGACGCGCATCGCGATTACAAGGAGCCAGCTTGCGACGTTCCGGCGATGTGTACGACGCTGCCAGTGGCGCTAGTCCCTGTCGCCGACGCCTTCGAGAATTCACCTCCACGTGAGCCTACTTTTGATAGTCCACAGGAACTCGCCACGTGTCAAATCCAACGGTTCATACAGGAGGATAGGGCAGTTCAAGGACCACCCCCAGCCGCACATCCAGGGAGGGTTGGCGATGGATCTGCCGTGGCGTCGCCATGCTTGGTCTGCGGCGAGGACGAGGACGAAAACACGGTACTGTGCGATTTGTGTTTTGCGGGTTACCACGTTCGCTGTCTGACGTCGCGCGGAGAGGAGGTCCACGTGGACAAGGACGGCGAGTGGGTGTGCGATCTGTGCGAAGTGGAGGAGAAGCGGAAAGCGACGGTCGTCGTCGTGTGGGCTGAGGAGTGCGCGGAGAACAGACGGACGGCGGCCCAGCGGCCGGCAGATAACCGGCTAGACGGCGAGCGGGTAAACGACGCGCAGTCAGCTGACGTGGACGTGAGGACGCCGTTGAATGATGAGCGGCGATTGATCGAGGATGGGGATGATGACGTGGTTTTGTTGGAAGCGGACGTGGCACTCGTGCAACCCGGTGTATCTGGAGGCGATGACGCTGATGACGTGGTTCTAGTGCCACGTGGGGATAAGGAGACGCGGGACGGCGCGAGAAGGGGAGGAGAAAAGCGTGGCAGCGGCGGTAGCGGTGGTAATGGTGCAAAGACGAACGGTAGAGGGAAAGGCAATAACGAGGAGCCATGGCTGCAGAATTTCGAGAAGCGAGGCAGCGGGGGGAGCGGCGGGAACGATGGGGATGACAGCGTGGCAGAGCACAAAGGCCATTGGCTGCTGCAGCGCACGTGGCTGGTTCCGGTTGGTTATACGCGCGTAGGGCCCATGTTCCAGGCAAGTGTACCGGAGTGGACGGGCCCGCCTTGTGTTTTTAACGGAGCTGGCGCTAGCGGGGATGAGGAGGCACGGGAGTGCAATCGACGATATGATGACGATGACGGGTGAGTCGGGATGCCAAGTTACTTGGCTAGTTGAAGTCTAGTTTAAAGGTCATGAGTTTAGGTCAGCCGTTAGCCCATGGTGACAGAGTCCGTATAAAAAAGATTTCCAGATCTGGATATTCGGAAAATAAATCCCGGTAAATGCCGAGTCACTTGTGCCTGAGATTTCCTTGCAAGTATCTAGGGAATCACTTCTGCAAGGAAACGAGAAATCAATTCAGCGATCCTTGCTGAGTGTTCTCGTTTTGCAACGATTGGCCCTTTTACCCTACGCTACATTGATTTTGAGGACGTTACTTTGGGTTTTTATCATCCCTTTCCTTTTCTCTCTCTCCCTCTCCGTTCCCAATTTCCCCTTTGCCCAATATCACCTTGCACATTCTCTCGGGCTACCGTATTTTCCAACTGGGTGCAGGGCGCGGCCGCCCTTTGGGCATGAAGCCAAGTGGACGGACGTGGAGCACCGTGCAGAGATTGACTCGTGGTCGCGAGGTGAGCGCGGGGTGGTGGGCGCATGGGGCGGTGGGCGCATGGGGCGGTGGGCATGGGGTGGTGGGCGCATGGGGCGGTGGGCATGGGGCGGTGGGCATGGGGTGGTGGGCATGGGGCGGTGGGCATGGGGCGGTGGGCATGGGGCGGTGGGCATGGGGTGGTGGGCATGGGGCGGTGGACATGGGGTGGTGGGCGCATGGGGCGGTGGGCATGGGGCGGTGGGCATGGGGTGGTGGGCGCATGGGGCGGTGGGCATGGGGTGGTGGGCGCATGGGGCGGTGGGCATGGGGTGGTGGGTGCATGGGGTGGTTGGGGTGGGGAGCATGTGGTGGTATTATAACTACTGATCATTGTCAACAGATGTGGTGCACCGTGCAGAGATTGACTCTTGGTCGCGAGGTGAGCGTGGGATGTGAACGTGGCTTGAGGAGCTGAGAGAAGGGGGAGTGTGGGATGGGTGGGCTGGGTAGGGGAAAAGGGGGTGAGAGGGCCGTGGCCATGGCGTCAGGTAAGTTCTATACACCCACTCATGCGGATCATTTCGTTTATGGTTTCTAAGTACATCTGTGCAAGGTGGGGTTGCTAGGGACTTTTAAGACATTCTCCAACGAATGTGATCATATCGGATTGGGAGAACTTAAATCATTATGTGTCCAGGGAGAACTCACATTCATATCAGAATGTGTCCAGGGGCTTTAAATCAGGCTGGTTTTCTTGCACCCTAAGGTCGGTGCTCAACTCAACCCAACTGTCTAGTGAATGAGCCGTTACTTGTCCCTTTCGTACCTTCTTTCCTTTGTGCCCCTTGTTAGCTTTCCTCCTCATCTCTACCCTCATCGCTCTCCTCATCTCTCCCCCCATCTCTCCTCGTCTCTCCCTCCTCGTCTCTCCCTCCTCGTCGCTCCCTCGTCACCTTTCCTTTCTCACCTTTCCCTCCTCACCTTTCCCTCCTCACCTTTCCCTCCTCACCTTTCCCTCCTCACATTCCCCTCCTCATTTTTCCCTCCTCATCGTTCCCCACCTCATCTTTCCCTCCCCATCGTTCCTCCCCCGTCATATCTCCCCTGCTGCAGCGCGCTCCTCTCGCCCTGCGAGTCGGAGAGCAAGTGCTCTTCTCCCTGTTGGGCCCACGCGGACATACCACTGCACATTTTTGAGACGTCTCAAAACTTCTCCCTGCTGGGCCCACGCGGACCTACCACCACACACGAGCATCATTATCGTCAGCTGTTGCTCCTTGTCTCATCTCCTCCCCCCCTCCCCCAACTCCCTCCTTTTCCTTCCTTCCCCCCCTCCTCGTCCTCCCCTGTGCAGCGCGCTCGTCTCGCTCTGCTGGCAACAGGAGAGCGAGTGCTCTTCGCCCTGCTGGGCCCGCACGGACGTCCGATCGGGGACGAGCAGCATCAGCAGCAGCCGCAGCACCCTACTCGTACGTGCGCATGTCCGAACGCCTGCTGCGCCGCCGATGCAGTCCATAGAGACTATATGTAGTGGCTGACGCGGACGTCTGACAGCCAAGGAGCAGCATCAGCAGCTTGGGGATTTGAAGCAAGAATTCGCTTGTAAACAACAGGCGTCCAGACTCCAGGGGGCGCGCTCTATACAGCTGGTGACAGCTGGCAGCAGCAGCAGCACCAGCTGGTGGTGATTTTGGCAGTGGCAGCACCATTGGCATGACTAACCCTGTGCTAACTCCCTCGGTTGTGTGAATCCCTTTTCCCATTGCCCGGGCACTGATACCTATCAGAACATCTTCCCCATGCTACTATGATTTGCTGTGCAATCGCATTGCACTAGTTCATTGGCTGGCCCGCCTAATACCGGTACGGTACCATTCCTGTAGTGACTACTACTGCCTAGTAGTGATGCTCCTTCAGCCCTCCCCTCAAGCTTCTAAAATTTCATTAGTGAAAGCAATTTTTGTAGCAAAGGGATGTGTGAGTGCCCGATACAAGACCGGGCCTGTTTGTTCTAACGCTACGCACTGCAGTACAACCTTTGAGGAAATATTAATCACAGAAATCACGTTATTAAACTAGCTCGTATTCAAAGCACTACTTAGTCCAGGTGTAGATACTGTCAGGCAACGGCGGGCCGGTTGAAGTTGAATTGCGCAGTCATCTCACAAGCCTCGTTGATCAGGTCCACGCCACATTTCAACGTAGCACGAGGCTTGGAGACTCACTCAGCCAGCTTGACCTGCCCAGACGAGACCTGTCTTTTACGTTTCCATAATCCATTCTCGGTCAGTGGCTCAGGCAGGCCCGGTTCGGGCAAACCATAATTGATATTCGGCCGGCTAAACCGGCGAAGGCCGTCAAATAATGTACTTAGTAGTAACGACCAGGCAGATCTTATCTTACCATTTTGTGACGCGTGGCAGTAAGCGGACGTTCAGTCAGCTCACTTCTTTTCGGCCGGCCGTGGCCAAAATACACAATCATCTCGGTGATTGCCCTGCCGTGCTGAGTAAAGTTTTGGGGTTGATTGGTTTGGTTTGGAGTTGGACAGCTGCATGATCCAGATCGAAGAAGTCATCGATGCGCTGACTGTGGTCAATTTGCCGGCGTCACGTCGCAAAGCCGCTTTGCCGCGGCGCCTTAGTTGAGTTTCGCTAGCAGTGACCCTGTAACAGGATTACTTGCTATACTACCGGTTTTGCAGCTCAACCGCTGGATGAGCCTGCCTTCGTCCGACAAAGCATATTCTACCGTCGAGTACACGCTGACTCTGCCAGACGAGTTTTCGCGAAACTGCCCTCTGCCGTGTCAGCTCGCTCTGTCCGTCTATCTCTCGTTTATTCCGCCCACACGCCCCCGCCTACGCGGTAAGCCAGCTTCCCCCTTCCCGCCTACTCCCCTCCCCTCCGCCCCATGTCCTCCCTCCAGGTGTCCACCGCAAACGCGCCGTTTTCGTTCCCCCGACTTCCGCGCATCAGTGCTTCTCACGAGGAGCCTGGTGCTAGGAAGGTGGAGTATGGCCAATTTCAGCACGCCACCGACAACATTTTCCCACTCGTTTCCGCGCAAGAAAAGCCACCCATTTGGCTGTCAAACATCATTCGCAACACAAATCGAAATCTCATTTCAATCAAACCAGAACCACTGAAGGAAGCTAGGACAAGCTAGTCTAGCAACTGGGAATGAGCTCATGCGATCATGAGACGCTTCTTGAAGATATGGCCGACGATTTTGAGCAGTGGTTGTCTAGCAACCCCTCATCCGATCAGGACGCGCCTCCTCAGCCCTTAGCCGTAGAAACGCCAGCATCCACTCGTTGCGTCAACTGCAGCTGCGTGATCGAACCAGCTAAGCAGATGGACACAAGCGGGCCGCCTAGCGAGTCTACTAGGGCTACATCCCCCGGAAGCATGGCGGCGGCTTCAGCCCCTCCGCTAACCTCTGCACCCCAAACTTCCTCAATCGCTAAAACAGCCGCTCAGCCGGTTACGCTAACGTCGCCGCCAACTCCCAGCCAGCAGTTCCTCATCGCTGGCAAGGTTCAGGAGGCTATCCGTCAAATGCTTTCCGTTCACCAGGGTCAGACCGTCCGCATTCCATCCAACCCCACCCCGTCGACCGTCTTTGGCGTCGCAGAGACCGCTAGCGGCGTCGCAGGAGTCGCCGGGAGCGGCAGCAGGTCGCACCCAATCAGCCCTGTGCGAAGCCGCGCGACGTTCTCGGAGCGGGGCAAGCCGCAGCAGCCCCAGCTCGCAGTCGGTCGCAGCGCCAGCAGCGGCGGAAGGCTTTCCACTGCTAGCGCTCGGGGTAGGAGCAGCGGCCTGAACGCGAGTGGCGGTGAAATCAACGCGAATAGCGGGCAGAACGCGAGTGAGGCGAGGAACGCTCAGCCTGCGCCGTATCGCGGGGTTCGGTACCGGCCGTGGGGTCGGTGGGCGGCGGAGATCCGCGATGCCGGCGGGCGCGGACGAGTGTGGCTGGGGACGTTCGACACTCCCGAGGAGGCTGCGCGCGCGTACGATGAGGCTGCGCGGGAAATCCGCGGACCAAAAGCGCAGCTGAATTTCCCCAAGGAGCCTCGGCTCTCCGGCCCTCTTTCCGTGCCGAGTCAGCAGAACCTCTCGATCGCCAATGCTACGGCGCAAGCTCAGCCGCAGCAATTGCATCTGGCGCAGCAGCAGCAACAGCAGGTGCAGCAGGTGCAGGTTCAGCAGCATCAGCAGCAGCAACAGGTGCAGCCGCGTATCCAGCAGTTTCAAGCGCAGCCGCAATCCGCGGTACCGCCGCGTACGCCCCAACCTGCCCCTCAGCAGACATCTGTCTTCTCCCCCCTCATGCTTCCCCGTGCTGCCATCATCCAGACAAGCCCCGCGCCCTCTGCCCCCGCCCTCCCCGTACCCCCCGCCCCGTCCACTGCGCCTGCTGCGACCGCCATCCCTGCTGCTTCACCTTTTCCGCTCGGCGCAGCGCCCACCGCCCCTCTTGCGACAACGCCAGTATCCATATCTGCGCAGAAGCCGAAACCCCTGCTGCACCTTCCCTTCCTCAACCAGCAATTGCCTAAACAGCTCCATGATACCGCGAGACCTCGTAGTACCGTCACAGCCCCGAATACTGCTCTACCGCCCCCTCAGCTCCCCTCCGCGCCTTCCGCCTGCGCGCCCTCCCCTTGTACTCCTTCCCCCGTCCCCGTCTCGCGGAAGCGTTCCGCGATGGAGACGGTTAGCGAAGCCGCCGAGGCGACGCCTGGCCTGCACGAGCTGCGCGACACGGCGCTCCAACCAAGCACCCCCGGTAGCTTGACTTATGCAGCTACTGCTACAGCTAATACAGCTACAGCTACCGGTACAAGTACAGGTACGGGTGCGGGTGCGCGTGCGGGTGCAGGTGCGGATGCGCGCGCGGGTGCGGGTGCGGGTGCCGCGATGCAGCCGATCCAGACGGCGGGTAGCGGCGTTCATCCGTCTGTCTCGAACGCGTCGTGGTCGTCCGAGCCTATTCTCCCGCGGAACAGGACGACGATGCGAGCCGCGTCCGACGGCAATGGCGCCTTCGGTTCCGTTGCTGGTGACTGGCGAGATGCGGGTTTCATGGCTGCTGACGTGGACGAGGATGATTGGATGGCGCAGGCTGGGGGAGATCCGTTTGGTTTTGGCGTGTTTGGACCCGTGGGGAAGAAGGCCAAGTCGGAAGGGCATAGACCGTGGGGTATGGGGGCGGGGAAAGGAGCGGAAGGGGAATGCAGTGTGGTGACGTGGCCTGCCGTGTGCGAGGTCGACGGGGAAGAGGCTGGATGCGGTGGAGATTGGCGCACAGGGGTACAGCGAGCAAGAGCAGGGGGGGAGAGAGGTGATGATGGTCCTAAGAAGAGCTGGTGGGAGGAGGCACTGATGATGGACGACATTCCCGAAAGAGCGGCGGATGCTACGGCCCTCACGCTTCAAGAGAAAAACGCTGGTCGGAGCGATGTCAAGCCGGCTGCAGGTGGTAGCTGGCAGGAGGGTTTGGTGGTACGAGCTGCAGCTACTGCAGGCAGCACAGACGCAGCCATGAGTGTGATTACAAAAGATGGCGACTCTCAAATGGGCTCGGGACGCAGCGTTGACTGTATCATGCGTGACTACAGCGGGGGAAAGGAAGCTGCGTCTCCAGTGGCGACTAAAGACGGGCCGGATCAATTTCCAACTGAGGTAGCAGAGCCAACACCTGCAGTCATCGCGACGTCAGCTGAAGCTGACGTGGATTGGCCAGCAGCTGATTTGGAAGGGCTCAACCCAACAACTTGCTTCCTAACCACGGAAGGGGTCAACCTCGGCCTAGATGCATCCGTGGATGCGCCTCTAGCGGTAGCAGTGCCGCCTTTCACGGTAGCAGCGGATCTGCCTGCATTGACAGCAACAGCCATTCAAGACGATTTCTTTACGGCAGCAGATTTTGCAGTCACGGAAATGGCGGAGGCTACAATTTTACCCGACATTGCTCCCGAGCAGAAATTCGGCGCTTCATTTTGGGACGAAGGCGATGGAGATTTCTTACGTTGTGACAGTATCGAGGGGGAGGAGTTTGTAGCTCTGGGTGAGGAAGACATGCCCAGCTCTTCTGACGGCACCGTCAGCTTCAGCTGCCGGTCAACGGGTATGGATTCCATTTTCAGCTCATCGCTGCCGTCAAGCTGCAGCGATCGTGACGTTTTCACGGGATTCGGGTTCTTGGGATCTGGGAACTCCTTGGCTCCTTCATTAGAAGCATCTGCGACTAGCAGCGCGCCTAACAGTCAGCTCCCGTTATACTCCACTAATCACAGCAAGGCTCCCAGCAGCAGGCGGTCCGAAGGTCTGTACGCTCTGGAAGGTTGCGAGTAGAAATTTGGGTAGGATTACAAGAACTTTCACAGGACATTGGCTTGTTTTTGTTCTTACAGTAAAACTTGAAAACCAAGCATGCGGTGAAGGGCAAGAACTGAGAACCTTACGAAAACAAGTAAAAAAAAATCAGAATTTACCTCTATCAAATACCGTTAAGAAAGCAATAGTCAGTAAGAAGCTTGGTAAAGACTAAAGCTAAGTATGGTGGGCCTCTCAGTGCATTTTCAGGATTATTATCAATGTCAAATCCTGAGACAAACCAATTGGAGATTATATATGCATGGTACTAATATTCAATTGAGGTGTCATATTGTTCCGAATTGGATTATTCAGATTCAGTATAGCCGATCTGCCCTGACAGCGTTTCCCTTTCACCGAGCTGCGAGCCATGGCGAGATCATTCCGTTGCATAAAACCGTTCATGACTCCACTCGGACTCCACTAACACGCCTTTAGCCTTTGCCTTCTTGATCCTCTTCCGTGTTTGTTTCCATTAGGGTTTCGGCGGTTAGGTTTACATCCCGGAGCGATTGTGTTGGTCTTTTATATTCTTCTCGTTTAGCTTTCAAGTCTGTCTAGCTGTTGCTTCTACTCGTACCCTTCAGTTGAGCCTTTTTTTTTTTTTGCTACACCATTCTGCTTTCTACAATTAGGCCTTCGTACAGTGACTAACATCACACGAAACCGTAACCGTAGCGGTTACCCTTCGCGATGGGCGATCTCGTATTTCGCACGCTTCGCAACCTGCACCTGCACCTCCTCGAGAACGTGCAGATCGACGCGCAGCAGGCGAGCGTCGAGCGGCAGGTGCTGCGCCTCGACGACGAGAAGGCGCTTCTCGAGGCGGAGCGCGACCTGCTGCGCCGCGAGCACCTGCTGCTGCGCGCCGACGAGGAGGCGCTCGAGCGCGTAGAGGCGGAGCTCCGCGCGGAGAAGCTTGCGCTCGAGGCGGACCGCGACCGCCTCATGGCGCAAGGGCAGTACCTCGCCGCTGCTGCCGCCGCCGCCGCCGCCGCTGGAAGCGATGGGGGGAGCAAGAGGGGGAGCGGAAGCGAGCCCGGCGGGGGAGGTAATGGCGGAAGCGGAAGACGAGATTGCGCGGGGGTGCTCTTCAAGCGGGGAAGGAAGCGGTGGCTCAGGGTCGGGGGAGGGGAGGGGGAAGAGGGGGGATTGCGCGGGGTGCGGGGAGTGCCTGTGCGCGGTAGAGGTGGTGGAGGCGGAGGGGCAGCTGGAGGCTTCCGCGTGTGTGGCGGGGACGCGGTGGAAGGGCTCTGCCGCCGCGTGGGGAGGTTTGCGCGGAGAGCACCTCCGCGCAACGGGGGCTTGCCCGCGCGCCCTTGCTGCGCACGAGAGCGGCTCTGCTTCCGCGCGAGAGAGCTGCGCGCCTGCTGCTTCCTGCGCGCCCTCCGCTTCTGATTCGCCCCTAGATGAACCGGCAGGTGCGCCCGCGCGCAGCACCCCACTCGCAG
Organism: Closterium sp. Yama58-4; assembly: GCA_947470075.1. Lineage (NCBI taxonomy): Eukaryota > Viridiplantae > Streptophyta > Zygnematophyceae > Desmidiales > Closteriaceae > Closterium > Closterium sp. Yama58-4. Next base: position 183,280 of record CANIUD010000203.1, read on the forward strand.
CAACAAAAGGAGACGAATGTGTTGGCGGGAAATGGCGGCTGAAATTCGAAGCGGCGGCAGCTAGGGCTGCTGACACGGCTGGCCTGGCTGAAAGCCTGCTGTTCGACAGGTCAGCACGGCCGGCTGCTGACGTGGCGGGCGCAGGTGGAAGCCTTCTGTTTGACATGTCAGCACGGCCGCCAGCAACTGAGTCAAGCCGGTCTGCGGAGGAAGGATGGATAAGTAACCCCTTGGCTTCTACTGCCGTACTAACGACTGCTTCACCAGCACCAGCAGTAGAACCATTCACAGCAGCAGTATCAGAAGCAGCAGCACCACCAGCACCAGCAGTAGAACCATTCATAGCAGCAGTATCAGAAGCAGCAGCACCAGCAGCAGCAGCAGCAGTGGCATTACTGGCGCTCCAGTCGCACGAGTCGCAGGGTGAGTCATTGCCCCCGCCAGAGACGAGTGGTGCGGTGGGAGCAGATGAAGATGAACCCAGGGGCAGCGGTGCACAGGCTGCGGTGGCGTGTGGGCGTGCAGAGGGGCCAAGTGGGGCAGAGGGCGTGGTAACTAGTGGGACGGGTGCAGATGCAGACGAGCGGCTGGAAGAGCAGACGCGGCAGGTCCTTTCTCAGCCGCAGGGGCAAGAGGAGCAGGAAGAGGAACAGGCGGGGCATTCGCAGCAGGAAGAGCAGCATCGGCAGCAGCCACAGCAGGAGCAGAGGCAGGAGCGGCCCCAGCCGGCGCCAGAGGCGCTGGCGTCGCAGCTAGGGCGGCTGGTGCAGCGGGAGCAGGTGGTGGTGGCGCTGATTCAGAAGGCCATCGCGCAGCACAAGGTGGTGCTGGCGCGCTGCGACATGGCGTCCGTGCGCTACGAGACGCTCATCGTGCGGCGCGATGCGGTTACTGCGCAGTACAACCTGGTGCTACGGCTGAAGAAGCAGATGATCGAGGATATGAAGCAGTTCAAGGCGGAAAGAGAAAGGACGGATGACTGGCGCGTGGGGGGGTTGGGGGGTCGAATTACTCCTCCCTCCGTTTCTGTTCCTGCTGCTGCTGCTGCCGCAACCCCTGTTGCTCTCCGTGCGGCTGCCCCTGCTGCTGATCCTACTGCTGCTCCTACTGCTGCTCCTACTGCTGCGAATCCCACGTTCTCTGCTGCTGTTACTGCAGCTCCGCTTTCTTTTGCTTCCACCGCTTCTCTTTCTCCTTCGCATGTTGCTGCTGCCACGTCTGCACTGCCCGTCTCTCCTGCTGCTGCCACATCTGCTGCCACCTCCTCTGCCTCCGGCCCGCTCACTCCTGCTGACGCCGTGCCTGCTGACGCCGTGCCTGCTGACGTCATGCCTGCTGACGTCATGCCTGCTGACGCCGTGCCTACTGACGCCATGCCTGCTGACGTCATGCATGCTGACGTCGTGTCTGCTGACGTCATGCATGCTGACGCCGTGTCTGCTGACGTCATGCCTGTTGAGGCCGTGCCTGCTGGCGACATGCCATCACCTGGGGACCATCGTCTGTTTCTCGGTGTTGGGGAGGGGCTGCATGACAGGGAGACATGTGGGGAGGGCGGCAGTGGTGGAGATGTTTGAGTACCCTTGCAGTCACAGAACAGAGGGGTGTGGATGGGAAGAGCTGCAGTGCGGTGGTGGTTATGGTTGGGGGGCTGTCTCAGAGGTCATCCAGGATCCAGTTGGTTGTGTGGGTAGGCTGGCATTGCAATGGTGGAGCGGTTTGAGTCGAGTTTCCTCAAAAAGTCAGTGAAAGGGGGGGTGTGCGGGGAGAGCTGCTGCAGTGCACAGGTGGCCATGTTTGAGTCGACTTGGTGGTCATCCAGGGGACTATGGAGGGGAGTGGTGGTTCTTGTTTGAGCTGTCTTGGAAATCATTCAGGAGGTCAAGGGAGGAGGGGTGCCATGGTGTTTGCGATGTTTGGGTCGCTTCAATTGCTGTTCAGCAGGGAACTGATGAGGAAGCTGGGTGCCTGGTCCTTGGTGTATGGTGCCTGCTCTCTGGTTTGTCAACAACATCGATGGACTAGTGTTCTGTGGTTCAGTTGAAACGATGGGTAAACTCATGCGACCTTTTTCTGTTCGTGGTGCAAGGATGCGGGGTGGTGCTTGGCGCAGAGATACTGTATCTTGCATGTCATGTCATGTGTGGGTTTTGTCTGCAGTTTCAGGAAGATAACTACATTTCCTTGTCCCATCCTTCAGCACACCATAGTACACTACAGAAAAAGCTCATTGCTATTATTGCAAGAAAGCATGCCCTGAATCAAACCTGCACGTGCATGTCTGGCTGGGAAGTAAAATTTCAGGGCAAACATAGGGAAGGGACATGAAACAAGTGCAGATATCAAAGTTGATATTGCAGCCAACCATCCCGAGTCAGACACTACTTGTCTACTACACACACAAGGTACGCACACGCGTACAGTATTTCAAGGCCAACATGCCTACTCAACAGCAACAAAACAACTGACTGACCAGAAATACTATCCGACCCCACTTCACTCTCCGAACCAGAATCACTGTCAGACTCGGGGTCGTCAGCATCATGATTCCGGTAGACAGAGAAATCCAAGCACGGAAACACCTTCTGCATCTTCAAGATGCAGTTTGCTACAGTGAAAACGGGATCTGAGCTGTCCATGAAGGCAACCTTCACGTTCTTGAGGGATTTGCACAACTTGATGATCTCGCCAAGGCCACTTGCAATTTCGTCAGGAGAAGGACCATCCTTGCGATACCAGTCGGGGTATATCCGACTATCAATGAACCACTCAATAGAGGTGATCCATGGAGCTCGCATCACGAAGTCCCTCATACCTTGAAACGGATAAGACTCAAGTGGGATGTGGAGGGACTTCAGAGATTGAAGCACCGAACTTGCAGAAAGACTATTTCTCCCTTGGAGATATAGCTCCTCAATACTGTTTGCACTTGCCAGCAGCAAGGGTTCAGGTTGAAGGTGGCGATCCTCATAGACGCTTCGCAATCGCAAGGCTAGGAAGCGAAGATTCCTCGACAGATTCACAAAAGTAAGGTCTTTCTGTACGCAGTCAACCTCCATATGCGTAAGCAAGGGCGAGTTGCTCACAAGAAGCTCTGCCACCCAATGCAGCTTGAGCGTTTCCAGTGCAGGGAGATCCAGCTTCAGCTCGAAACCTGCCGGATAGACCTGACTGAACCTGTCAAACCTGGCGTCTGATTTCAGACAAAGGAACCTTAAGCTTTGGTTAGAGAACGTATCACTGAACATGAAATCCACCGTCATTGTCAACTTCTGGAGGTTGCTAAGGCTTGTGAGGCAAGCGACACAATCCCCTTTGAGCCTTGGACAATCCACCTCCAAATCCTCCAAACTCTTCAGAGAAGTAACTGCATCCAGAGAATCTAGCCGGAAATCCAAGCCACTAAGGGACAAGACCCGAAGATTCGGAGCATGGGAGCCAATATGGCTTAACCATTGGTGCCTGGGAAAGCCCTCTAATCCTCTGAAATAGATCCTCGTCAGATTGGGGCAATGGCGAAGCCACATCAAAAGATAGTGCTCGGACTGTTTTTCGTCATGAAAGGTGAAAGCTTCTGATCCGTTTGCAGCTTCAAATACCGCAGAAAGTGAAATTAGATTTGAGGTTTTCAGCACCAAACGCGTGAGAGCTCGTCCTGGTGAGTTTCCTCTAAATCCCACAAACTCCAAACACGGACCCTGGAGAAACGAGGACGGAATACTTAGTCGAGCACGACAGAGGGAGAGAAGATATAGTTATCCGCATGGGAATGCGACGACAAGTGGCACCATGGACCAGTCGCATCGGGACTAACCTGGAAAGCGAGTCGTTCCCAACGTTTGCACGTAGCCGCCGCACTAAGGATATCTTTGGCACTTGAAATCTTATCCAACACGAGATGAAGCTCCTCATCGGAAAACCTGGAGAGACCACCTCCTCCACCTCGATCACTATCTTGTGCTCCTCCGGTCATCGGAGCTCAGGATCGTCTGAGCGAACTAATGAGTTGTGACGCATGACAGATCAAGCAGCAAGAGAACAAGGAAATGCTAGGGCAACCTCTGACATTCTAACGCTCCATACGCAGGTGATCTCCATACTAGCAATGATAAGGATTCACAAAGCCATGCTAGCAAAACGATACATTCGCTGGGAGCTTCGACCATCAAAGCAGGACCTGCTCGAAACCTGCAGTGCAGTCTGTGCGTCATAATGAGAACCGAGTGTATTTGCAGAGAGACTGTACCATACCTCGAATGCTTGCAATCGCACTACGTCAATTCCATACTGGTAACTGAAGAACTTTCATATGTGGTGACACAGAGAACACCCAAATCGCCTACAATTGAAATACCTAGTTATCATAAAATACCAAACACAAGGTTGTGTGAAACGTCCAGCAATCGATGACAGAAGGGCACAAGGAGTGGATGGCCTAAAGACGAGCATGGTGCATGATGACACATGTTGTATGTGGCCTATGGCACATGACTAATTTCTTGTATGATCCCAATGGTACAGTGGGTGCTTCAAGCGAGGCCTGCCTCCTTGAGCACCTTCTCAAAGGCATCGTCGTCGTCCCATTGCACCTGCATTGTGGGAAGAGAAAGGGATAGGTACAGTGAGTGAGTGTCTTTCACAATACACCTAGCTTTTGTATAGTATGCATGCATCATTTCATCATTCAGTCTCACATCCCCATTCTCTCTCACATCCCTAGTCACACTCACACCCTCATTCACTCACGGCCATGTCCACTCACATCAGGAATCACGCGGTCAAAGTGTTTCTCAATCTTGTTAAGTGTGCGCTCGTCCTTCTCCCCACACACCAGGTTGAACGCCGCACCTGAAGCAGGGAACGGGAGGGCGCCAAGAGGGAAGAAGGACGTGATCCGTGGAAAGTGGAATTTTGACAAGACTTTTATGGGACTTGTGCAGAGTGACACGTGTCCAAACTGGGATGGCTTGCTGGTGGAGGAAAAATCTTATACTTCTTGGGCAGGCAGTTGCGCTTCATAACTTGAGGCTTGGTAAGAAAAAAAAACTTATTGCAGTCCTTACCTTTTCTTCCAAACCGCCCGCTGCGACCGATACGATGGAGATAGGTCTCGTACTCTGGCTCGTTGGGAGGTGCATTCTTCACGGGCAGATCAAAATTCACCACAAGTGTCACCTGCCCAGGACAAAGAGAAGCAAGGCAGGGAGATAAGGCCACGTGGAATGGGAGGGCAAAAGAGAGAAAGGGGAGGGGAGGGGTGGGAGAAAAGGGATGGGGAGAAGGGGGGGGTATTGGGGGCGCTGCCTCTGAAAGCTTTTTGAGACGTCTCAAAAACTCACGAAGCTTTTTACAAAGGGATGGAGAGAAGGGGGGGGTATTGGGGGCGCTGCCTCTGAAAGCCCCAACCAGGCCTATGAGCGGCACTTGTACCTCGTTCTCACCTGTGCTTGGGGGGTATTGGGGGGGGAACCTGATTGTACCTTGGCACTCCACCCCTCCCCCGTTCTCACCTGTGCCTGGTCGAACCCTCTAGCCAGCACGTCAGTGGCGATGAGGATCTTGGTGGTGCCGCTGCGAAACTCGCGAATCACATCGTCTCTCTCCTCGTGTGACATGCCGCCCTGAATGGACGTGCACCGATGCCCGTCTGCTTCCAGCTTCCTGAAGAGGGGCACAGGGGGGGGATAAGTTCAACAGAAAGGCGAGGGAGGAGGGAGGGAAGGAATTGGAATAAAGGCTCCTTCTGTGGAACTCCCAGGTCACATCGTTGCTCTGCTCTCCTCATGCAACATCGTGCCTTCTGAGTCAACTCAAAAGACTCATGAGTCACCGAGCCGCATCCGACCTCTGCTTGTTGCTGGCAGCTGAGTGGCTGTGCCGGCACTGCTTGATCCCGTCCAGTCCATCCAGTCCAGACAGATACAATACAGCTCCACTCAACGTCCTCCGCATCTCACCTTCACTCATCAAGAGGCGATTCTTGCCTGGAAGAAGAAGGACAAGAAGCGCGGGATGCCCCTTCTTCACACACTACAGCAGCGTTTCTTGTCCCTCTCCATGATCCATTAGCGCCCTCCTGTTACCTGTGCTTTCCATCTCGCCCCAACCCTCGAAATCACTGCTCACCCCCCTTCCCTGCCCTGCCCTTTCTCCTCCCCTGCCCCCCAAAGAAAGGCAAGAAAGGAACGGACCTGTGAAGATCCCGGGCAGTTTCGCGTGTCTTGACAAAAATGATGGACTGCCCGAGCTTCTCAGCAGCGGGGAAGATCTTGTCTTTGAGCACCACGACCTTGGCGTCACGAGAGGGCACTCGCACGCGGTACTGCTTGATCACGTCCAGCGACAGCTGCTCCTTGGGCACGTACACCTGGTTGGCACTGGGGACCACTCGCTGGGCAAACCTTTTGACTCGCTCGTTGAATGTGGCCGAGAAGAGAAGAATCTGGACGTCAAAGTGTGGAGAGAAGGGAAGGGGTTGGGGAGGAGAGGGGATGGGAGAAGTGGGGAGGGGATGGGAGCAAAAGGGAGGGGCTGGGTGGGGTAAGGGCAATCGCACGCGGTACTGCTTGATGACGTCCAGTCGAGGGAGAGCTGCTCTCCCTGGACGTGATGGGGCGAACCTCTGCGCTTGCTCGTTGAACGTGGCTGAGAGGAGAATCTGGCGAGGGATGTGGGACAAGTGTGGATGGTCGAGCAAGAGGACTTGCAGTTTGGAGGTGGGGATTGCAGTTTGGAGGTGGGGATTGCAGTTTGGAGGTGGGGATTGCAGTTTGGAGGTGGGGATTGCAGTTTGGAGGTGGGGATTGCAGTTTGGAGGTGGGGATTGCAGTTTGGAGGTGGGGATTGCAGTTTGGAGGTGGGGATTGCAGTTTGGAGGTGGGGATTGCAGTTTGGAGGTGGGGATTGCAGTTTGGAGGTGGGGATTGCAGTTTGGAGGTGGGGATTGCAGTTTGGAGGTGGGGATTGCAGTTTGGAGGTGGGGATTGCAGTTTGGAGGTGGGGATTGCAGTTTGGAGGTGGGGATTGCAGTTTGGAGGTGGGGATTGCAGTTTGGAGGTGGGGATTGCAGTTTGGAGGTGGGGATTGCAGTTTGGAGGTGGGGATTGCAGTTTGGAGGTGGGGATTGCAGTTTGGAGGTGGGGATTGCAGTTTGGAGGTGGGGATTGCAGTTTGGAGGTGGGGATTGCAGTTTGGAGGTGGGGATTGCAGTTTGGAGGTGGGGATTGCAGTTTGGAGGTGGGGATTGCAGTTTGGAGGTGGGGATTGCAGTTTGGAGGTGGGAATTGCAGTTTGGAGGTGGGGATTGCAGTTTGGAGGTGGGGATTGCAGTTTGGAGGTGGGGATTGCAGTTTGGAGGTGGGGATTGCAGTTTGGAGGTGGGGATTGCAGTTTGGAGGTGGGGATTGCAGTTTGGAGGTGGGGATTGCAGTTTGGAGGTGGGGATTGCAGTTTGGAGGTGGGGATTGCAGTTTGGAGGTGGGGATTGCAGTTTGGAGGTGGGGATTGCAGTTTGGAGGTGGGGATTGCAGTTTGGAGGTGGGGATTGCAGTTTGGAGGTGGGGATTGCAGTTTGGAGGTCGGGATTGCAGTTTGGAGGTGGGGATTGCAGTTTGGAGGTGGGGATTGCAGTTTGGAGGTGGGGATTGCAGTTTGGAGGTGGGGATTGCAGTTTGGAGGTGGGGATTGCAGTTTGGAGGTGGGGATTGCAGTTTGGAGGTGGGGATTGCAGGGGAGGAGATGGGATGGGATGAGAGGGCAGAGCAGAGCATGGGGGAATTGGAGAGCAGGCACGCGCAAGTGGTGCTGCTTGATGAGCGCCGCAAAACACTTGGCGATTTAAGACGAGTTTTGAGGCACCTCAACGCGTGCACATGCTGTGCTGCTCAACACGTCGTGAGCTAACCAACCAACCACCTTGCTCTTCAGGTGGGACTGGCTGGGAGCAGAAGAAGCTGTGAGGAGAGAATTAGGGTTGGCACACGACGACACGATACTGTTGAATATGGCGATTAAGATACCTGACATTTTGCTTTACCTGTGGCAGTCGGGGTTGCTTACCTGGCATGTGGGACTGCTTACCTGGCATGTGCGGCTGCTTACCTGGCATGTGCGGCTGCTTACCTGGCATGTGCGGCTGCTTACCTGGCATGTGCGGCTGCTTACCTGGCATGTGCGGCTGCTTTCCTGGCATGTGCGGCTGCTTTCCTGGCATGTGCGGCTGCTTACCTGGCAGGTGCGGTTGCCATACCGTACCTGGCAGGAGGGGTTGCTCTTGGTGATGAACTGTATCATTCTGATGGAGTCGTCTTGAAACCCGTCCTGCACAGCACACATACACGGGGGGAGGCAAGCAGGTGATGAGAGGAACGGGTGGGTTACCCGCTTCTTGAGGCGCCTCATAAGCTGCTCTTGGTGATGAACTGGATCGTTCTGATTGAGTCGTCTTGAAACCCGTCCTGCTCACACATGGGAAGAGATGTGAAGGACGCGCGGGGCAAGGAGAGTATGAGCAAAGCTTGTATCCCATATGCATGTAGTGCTCGCAATTGCAAGCACCAGCACCTTGATGCCCTTAGTATCCTGCCCTTGCTGGGCAGGATGCAGTCCTTGGTATCCTGCCCATCCTGCCCTTGAGTGCTGAGAGTATGTACATGGTGTACGCAACTGCTAGCCAGTCATAGTCGCGGTCACATCCACCTCACCTGGTCCAGCCAGCATTTCGTCGGCCTCATCAAACAGCGTGCTGCAGTCCTGCACCAAGGTATCTTGATGCTCTTCACTGGAAGGACGCGGTCCTTGGTCATCCACCACCACTTGAGCGTGCCGGGAGTGCCAATGACCCAATGGCCGCCCAGCCTCGCCTGCTGAAGCTGCAGCCACACTATGAGCATAAGCTAGCGTACACACCTGGTCAAGCATGTGGTCGGCCTCATCGAACACCAGAATATTGATGCTCTTCACAGGCAGGACGCGGTCCTTGGTCATCCAGGTACTTGGAGCATCGTCAGGTCATCCAGGGTCACAGTGTTATGGAATGCCGCTGCTAGTACCACACACCTGGTCCAGCATGTGGTCCGCCTCATCAAACACCAGAATCTTGATGCTCTTGACGGGCAGAATGCGGTCCTTGGTCATCCAGCGCTTGAGTGTGCCGGGAGTGCCGATGACCACCTGGTCGCCCAGCCTCTCCTGCGCCGAGGAGGAGACGATGGTGCCTGTGCCCTCCGACGCCGTGCACGCACACGTGATGCCCGTGTACTTGGCCATGCGCAGCAGCACTGCTTCGTTCTGGTTAGGGAAAGAGGAGCGGGGGTAAGATGAAAGGAAGGGGCTTGCTGCGACCATGTCACGATGGTGCGCGTGCCCTCTGATGCCGTGCACGCACACGTGATGCCCGTATACTTGGCCATACGCAGCAATACAGCCTCGTTCTGATGGGGAAGAGGAGAGAGGGGGGAGCGAAGGAGTGAGTGAGAGGTTTAAGCATGCTGGGAGTGAATGAGAGGTTTAAGCATGCCAGGAGTGAATGAGAGGTTTAAGCATGCCAGGAGAGAATGAGAGGTTTAAGCATGCCCGGAGTGAATGAGAGGTTTAAGCATGCCAGGAGTGAATGAGAGGTTTAAGCATGCCAGAAGTGAATGAGAGGTTTAAGCATGCTGGGAGTGAATGAGAGGTTTAAGCATGCCAGGAGTGAATGAGAGGTTTAAGCATGCCCGGAGTGAATGAGAGGTTTAAGCATGCCAGGAGTGAATGAGAGGTTTAAGCATGCCCGGAGTGAATGAGAGGTTTAAGCATGCTGGGAGTGAATGAGAGGTTTAAGCATGCCAGGAGTGAATGAGAGGTTTAAGCATGCTGGGAGTGAATGAGAGGTTTAAGCATGCTGGGAGTGAATGAAAGGTTTAAGCATGCTGGGAGTGAATGAGAGGTTTAAGCATGCCAGGAGTGAATGAGAGGTTTAAGCATGCCGGGAGTGCCAATCGCCACCTGGTCGCCCAGCCTCTCCTGCTGTGAGGACGATATGATGGTGCCCGTGCCCTTCGATGCTGTGCATGCACAAGTTATGCCCGTGTAATTGTCCAACGGGTAGCAGCAGCACAGCAGCACGATGCAGCGCAGCAGCACTGCCTGCCTCGTTCCAATGGGTAAGTGGGAAAAGCGAGGGACGGATGAGAAGAGTGAGTGGGTTCTAGATTGGTTCACCATTCGCACCACCCGGTCTGCATTCGCACCGCCTGACCCGTCATGTCAAGCAAAGCTGCTGTATGCTCCTCCATCCCCTTCCTGTCTCTCACCTCACCTGCTCCGCCAGATCTTTGTGGAGCACACGCAGGGAGGCAGGGGGGGGGGCTTCACCTGCTTTTGATTCGACTCAAAAGCCGGGGGGGGGGCTTCACCTGCAGTCATCTCACCTAAACACTGCGCTCGCTCCCTCCGCCCCCCCCCTCTCTCCGCCTTTTTTCCTTGCCATGCATGCACTCCGCCCTACCGTCACCCCACCTCCCTCCTCCCCCTGTCTCTCACCTGCTGTGCCAGCTCACGTGTGGGGCAGATGCAGAGGGCCTGGGGAGCTTTGACCTGCGACCGTCTCACGTGGACCCCGTTACCCACCCCATCCCCTCCCCTCCCCTCCCTTCACTCCCACCACCACCTCCCCCCTCACCTCACCTGCTGTGCCAGCTCGCGAGTGGGACAGATGCAGAGGGCCTGGGGAGCTTTGACCTGCGGATCCACTCGCGACAGCATGCCCAGCACGAAGCACGTGGTCTTGCCCGACCCGTTGTGAGCCTGATGGGTTTGAGGCGGGGGAATGGGAACGGGGAGGGGGGGGGGAGGGAAGTTGGGGCTGCGGTGATGAGTTGCCTTGCGACAGACAGCATGCCGAGCACGAAGCATGTGGTGTGGTATTGCCCGGCCCATTGTGCGCGTGACAGGCGAGTCGAGTTTTGAGTCGACTCAAAACTCAGCCCATTGTGCGCGTGACAGGCGTGGACTGGCGTGGACTGGCGAGGACTGGCGTGGAATGAATGAAAATGACGCCAACCTTATCGCACTGGTGGGTGGGTAATAGACTGACTGAATGAATGGATACTCACCTGGGCAATGAGGTTGGCGTTGGGCGGCTGTAGTATCATGGGCAGGGTGACGGCCTGGATCTTGGAGGGGCGCTCGAACTTCATCTCGGAGTAGAGCCCTCTCAGCAGCGGCTCTGATAGGTTGAGCTCCTCGAAGGTCTTGGCGGACGAGTAGGGTGTCTCTGCTGCCACCACCTGCATGAGGGAGTGGGGTGCAAGACGGGGCACTGATGATGAACGTGATAGGGTGTGAGCGGTTCAGGTTCACTTGGAACTTCATCTTGGAGTAGAGGCCCCTTAGCAGCGGCTCTGATAGGTTGAGCTCCTCCAAGGTCTTGGCGGACGAGTAGGGTGTCTGTGCTGCCACCACCTGCAAGGATGGTACGAGCATGCAATGGGGTTGATTGAAACGGAACATGAAAAGGGCACAGGATGCGGTTGCAACGGAACGGAACCTAGCTTGGATTCTTCATCTCATGCTCTGCTGATATTGCAGGGTTTTTTTAGAATTCTTAGAACCCGGAACCCTACAACCGAAACCCTAAAACCTGACCCTGCAACGTCGAAAACTAGCTTGGCTTCTTCATCCCATGCTCTGCTGATAGATTTACCTCTTTCTTCCTGTGAGGTTCACATTCACTCACCTGCACTGCACCACCTCGTCCTCCCTGCGTCCTCACCTACTGGCTGCGTTCTGTGCACAGCAATGCGCACAACTCCACAATCACCTTGTGCTCTCGTGCTCACCTTGTGCTCTCGTGCTCACCTTGTGCTCTCGTTCTCACCTTCTGCTCTCGTGCTCACCTTCTGCTCTCGTGCTCACCTTCTGCTCTCGTGCTCACCTTGTGCTCTCGTGCTCACCTTGTGCTCTCGTGCTCACCTTCTGCTCTCGTGCTCACCTTCTGCTCTCGTGCTCACCTTCTGCTCTCGTGCTCACCTTCTGCTCTCGTGCTCACCTTCTGCTCTCGTGCTCACCTTCTGCTCTCGTGCTCACCTTCTGCTCTCGTGCTCACCTTCTGCTCTCGTGCTCACCTTCTGCTCTCGTGCTCACCTTCTGCTCTCGTGCTCACCTTCTGCTCTCGTGCTCACCTTCTGCTCTCGTGCTCACCTTCTGCTCTCGTGCTCACCTTCTGCTCTCGTGCTCACCTTGTGCTCTCGTGCTCACCTTCTGCTCTCGTGCTCACCTTCTGCTCTCGTGCTCACCTTGTGCTCTCGTGCTCACCTTGTGCTCTCGTGCTCACCTTGTGCTCTCGTGCTCACCTTCTGCTCTCGTGCTCACCTTCTGCTCTCGTGCTCACCTTCTGCTCTCGTGCTCACCTTCTGCTCTCGTGCTCACCTTCTGCTCTCGTGCTCACCTTGTGCTCTCGTGCTCACTTTGTGCTCTCGTGCTCACCTTGTGCTCTCGTGCTCACCTTCTGCTCTCGTGCTCACCTTCTGCTCTCGTGCTCACCTTCTGCTCTCGTGCTCACCTTGTGCTCTCGTGCTCACCTTCTGCTCTCGTGCTCACCTTCTGCTCTCGTGCTCACCTTCTGCTCTCGTGCTCACCTTCTGCTCTCGTGCTCACCTTCTGCTCTCGTGCTCACCTTCTGCTCTCGTGCTCACCTTCTGCTCTCGTGCTCACCTTCTGCTCTCGTGCTCACCTTGTGCTCTCGTGCTCACCTTCTGCTCTCGTGCTCACCTTCTGCTCTCGTGCTCACCTTCTGCTCTCGTGCTCACCTTCTGCTCTCGTGCTCACCTTGTGCTCTCGTGCTCACCTTCTGCTCTCGTGCTCACCTTCTGCTCTCGTGCTCACCTTGTGCTCTCGTGCTCACCTTCTGCTCTCGTGCTCACCTTCTGCTCTCGTGCTCACCTTCTGCTCTCGTGCTCACCTTGTGCTCTCGTGCTCACCTTCTGCTCTCGTGCTCACCTTCTGCTCTCGTGCTCACCTTCTGCTCTCGTGCTCACCTTCTGCTCTCGTGCTCACCTTCTGCTCTCGTGCTCACCTTCTGCTCTCGTGCTCACCTTGTGCTCTCGTGCTCACCTTGTGCTCTCGTGCTCACCTTCTGCTCTCGTGCTCACCTTCTGCTCTCGTGCTCACCTTCTGCTCTCGTGCTCACCTTCTGCTCTCGTGCTCACCTTCTGCTCTCGTGCTCACCTTCTGCTCTCGTGCTCACCTTCTGCTCTCGTGCTCACCTTCTGCTCTCGTGCTCACCTTCTGCTCTCGTGCTCACCTTCTGCTCTCGTGCTCACCTTGTGCTCTCGTGCTCACCTTCTGCTCTCGTGCTCACCTTCTGCTCTCGTGCGCACCTTCTGCTCTCGTGCGCACCCACCTTTTCAATCTCGAGCCCAACCACCTTCTTATTCTCATGCGTAAACCCTTCTAATCGCCTCCTTAAACCCTTTCAATATCCTGCTCACCCACCTTCTTAATCTCGTGCTTTCCAGTCTTGATACTCGGGTCGGGCTGAACCACTTTCCTACATACTGGAGCGTCCGAAGCAACAATCCCGCACGTAGTTTCACATTCTACTGCCCACGTACCTTCTTAATCTCGTGATCCGACCCATCAAGCAAGTCGTTCCGCTCGCTGGTTCTGATGCTCAGGTCGGGTTGGGCTGACCCACCACGCCTTACCTTGCTTAGAACTTAACGATTTCCGTGAGAGAATAGACGAACTTGCCTTCTTAATTTCATGCTCCGACCCATCAGGGACGTCATTAAGCTCGCCCGTTTTGATGCTCAGGTCGGGTTGATCCACCACGCCTTCGCTGACTTTCAGCGAATCCAAATCCGCCGCCGCCTTATCCGCGCTTTCGCCAAATTCCGCGTTCTTCGCCGCAGATCGCGGCGTCAGGCCCGGCGGCGCGTCCTCCGCATCGTCCTCGTCTTTCGCGGCCTTCGCCGCCACCTCCGCCGCCGCCGCCGCTGCAGCTGCCTTAAGCTCCGCTTCCTTTAACTCCGCTTCTTCCTCTTCCGCTGAGTCAGCCCAAGACTCCCTCTTAGGCTTAGTCGAGTCCATCTCTCCTAATTTTAGCCTCTTTTCATAGAAATGCAGTAAGCACAAACAGGAATTTGAGAGCGTCGCGACCGTGCGATGAGGGTAGAGAAGCAGAGGCAGATTCAGGCGAAAGAGACGATGAGACGAGCAGTAAAAGTCTCGCCTTTGAATAAAAGCTGCTGCTGCTGGCTTCGAGAAAAGAAGTTCGGAATGGTGATGATCTCAATGTATGTATGAATGACAGACGGGGATGACTGTATGTATGTTTGATAAAACAGAACGCAGATCTTGTAGCGAAAATTTTGGTTTCTACATCTTGAATTGTTCTTTACCAACAAGCACATGAAATATTTGTGTTCAGGGTTTTGACTGCTAAATTCTTCTACAGTTCGTGGGTGCGATCTGGCTCGAAGCTCTACTTGTGCTGCCAATGTGAATGCGATTAGCCTTGACGCGATGGGTGAAATGATGACGGATTTGGATGTGCTCGGTTATTCCATGGAAAATAGAGTTCTTAGTAAGATTGATCGCTGCTTCATTGTTTAAGTAGATCGGCGTGGTTCTCTCTTTCCCATATCCTAGCTCGGCTAGGAGCCGCCTCAATCATTCGACTTCGGTACGTCAACTGTTTGACAGCAACATACTCGACCTCGGATGAGCTAAAGGCAATCAAGTTTTTCCCTCTCGCTTCGCCAAGCCATCGCTCCCCCAAGGAGGTTGAAGACAAAGCCCTAGGTTCTTTGCCGAGTGAAAGGATATCCCACACAATCGGAATTCGTGAACCTTTGGAGGAACTATCGGTCCGGCTTCATAGTGGAGCATGCTTTGACTGTGTCGCCTCTTGTGTTGCCCATCCTCACCCTGGCGGTACTGGACCAATGGTTGTGCCAAGGCAGGCGCTCGGCCGTCCCAGATGGGAGCATGCCCAAGCAGATCCTTTCGTGTGCTTATAGGGGGGACCGCGCGATCACCCACAACGCCCTGGTGCATTCGGCTTTGCGCATGGCGAGGGGGGCCGGGTACATTACATATCAAGCAACGACCATCTTCTCGCTGTTGGGCTGAAAAAGGCCCTTGGAATCGTTCAAGGTTAAGACTCTGGATTATAATGTAATTGCGGAAGCATTCTTAGAGAACTTGTTGAACCACCTTGTGCTAGTATGTGTGTCAGAATCCCAGCCACTAACCACTGGGATAAAGGGGCTTGTTTGTGTAGCGCGTGAGTGCGCCCATAACCCCCCAGGCCGACGTGCCTGTAACCCTTCCCTAGGATCAATCGGGGATCTCCAGTGGACCTCTGACACCCCCCCCGCACTGGGATGCCCGAGGTGCACACACCGGGATTCGAACCCGAGACCTTCGCTCTGATACCATGTCAGAATCCCAGCCACTAACCACTGGGATAAAAGGGCTTGTTTGTGTAGCGGGTGAGTGCGCCCATAACCCCCCAGGCCGACGTGCCTGTAACCCTTCCCTAGGATCAATCGGGGATCTCCAGTGGACCTCTGACAATGTGAGGACAAGATAAGTTGATTATAGCAAAGAGATACAAGCTTTTTATATGATTACAAAGGAATATGAAAGGTTTAACTAACTGCTATTGTAACTGTAATTGTAACTGCTGTTGTTGTGGTTCGATACAGCGACGACTCGGGCAACTGCTCAATAGCGAGTCAGTTGTGTGTCCTTGCTGTCGCGCTGCCTTCGGCGAGTCAAAGGTCGCTGACCTTTGACCTTCGCGTAACCTCTTACTGTTGTCTCGTGTCAACCTGTCGAGGTTGACTCACTTTGTTACTATGTTGTTGTTCGCTTCCCTTTACGGCTTCAGTGTTTCGATACTTCAGAAGCGTAAACTACATGTTTCCAACACTCGCAACCAGTCACTAGAAGCGAGCAGGCTTGGCCATCCATGATCTAGAGTCCGGCGAAACCCGAATGACTAATGTAATAGTGAACAACCCAGTCCTCCCCCATGGCGACATCCATGCCAGGAAGCCGCTAGGATGGGCAGCAAAAGAGGCGGCACACTCAAAGCAGGAATTGTACCGTATGTGGATCGGCCACGGTTCGTGGGGTGTTTTGGCTCGGATTGAGATACTGTGAGAGAGATACTGATTGCTGGAGCCTGCCCTGGAGGTACCTTAGGGGGCTGGAGTGATACTATTCTATTACGTAGTATGCTGTTCATTTGTCAATGCATGCTTGTACTTGGAGAGAGAGAGAGAGAGAGAGAGAGAGAGAGAGAGAGAGAGAGAGAGAGAGAGAGAGAGAGAGAGAGAAGGGGGGGGGAGAGGTGGGATGGTGTTGAGGCTAGGGAGGTGATTGTGGAAAGGGGAAGAAGTGAAGTGATTTAGGGGTGGGAGGAGCGTGGAAAGAATGACTTCCACAAATGGTTGGGCAAGAATGTATAGCGGCTTGCTTAGTACTGAGTTGTGGTTTGTGGAATTCATACGGGCATTCAAACTTGGTGGTATTGTTGCAGTAATGAGCAGGTGGTACCGGTTCTGTGTTTTGATTTGATCTATGAAGTAAATATGGAATGTAGTCCTTCTTCGGCGGAAAACATGCTTTAGAAAGTTAGCAAAGGCCGTAAACATGAGAATTAGAGTTCTCAATAGGAGTTAACCACTGTAGATGCCAGAATCCCAGCCACTAACCACTGGGATAAAATGGCTTGTTTGTGTAGCGGGTGAGTGCGCCCATAACCCCCCAGGCCAACGTGCCTATAGCCCTTCCTTGAGATCACTCGAGGATCTCCAGTGGGCCTCTGACACCCCCCCCGCACTGGGATGCCCGAGGTGCACACACCGGGATTTGAACACGAGATCGTTGCTCTGATAGTATGTCAGAATCCCAGCCGCTAGCCATTGGGACAAAAGGGCTTGTTTGTGTAGCGGGTGAGTGCGCCCATAACCCCCCAGGCCAACGTGCCTGTAACCCTTCCTTAGGATCAATCGGGGATCTCCAGTGGACCTCTGACAGTAGGCAGCAGCTCGGAATGAGACACAACACTCAGACCTGGGTCTGAGACTATCGAACGTCACCTTCCATTTTGCAGTTGTTGAATGTGAACTTGATGATGTAGGAGGAGACTGGTTAAACATCCCTACGAACGTTTTCAAGGTGCCGACGGCTCAAAATCCGTAGTGAGTGAAACCTTTTCTACAATGAGGCATTCCTAATATTTATGTGATGGTGCCAAGGTGAATGTGTACGGGACCTCCGCCAAGGTATTGCCCAACGAGGTGAATATCCGATTGGTGTATGTGGGGGTCGATGTCACCACGCTGGCGGGTAACCTGATAGTAGCGATGTTCAGCCAGAATACTGTAGACTGGGTCGTGGATGTGCTGCAAGGGGTGACCCAGGGGGTGGAGGGGGGTTGGGTGGGGTTGAGGGGGGAGAGGGCATTTAGAAAAAAAAAAAGGGGTCCCAAAAGTAACCTACAACTAATCCTAAACCAGCCTCCAGGTTCATTCACAGTATAATAATGTTTAGGGTCTAAAGACGATCTGAAGAAAGATGTAAGTTGCTAGCGGGGAGACAGGCGAGTATCGGACATAAGGTGATGCTTACACGGTGCCATTGTAGTTGAACGTTCCTCCTACCGGAGAGTTTGTGCTGATGGAAGGTTTCACAGCAGCAATTCTTTTGTCAGTGCTCCACCAAGACGGAGAAGGGTAGAGGAAAATTTAGGGGGCAGTGGACGGAAAGGATGAGGAGCATGCTCGGTCACGAGGTCATGCTCGGTCACGAGGCCGCGAGAAGGTGATGATAATACTTGCATAACGAACAAAAAACGTAAAGAGCGGCGCGTGCAGCGAGAGAGCGGCGCGTGAAGCAGCGAGACAATGGCGCGTGCAGCGGCGAGACAGCGGCGCGTGCAGCGGCGAGAGAGCAGCGCGTGCAGCAGCGGGAGAGCGGCGCGTGCAGGGAGAGAGCGGCGCGTGTCGCACTTGAGTTGCGCGTGCCCCACTCGAGCCGCGCGTCGTGAGAGAGCGCGTGAGCGAGAAAGTGCAGCAGGTAGTAGGAAGCATCAGGCGATGCTGGAGTCGTCGTACAGGAGAGAGTGCAAAGGAGAGAGTGTGTGCAAAGGAGAGAGCGTGTGCAGAGGAGAGAGCGCGTGTAAAGGAGAGAGCGTGTGCAGAGGAGAGAGCACGTGCAAAGGAGAGAGCGCGTGCATGAGGTGATGCCAGAGTCGTTGTACATGTTATCTCGGTGAGGAGCACACGGTGATTGACGGCGATGGCGTTGCAGGCGAGGGAGAGCAGCACTGCAAAGAAGAATAATGGACTGAGAAAAACATATTCACAATCGCGGAACGGGCGACAGATAGAACGTGAAGGAACATGTTTAGCGGCTGGCAAAGTGACCAGCAACATGCGACGAGGAAATTGTCGTGCTCTCACATTAGGCGCGAGGTGCGAGGGTGAACAGATTGCATAGCAGCAAGAGCAAGGCACATCAACAAGAATGATTAGCAACATGCGGGCAAGAATCACATGCCCTTATCGGTAGCGTTGACGAACAGTCGTCAGCGGCACTGTATCACCAGAAAGGATTCCTTTCGTCGGAAGATGAAACTGTCTGAAATTCTTAAATCATTTTTTTTTTTTTAGAATTATTAAAAAAAGCAGATTCAGTATGCCAGAATCCCAGCCACTAACCACTGGGATAAAAGGGCTTGTTTACATAGCGGGTGAGTGCGCCCATAACCCCCCAGGCCAACGTGCCTGTAACCCTTCCCTAGGATCATCGGGGATCACCAGTGGACCTCTGACACCCCCCCGCACTGGGATGCCCGAAGTGCACACACCGGGATTCGAACCCGAGACCTTCGCTCTGATACCATGTCAGAATCCCAGCCACTAACCACTGGGATAAAAGGGCTTGTTTACATAGCGGGTGAGTGCGCCCATAACCCCCCAGGCCAACGTGCCTGTAACCCTTCCCTAGGATCATCGGGGATCACCAGTGGACCTCTGACACAGTATACTCGCCAGAGAGGACGATCATACAGGATGAATTTTTTGGGATCATGTGCTCACCAGAGAGGACAATCGCGGGTCGCAGCGATGTGTGGGCCATGACTGCACTAGTAATAGCAGTACTGGACTTTATCCGAAGGGTGGAGATACGAATCAGGAGAAACGTAGGATGCTTGGAGTGAAGCAAAATGCAATGATCAAGGGGAGGAAAGGGTAGGCTTTTCTATACCTCAGCTCGGTACCACTAAACACGACTAGTTTTGGCTGGCAGCCGCAGAGTGTTGCAAGTAGGGTTACCAAGCATGAAGGAGGAGCGAGGCGCACCAGGAAAAAATTGGCCATGAAACTCGCTGGCAATTGCGGGTTGCGTCAGATGCAATCGACACTCACGTGCCGCGAATGTCGTGCCAGTCTTAGGTGCACTGACCCCATCCTTCAAGGTCTCAGGTAAGGGGCCTATGCAGGGAGGGTATTGTTGACCTTGCTGGTACGATAATAAAGGGTATTGGCCGGTGCTGCTTCCCCTCCCATTTCCGCCTGAATCCTCGATGCTCCGCACCGCATGCCATTTCACCGCACGTGACTCGGGTTAGACCTAGCGATGTAGCGAGAGGACCAAGATCAGGCTGGAGGCAATGACGGATGAGAGTGAAAAGAACTGAAAAGTGTG
This sequence comes from Closterium sp. Yama58-4, assembly GCA_947470075.1. Classification (NCBI taxonomy): domain Eukaryota; kingdom Viridiplantae; phylum Streptophyta; class Zygnematophyceae; order Desmidiales; family Closteriaceae; genus Closterium; species Closterium sp. Yama58-4. The sequence continues at coordinate 202,987 of CANIUD010000203.1, forward strand.
ACTAGACTGAGAATGTACGAAGGGGTATATGCAAACCTGTATGCTGACAACGGATGAGATGGGACGACTTGAAGCGTATCTTTTTTTCCAATGTTTGTGGTGTTTCCCATACATTAACCCATTTCGGTATCCTAACATCACCTTTTTCTGGCTTCTCCACTACCCGAAAACCTATTTTGTCCTCATCCTTCCCCCTTCCCCACCCTCCCTCCACGTGTAGGTGCTTCGGTTGATGAAGTGGGCTATGGCATTTCAGCAAAGGATGAGGGAGAGGGGATAAGGAGAGGGAGAGAGAGGTAGAGAGGGAGATGGAGGAGAGAGGGAGAGGAGAGACAAGCAGTGAGAGAGAGGAGGAGAGAGAGGGGTGGGGTATCACTGAGGCGAGGAAGGTACCTAAGGGGGGATTCTGTGGCGAGGAAATGAGGTGAGGTGATCCGAGGGTGGGATGAACATTATGGGAGACACGCTACAACGTCTTCCATGTTGGAAAAAAAATCATTGTGGGTGGAATTCTTGCAGGCATGCATTAAAAAATCATTGTGATTTTGTTGTTGCTGGCTGTAACGAGCAGATGGTGCTGGTAGTGTGTGTTATTTTGATATAATTTGTCTTTTCTGAAATTTAAATATGGAATGTGGGCCTCCTTGGGCGGAGCACTTGTGTTAGGCAGGAAACACTGGCCGTGAACATGAGAAGATATAAAAATACTGTAAATCTCCCAATAAAGAGCTACCCTTTTTACTGCTATCTCATACTCACAGTGACAAAGAACTTGTTGTGACGTTACCCTTCAAGTTGCAGATGTTAACGGTAAGCGAAAGGACGTGGATCAATCCATCGAACAACCTGGAGTTGATCAACGCGTGCAAGGTGCCAACCACATGGAAAGCGGAAGTGAGAGAAACCTTCTCTTCAATGAGGCACTCCCAATAACCCTTTGTGGTTACCCCAATGAATGTGCACGGCATCTCGGCCACCAGTTTGCCGTTGACGGTGTATCTCGGATTGGTGAATGTTGGGCTCGATTTCATGTCTAAGGTAACGCGCACGAAGAATTTTGGTAGATTGGACAGTGGATGTGCTGCAAGGGGAAAGGCCGTGGAGATGGGTTGGGTTGTGCCGAGGGGAGGAGAGGGGGTTGGAGGAGATAGGAGGATGAGAGCACGAGAGGGAATGCTTTCGGAAATATCTCTTGGAAACTCTGAAATGCTACTAAGTAGTAATCTTGCGCCTTTCTGCGTGACAATCTGATGAGAACTACGAGCTTGTGCGTAAGAAGGTTGCTTCTCGAAAAAAGACAAATATTGAACGCTAATATTAGGTGAGAATTCAATGTGAGGTGATGCTTACACGTTTGCGGCCATGGCGCTCGTTGCCTTCAGACAGAAGTAAGGCGTGTCCCTTAGGGTACATTCTCATCTGGACATTTGTGTCTCAACCCCTGATTTCCCGAGTCACGTCTGCACATTTTGTCAACCCCGCGTCTCAAAGTTTGGATGTATCGTGACACTTGGCGACAATGTTTTATTTACTTGGGCCCATTTGATTGGGATTAGCAAATGACTGTACACCCGTTTCTTCAACCGCCTAGCAAGGGTGTGGTTTCGACGCGCGGATTTTTTTCCCGCGCGAAATTGGCGCTGTGGGGTGTCCAAGTGAATTGACATTTCAAACCGCGTGCGGAATTTTGAAAATGGGCATCGTGCAACTCGTCCGCGATTTTAGCGTGTTTAACACTAACCAATGAAAAATACACTGAAAGTCGCAGTAGGACGACGCAAGATTGTGACACACTACAGTTTATGTTGTTTTTTGCGCGTCACAAGGTGATTGAGACACAAATGTCCAGATGAGAATGTACCCATAGCAGATGCCGAGTCTGCGTGTTAACATGATGGAGAAGGGAGGGAACGAAACAAAGGGGCAGCAGTAGATGGAAATGAGGAGCAGAGAACGGAATCAAAGCAAGATGAGGAGCACGAGGTTGCACAAACGTGAAGACATTGCACGAACGAGATGATATTGCACGAATGTAATGATATTGCACGAACGTCATGATATTGCACAAACGTCATGATATTGCATACCAAACGAAAAAACGCTGAGAGCGCGTGCACCAAGAGAGTGGTGCATGTAGAGAGAGAGAGGCGCGTGCGGCGAGAAAAGCGCGTGCAGAGAGAGAGAGAGAGAGAGAGAGAGAGAGAGAGAGAGAGAGAGAGAGAGAGAGAGAGAGAGAGAGAGTGAGAGAGAGAGAGAGAGAGAGAGAGAGAGAGAGAGAGAGAGAGAGAGAGAGAGAGAGAGAGAGAGAGAGAGAGAGAGAGAGAGAGAGAGCGGCGCGTGCAGTGAGAGAGAGCGGTGCGTGCAGCGAGATAGTGCGTTTAAAGAAGAGTGGGGCATGTTGGAAGCATGCTTACAGTGATTCTCGGTAAGGATCAGATGGCGATCAGCGGCGATGGCGCTGCAGGCGAGAGAGAGCAGCACCGCACGAAAGGGAAACCGGTGTCAAAGAAACATCGCAGAGCGAAGAGCAGACCGACACGAACCGTTTATAGATGTAATCAGAATCTGCCTCCTATTAGCAGAGTAGCCAAGCAGACTCGGCATGAGCAAGGTTGCATAGCGACTGTCAAAGCAAAGAGTGTCACAACGGCCATTGTGACGGGAGTTGAGAGATGCGATATGTGCAGTCCCCCGTATGGGGCTATAAAAGCTGAAGCACTCCCGCCGACGCGCTGCGATGCCTCCGGGGAACGACTCATGGGGTGAGGCGAAGAGCGACATGAAAGGTCGGCAACCTGACAACTTGTCAAGGCGACGAGGTGACAAGACAGGGCGACGAGGCGATATGACAGGGCGACGAGGCGACATGACAGGGCGACGAGGCGACATATGACAGGGCGCGTACAAGCGGTGGGCTCACCAGCGACGACGCAACGTCGAGCGACGCTGAGCGAGCGAGTGACATCATCCGGGCCATGGATGGATGGAGCCGCATCAAGCTTGGAGTTGCAAGTTGGACTTGAGGCGATCTCTGGAACCGTAAAGTGGAGTGGATCATAATGACTCAAGGCACGAGGATTATGAGTCTGCGCTGCGAATAGAATGCATACAGTAGAGGTGTGTGATGCTCCTATATTTGGAATGGAGGATGCAGAAAGTTCATCATCCCCTACGTTTTTTGCCCGTTACAGCTTAACAGTGTTTGCCACTTCGCGTCACTTTTTATTAAACCTTGCACTGCTGGACTTGGCCGATTCGGCCTCCACTTTGGGGCTAGCCCGATCAGACTGCTAGTATCTTAATAGCTAGCTAACTAGAGAGGGGGAGAGGTAGAGAGAGGGAGAGAGAGAGAGAGAGAGAGAGAGAGAGAGAGAGAGAGAGAGAGAGAGAGAGAGAGAGAGAGAGAGAGAGAGAGGCGAGAGAGAGAGAGAAAGAGAGAGAGAGAGAGAGAGAGAGAGAGAGAGAGAGAGAGAGAGAGTGAGGGAGAGAGGAGAGAGAGAGAGATAGATAGAGAGAGAGAGAGAGAGAGGAGAGAGAGAGAGAGAGAGAGAGAGAGAGAGATAGAGAGAGAGAGAGAGAGAGAGAGAGAGAGAGAGAGAGAGAGAGAGAGTGGGGTAATGATGACACGAGGGAGGTGACTGTGGTGAGGGTGAGGTCACCGGAGGACTGTGAGAGTCACAAATGTGCAGCAAGCATGGTGGGTAGAAATCTTGTTGTGTTGTTGCTGCGGGCTGTAACAAGCAGATGGTGCAAGTGGTGTGTGTTAATTTGATGTATAGTCTTTTCTAAGTGAAGTTCCAAGTGAGTTCCATATCCAGGCCCGCCATCAGGTGCTGCCGGTCTCGCTTGTTAGCCAAGTACCTTCCTTTTCTTCCAGAAGCTCACGCAGGCGGCTGCAACTCGGGTCTGTCATCACTGCCTGCCGAAGGGCTGCCACCGCCAACATCAGGTGAGTGAAGGTCGCTCGTACGCGTTTACTCTCCTCCCTTGTGTACGCGCGAAGCCGCACATTGAGCCTTGCCAGCAACAGTTCATAACTCTTCCTGTTGGTTACCTGCATTTTGGATAATACCTCTTCGATAATCCGTCTCACGCCGGGTCTGTTCACCATAGCAGCCTGCATCCTCCAAATACTGGACCCAGACGTGCCTTGGTGTCTACCTTCAGGGTAACCTATACCGCGAAACCGTGGTCTGAGATTTTGTCTGCGGGTGTGATGTGCGTGGAGTCAGCGAGGAAAGGTAAGAGAGGGAGGGAGATCAGGGCTCTATCAATGTGGGAGCTAGTGTTCTGTGACGGTGAGTAGAAGGTGTATTCTCTGCAGCGTGGGTAGAGCGTGCGGAAGGCATCAGAGAGCTGAAAGGCCTGACATCAGTTAAATAGTCTGTCGTTTTCAGCTGATGTACCGTGACCTGACGTGCGATCAAGATCTGGAACTTCCACCATGTTTAGATCACCGATAATCAGGAGGTGAGAGCTCGGCGCTACCTGATCGACAACCGGTCCAAGGGTGTGGAGGACGAAGGGAGTTCTATGAGCTAGGTCGGCTGGAAGGTAAGCCGCGAGTAAGGTGAATTGAATGCCATGATCGTGGACATTAGTGCGGATGATACGGCCAGAAGCGTGAGGTGATGTGTTAGAAAAGGTTAATGCTGGGTTTCTACAGAGAATAGCTACTCCGCCTGCTTTTTCTTTGGGTGTGGCTGCTGCGACTGTCTAGAACCGCTGTGAAGACCAGTATGGGTGGGTGTCTACTAATCTAGTGTCTGTTACAACCACTATGTCTGCTGCTTCTTTTAACCACTCTGTGACTCTGTCTTGCTTGACGCCGTCTCCTAAGCCGTTGACATTGAGAGCGACGACTGTGAGGAGGTTTTTCCTGTTAATCATTTAATCACTGCCTTGCAGCCCTTTGACATCCACAGGCTGATCAAAGCGATGGTACAGGCTATACTGACTACCGAACAGACACGAGCTGCAGTTGCGAGGGTGGAGTTCAGATTGTCAGAATGAACGGACTGGAATGATTGAACTAACAGAGAAATCAGTACAAATAGCAAACCCTAGAATTGTGTACCCCATATAGGCTAACCCACTGTAGCCTAACAAACCCAACATATATAATGTTTGACACACCCCCATAGGCAAAGTGGGGGAGACCTAGGGGTCACAAGACCAGTCAAGGCAAAGCAAGGCAACAACAAGCTCAGGGTGGATCTCGAGGATTCCACACAAATTCCGAGCACAAGCTAGTGGTCACAAGACCAGTTCACATGCAGGTTTATAACAGAGCCAGAGATACAGTGATCACAACCTAGCAAGAGTAAACATGCAGGTATAGATATATATAGTGATCACAGTACGAGCAAAGTCAAGAGGTAAGCAAGTGAGGTCCAGTAGGCACAAGGCCTAGTAGAGTGCAGAAGCGCTGATGGTCACGAGGCTGAAGCGCCTTGGTGAACACATCAGCAGTGTTGGCCTCAGTGGCCACGTAGCGAATACAAAGCTGACCACGCTGCTGCAGCTCTCGAGCAAGGAAGTACCGCAGGGCGATGTGCTTCGTTCTGTGCTCCAGTCTGTGCTCCTCACACAAGGCAATGGCAGCCTTGTTGTCGACGTACAGTACTGGAGGAGAACGAGGCGGCTCTCCGAGGTCAGTCAGCAGGTAGGTCAGCCAGCGTAGCTCCTGGGCAGCCATGGCTGTAGCGTAGATCTCAGCCTCGCAACTGGAGCCGAGAACAGAAGAAGAGCGTGTAGAGCGCCAAGAAACTGAGCCAGAGCCAAGGCTGAAGGTGTAACCCTGAGACGACCGCTGAGTGGCCTGGTCGTCTGCCCAAGAAGCGTCTGAGTGCCCTGTGAGCACAACTCGGTCTCGCCCTCCAAGCACAAGCCCCATGCCCGACGTACTGCACAAGTAGCGCAACACCCTCTTAGCGGCATCCATGTGCTCCTTCCTGTGACGGCCAGGAGCGACATAGCGTGCAAGGATGCTAAGAGGGTATGCAAGGTCAGGTCGAGTGCAGGTCATCAGGTACATGAGGCAGCCCACAAGCTCTGGATACGGGCCACTCGGCTCTACGGACTCATCCGAAGGCAGAGCTGAGAGCGAGTGACCGGTAGGCAGAGGAGTGGACTGAGGCGAGGAGTACGTGAAGCCAAAGCGCTGGAGAACCTGCTGCACCATGTGTGACTGAGTCAAGGTGATGGTGCGCCGTGCTCTGTCCCGGGTGATCCGCAAGCCAAGATAGCTTGTCAGCTCACCCAGGTCTGTGCACGTGTGTCTCCTCTGCAGCTCCGACTTCACGTAGGCGAGTCCTGCAGTGTCAGCAGTGGCAAAGACCAAGTCGTCAACGTACACGAGGATGTAGAACGGCGGCAGCGAAGTGTCGGTGCGCAGGAACAGCGACGGGTCAGCTGTAGAAGGCGCGAACCCAAGAGCCGCAAGTGTAGTCCTCAGTGTGTCGTGCCACTCACGCGGAGCCTGGCGGAGACCGTAGACCGGCCGCTGAAGCCTCCACTGGGTACCAGGAGGAAACGACCCAGTGAAGCCAGGTGGGCGGTGCAGCCAGATCTCCTCGTGCAGGCTGCCCTGCAAGAAAGCAGTGCTGAAGTCAAGTGAGTGAAGCTCGTAGTCGCGCTGAGCGGCTATGTGCAGCAGCACCCGAAGAGTAGTCATCTTCGGGGTGGGGGAGAAGGTCTGGAAGAAGTCAACTCCCTCTCGCTGACTGAAGCCTCGAGCCACGTAACGCGCCTTGAAGACAGGCGGAGAACCCGGCGGCCGCTTCACCCTGAAAATCCACATGCCACTGACGATGTTCGCCCCAGGAGGGGGAACCTCGTCGACGTAGGTGCGTGTGGACTTCCAGGAAGCCATCTCTGCGTCCATAGCTGTCTGCCACTGAGAGGAGTAGGGACCTGCCATCGCCTCTGCGTAAGAGCGCGGGGTCGGGATGTCTGGTGCATCCGGGTCTCCCTCAGGGGCAACTAGCAAGGACACGAGACGGGGCAAAGCAGCAGCAAGACACTGGAACTCCTCCTGTCTGTCCTCAAGGACGTCCGTGCCAAGAGCACACTCACCCCCGACGGACGGAGGACAGACAGACTCAGACGCAGACTCAGCAACAAGGCTAGCAGCGTAGTCTAGACGACAGGCAGCAGCAAAGTCAACCAACTCAGCGACCAGAGCAGACGCAGCAGAGGACTCAAAGGTAGGGTCAGTGACAACAGTAGCGAGGAGACGCGTGACAGTAGGGTGCTCAGCACGATACCTGTCAGACTCAGGGTCCGGAACGTCAGGCAAAGAGGACGCAGGAGGTGACGGTAGAGGGACACGCTGAGGAGCAGTAGAGGGACGCAGAGTCATGTAGTGAGTGCCTGGGACAGGAGGAGGACGCTCACGACGGACACGACTAGCAGTGCGAGCAGGACGAACAGGCGACGCAGGACGAGACTCAGGCTCACGACGCTCTGTAAGACCTCCTGTGGGACCAGTGTAAGGAGAGGGAGCAGGGAGAGGCGAGGTAGGCGGTAACTGTGACTGCGGCTGGACAGGCGGAGGACACTCTACGGAGGGAGGAGGACAAGGAGGAGGAGCCTGCCCAAGAACCTGCTGAAGGAGCGGTACGAAGTACGGTCGCGGCCGCGCAGCGTCTCCAGAAGCAGAGGAGACTCCAGCGGCCGGGTCCTCAGGACCAGTAGGAGCTCCAGCGTCCGGGTCCACAGCACCAGCAGCAGCTCCACCGGCCGGGTCCTCAGCACCAGTAGTAGCTCCAACGCCCGGGTCCTCAGCAGCAGCAGCAGCGCCACCGCTCGGGTCCTCAGCTCCAGCAGCAGCTCCACCGTCCGAGTCCTCAGCACCAGCAGTAGCTCCACCGCCCGGGTCCTCAGCACCAGCAGCAACTCCACCGCCCGGGTCCTCAGCTCCAGCAGCAGCTCCAACGTCCGAGTCCTCAGCACCAGCAGCAGCTCCACCAGGCGGGTCCGCAGCACCAGCAGCAGCTCCAACGTCCGGGTCCTCAGCACCAGTAGCAGCGCCACCCCCAGGGTCCGCAGCACCAGGAGCACCACTCCGAAGACTGCAGCGCCGTGTGTACCACTCGCGGATCTGCTGAATGGGGGGGAGCTCCTGGGTAGGAGGGGAAGTACCGGGACGAGCTCCAGCAGCACCTCTCCGGAGGCGGCAGTACTCGAGGTACCTCTCCTGCAGCTGCTGGGAGGAGAGGGCTCCTCCAGGTGTAGCAAGCTCAGGCTCAGCACCCCCAGACTCAACACCCCCAGACTCAGCACCCCCAGGCTCAGCACCTCCAAGCTCCGCACCTCCAGACTCAGCACTCCCAGGCTCAGCACCCCCAGACGCAGCACCCCCAGGCTCAGCACCCCCAGACGCAGCACCCCCAGGCTCAGCACCCCTAGCAGGACGAGAGTCAACAGCTACCTCGACAGGCTCACCCGGGTCTACCTGGGACACACCTGAGGGAGCGGCACCCTGAGGGGGGAGGGGGTCTGGTACCTCAGCACCTGGAGCGAGGAAGAGAGGCGGGGGGGGGAGCGGGGCAGTGCGGTAGGGGAAGAGGCGGTAGTAGGGGACGGACTCGTCAAAAGTGACGTCCTGAGAGGCCAGGACACGCCGCGAGGTGGGGTGGTAGAACTGCCAACCAGGGGCGTCCGGGACAAAGCCAAGGAAGACGCAGGGGACAGCGCGACGGGAGAGCTTGTCCGCGGACGTGTCGCGGACAAAAGCTCGGGATCCCCAGACCCGAAAACGCGACGCATCGCCAGCCTCTCCCGTCCAGCGCAGTGTCGGAGAAGTCTCGGGCAAGGAGACACGGGGCCAGAGGTTGAGCTGATGCGCAGCGTATCGGACTGCAAACGGCCACAGAAAATGGGGGGCAGCCGCATGGCTCAAGGAGGTACGAGCGACCTCCATGACCAGACCAATGCGGCGCTCAGCAACCCCATTCTGCTGTGGAGAGGCCGGAAGCGTGTACGACTGCTCAATGCCCTCCTGCTGACAGAAGGCCTCCAATAGGCCAGAGGAGAACTCCCCACCTCTGTCAGAGTGCAGACGCAAGACAGGGAAGTCGGAGCGGAAACGCTCACGGAGCTGGAGACGAGATCTGCGGATCCAAGGGATCAAGACATCAGGGACGTCACCCTTGGCGCGCAAGGGGAAGACCGTGGTGTAGCGCGAGAAGTCGTCAACAACAATCAGGAAGTACCTCTCCTGACCCTGACCACGGACTCGGGCTGGGCCCCACACGTCCATGTGAAGCGTCTGCAAGGGGGCAGTCGTCGGGGGAAAGGAGGAGGAGTGAGGAGCGGCGCGCTGCCGTCCCTCGACACAGGGAATACAGGGAGGAGCAGGCGAGTCGGGAAGGGGAGGGAGCACCCTGGGAAGACCAGCAACAAGGTCCCGCTGGTGCATGGCCCGAAGGCGCTGCACAGACGGGTGACCAAGGCGGTGGTGCCAAAGGACAGTCTCATGTGCCAGAGAGCGACACGAGCAGGGGGCGGACAGCTGACCTGACGCAGACGCAGACGCAGCTACCTGAGGGGACACAGTGGTCAGTGTGTAAAGGTCCGACCCCGGCTCCCGAGTGAAGGTAGCCAGGTGGCGACCCGTCCGAGCACACGTGCAGTGTGTCACGCGCTCGTAGGCAGGGGTGAACTGGTGAACACCCCCGTCCTGGAGCGCACTACCTGCCACCAAGTTCGTAGAGAACGAGGGGAGGTAGAGACCTGACAGCGTGCCGGACGGGACCGCCGGACAAGGAAGGACAGTGGAGGAGGTCGCAATGACCGGACCCCCAGAGGGGTCAGCAAGGGAGACAGCAACTGGCCGAGCGAGGGGCTCAAGGACAGTGCGGTCACGAAAGAAGGAGCGAGAAGCACCTGAGTCCAGTGTGAAGGTGTGCAGTGCGGCAGTCGACTCAGTACCAGGGGGCACAGACGCACTAGCACCTAGGGCAGCAGCCTCACCATCACCTGGGGTAGCAGACACGTGAGCACCTGTAGCGACAGACGTACTAGCACCTAGAGCGGCAGCGTCACTCACAAGACACGGCAGCTGCACCTGTCCGCTACTAGAAGCTCCCGAACGACGCACGCCAGAGCGACTACCACGACGGCCACCCCGATAGCCCCAACTGGCGTACCACTCACGAGCCTGCTGGACCGTAGGAGGGCACGGCTGCTGCACCTGTCCACTACCAGAGGCTCCCGAACTACGCACGTCAGAGCGACTACCACGACTGCCACCCCGACAGCCCCAACTGGCGTACCACTCACGAGCCTGCTGGACCGTAGGAGGGCACGGCTGCTGCACCTGTCCACTACCAGAGGCTCCCGAACTACGCACGTCAGGGCGACTACCACGACTGCCACCCCGACAGCCCCAACTAGCGTACCACTCACGAGCCTGCTGGACCGTAGGAGGGCACGGCTGCTGCACCTGTCCACTACCAGAGGCTCCCGAACTACGCACGTCAGAGCGACTACCACGACTGCCACCCCGACAGCCCCAACTGGCGTACCACTCACGAGCCTGCTGGAGCTCCATCTGGCCACGTCAGGAGCAGCAGCAGTAGCGGCAGCTGTAACGGTAGCAGTGCTGGCAGGGCAAAGCTCACCAGTGGTCGGTGCGGCGGGCGCAAGACAGTGGCGACAGCGGGGCCGCTGCACCAGCGGGACGGGGCCAGGTCGCAGCAGGGAGCTCCGCGGCAGCTGCTGCAGGGTCGGCGGCGGCCGCTGCTGTAGGCTCGGCGGCGGCAGCTGCTGCAGGTCGAGTGGCGGCTGCTGCTGCAGGGTCAGCGGCGGCAGCTGCTGCAGATCGGCGGCGGCTGCTGCTACAGGCTCGGCGGCGGCAGCTGCTGCAGGTCGGCGGCGGCTGCTGCTGCAGGTTCGGCGGCGGCAGCTGCTGCAGACGAGGTAGAAGGTGCGAAGGGGCGGCGGAGGGATCGCGACGGCGGCTGGGAGGGCCGCGACGGGCGGGTAAGGGGCCACGACGGGCCGTAGGGAGGCGACGACGCCACGGGGAGGGCGACGCGGCGGGTGGCGAGAGTCTGCAGCGGCTGGCAGCTCGCGGGCAGTGCGCGGGCAGCGGATTAGGGTTAGGTAACGCCTCCGCGGGCAGGCGACGGTGTCGCGGGCAGGGGTCGACGTCGCGGGGCGGATTAGGGTTAGGCGACGCCGCGGGCAGGCGACGACTCCGCGGGCAAGCAACGGCGCCGCGGGTAGAGGTCGACGCCGCGGGCAGGCGGCTTCGACGCGGGCAGGCGACGACGCCGCGGGGAGGCGGTGACGCCACGGGCAGGCGACGACGTCGCAGGGAGGCGCGACGCCGCGGGCAGGCGACGACGCCGCGGGCAGGTGACGACGTCGTGGGGAGGGCGACGCGACTGGTGGCGAGAGTCTGCAGGGGCGGCTCTCGGGCCTGACGGGTCTGCAGCGGCGGCTCGGGGGCCTGACGGGCCTGTAGCGGCGGCTCGGGGGGCTGACGGGCCTGCAGCGGCGGCTCGAGGGCGCACGAGGGCGCACGAAGGCGCACAAGGAGAAAAAAGGCGCACGAGGGCGCACGAGGGCGCACGAGGGCGCACGGGGGGCGCACGAGGGCGCACGGGGGCGCACGAGGGCGCACGGTAGTAGGTAGGTAGGTAGGGTAACGGTGGGCCCTAAAGCGGTCCTAGTGACGGACCTGCTCTGATACCATGTCAGAATGAACGGACTGGAATGATTGAACTAACAGAGAAATCAGTACAAATAGCAAACCCTAGAATTGTGTACCCCATATAGGCTAACCCACTGTAGCCTAACAAACCCAACATATATAATGTTTGACACAGATGCCAAAGTCTTTCTTGATAACCGCAAGGCTGATCTTCTCGAGCGAGTTCTTTGTCGCTGTGCCTGTCTTCTCCAGGTTGGTCAAGTGAGCAGCTGAGATGATGTGGTCTGAGGCTGACATGAAGCATTTGCCGTGGGCTTTCATGCAGCCGACTTGAGTACACAGCCACTCCTCCCTGTTGCGTCGAGATCAAAGCCAAAGCAGGATCTTGCAGCAGGGGGAGGGTCAGCGGCGAGGCCGGCAGGGAGGGAGCTGCGACAGTTAAGCGAAAGGTTAGTAAGCGGTAAGTGAAAGGAAAGCGAGAGCTTGTTAGTTAGAAACCGGGTCCGAGATCTGTTACCGTTAAGTCTGTGAGCTTTACCCAGGGTCAGGTTCCATCTCCCTACGTTGTTTGGCGTTCACTGACAAAAGCATTATGATACTTATCATAATGCTTGCCACCACAAAGCGCGCAAGCTAGCGAAGGGTAATGGATCATGAGCCTGTTCGCGTTGTTAGCAGGGTTGGCGATCGCGTGAAGCCAGCGGTGCTTATCGCCAGGGTGAGCGTATACTAGTCCCTTGACGATGTCCGTATCTGCTCCGGTGACTGGGTGGAGCACGCGATGGAAGTTGGAGCTTCGCAGGAACGCCGGCCTCTTACGACTGGTAAGCGGGTACGTGGACATCCTCCTCGTAATCATGTCCAGCTCCACCGTAGCCGCAACTCCTTTTATGATTACCTCAATGGCCTCTGGGTGAAAGGCCTTCTCCCTTGAATAAGCCGCGTCTTCCGTGTGCTGCCAATGCAGGGTTACCAGGTCCCCTTTCGGCCGCTGATACATCACATCTTTGCGCTTTACCTCTTCTGCATCAGATTCCAGGACGAAGGAGACCTGAAGCCTGCAGAAGCGCTCCTTACCGAAATAAGCAGCCGATAATTCCTGGAACTTCGTCGAAGGCGTTGAAGCTTCTGCTGAGAGTTCTGCATTCCACCCTCGTTTAATCAGCATACAAATAGCGACAATAATGCCTGAAATTTCCTTGTGCTGAGCAAACGGAATGAGCAGAATGATAGTAGTGCGAAGACGACATTTTGCCTCCAGGGACAGATCCATCTCCATCTCATCATCCGAATCCTCAATGAAGCCATCGTCGTCAACAGGTCGGTCATCGGCGACAACTTTTCCCTTGTTCGCGTTGTCTGCAGCCTTATCTGCAACTGATAAACTGGATCCGCCTGCCGAAGGTTTGACATTAACAGCGTCATTGGATCCCTCCTTGTTCGACGTCAATGCAGGAGCATCCGGACTGGAAACGCCTATGTCAACCGCTGGAGGAGCAGGAGGGTCCGTGGTGGTCTTGGAGCGCGATCCCTTAGGCGGAGCCATGGTGTGATGATGAGAAGGAGAAGCCTCTGATGCTTCAGTTGCTTGAACTCTGAACACAGCACTATTATATAGTCTTGTGCTTCCGTCTGGGACCAAGCGCTCTTGGAGAAATTGTTGTAATCTCGAGGTGTGAACCTTGGGAGCGTAGCCTGTGATAGTCTTGATAATAACCGCGCATGTTGTAGAATGCTTAAACACTTTGACGCCATGAAACCGAGCATGATGGTCAGATCCCAAGGTAGCCTTAAAAACACCTGAAAATAACGCCTGGTAACGTGCGAAGCCGCGATCAGCATAAATGATGGGTCTTCGTGTTGGTGGGTTACAGACGAAGAGATTGGTATAATCAGATGAACAGACAGAGGCTCCCTAATTTGGTGATGGGTACCCTCCCAGCATGATATCGCGGAAGAGTACTAGCTCGTATGCGCAAATAAAATCCCCATCGTTAGAAATGAACGCTGAGATCGGACGAGTACTCAACGTGAGGTGAGGCTTACATGTTAAACCTCGCGATGCTCGATACAGTCGGGCAGCTGCCGGCAACACTGTACAATGAAGCAAATGCACTGTCTGCACTGTCAGAATGTTATATTTGTCTAGCCTGCAGTGGGGTGCTCTGTAGCGAGTACAACCCTTCTAGGGTTTGCTATTTGTATCCCCATTCTTGCTAGTTCAACCCTCTCTCTTTTGCCTAATTCTCTCGACATGCTATCAGAGCAGGTCGACCCTCCTGGGTCGATCCTGTGGGTGGGCCCACCACCTAATGCTTCCGCTGCTGTACTTCCTGCCGGGCGCCTCGGGCGCGCGACGACTTCTTCCGGCGAATTTTTTCTAGGGTTTCGGCGGTTTTCATCCCGCCGTGCGCTCGGGGCGCGCGGCGGTTTTCTGCACGCCGTGCGCCCCGAGGCGCGCGGCGGTTTCCCACCGTCGAAGCGCCCTCCCCCCGTCGCCGTCGACCCCCCGCGTCGCCCCGCAGCCCCGCGCGTCGCCCCCGACGTCTCGTCGCGACACCTTGGGGAGCCGCGCGCGGCCCCCCGCTACCTCGTCGCGACGCCGTGGGGAGCTGCGCGCGGCCCCCGCTGCCTCGTCGCGACGCCTTAGGGAGCCGCGCGCGGCCCCCCGCTGCCCCGTCGAGGCGCCCTGGGGAGCCGCGCGCGGCCCCCGCTGCCCAGAGGTGGCGCCCTGGGGGTCGCGCGCCTTCCCCCTCGCCGTCCCCCGCGCTCCTTCTCCCTTTCGCCCGTTTTAGGGTTTGGGGGTGGGGAGTGTGGGGGTGGCGGCTGTGGGGGTGTCGGTTGTGCGTTACTCTACCTACTCCTCCTCCTCCCTAGTCTCCCTCTACTGCAGCTGCCGCTGAGGGGGGTGGTGTGTGGGAGTCTAGGGTTTGGGGTTTAAGGGGGGGTACCGTGGGAGTGGAGCTAGGGGTGAAGCAAGGGGTGTGTGTCGAGGGGTGTGGGACTGTTGGGGGAGGTTGAGCGGAGACTGCCGTCGTGTCGTCCGCAGCACCTGTATTCCGGGGTTCCGCGGACCTCCGGTAGCTCAGAGAGCCGGCTGCACCTGTCGCCCGTGGGTCCGCTGCACCCTCCGCAGCGACTATTACCCCTGTAGTCCGGGGCTCTGCTTCCGGTAGCCACTAGCGTTGCGCCAGAGCCGTCTGATGCCCGTGTGTCTGCAGCTTCAGTCGTCGCCTCCACTCCTTTCTCCTCTCGCCAGCCCTCCTCCTCCTCATTTGTCCTCTGTGACCGCCTCTAGCTTTGCTCATAACTTATAAACTGTTGCTTCTTGAACTTGTGCTCAGAATGTGTGGTGACATCGTGATCCACCCTGAGCTTGTACTGCTTTCCTTGCTCTGCTGATTACACCCCACTTTGGCTATGGGGGTGTGTCAGAATGTTATATTTGTCTAGCCTGCAGTGGGGTGCTCTGTAGCGAGTACAACCCTTCTAGGGTTTGCTATTTGTATCCCCATTCTTGCTAGTTCAACCCTCTCTCTTTTGCCTAATTCTCTCGACATGCACGCCACAATCATAATGACGGGGACGGAGAAGGGAAGGGAGGGGAAGCCGCAAAGGGGCAGTCGACGGAAATGAAGAACAGATAACAGAATCAAGGCCGGATGAGGAGGAGTATGATGAAGTTCAAACCAAGGTGATGATATTGCGAACTAAAAGAAAATGCAGAGAGCGCGTGTAGCGAGAAAGCTACGCGTGGCAGCGAGAGAGCCGCGCGTGCAGCGAGAGGGATGCGCGTGCAGCGAGAGGGATTCGCGTGCAGCGAGAGAGCCGCGCGTGCAGCGAGAAAGCCGCGCGTGCAGCGAGAGAGCCGAGCGTGCAGCGAGAGAGAAACGCGTGCAACGAGAGAGCAGCGCATGCAGCGAGAGAGCCACGCGTGCAGCGAGAGAGCCGCGCCGCGTGCAGCGAGAGAGCCGCGCCACGTGCAGCGTTGAGAGTGCGTTCAACAGAGAGTGCGGCGGCAGGTGGGAAGACATGAGGCGGTGGCATGAGTGATGACATGGTCGTCGTACAGCGTTTCTCAGTGAGGAGCATTCGGCGATCGGCGATGGCGCTGCAGGCAAGAGAGAGCAGCACTACACAAAAAAAAAAAAAAAAAAAAAAAAAAAAAAAAAAAAAAAAAAAAAACCCGTCGTTAGAAAAACATCGCTGAATTGGCGAGCAGACCGACACGAAGCGACAGAATAGCGACAGAATGCGACCAGCAACAAGCTGCCACATGAAATGGTTGTGCTCTCACTAGTAGTAACAAGGAGCGGGGCGGACAATCCAAAAAGCCGCACATTACTACTATTAGTAGCAACACCTTTTGTTGTGAGTCAGGGTTGACTTTTGAGTCGACTCGAGTCAAAAGCTAGGAGCGGAGCGAACAGATTGAATAGTCGCTTTGCAACATATGCGGTAAGGCAAGAGTCAGACGTACAAACTAATAGCGAGAACAACATCTGCAAAATTGCGTGGTCCCCAATCTGTCCCGAAATCATTCTGTCCTAGAACCAACACGAATCTGTCTTGAAAGTAACCTGTAAGACACTTCCGGGACATTTTCGTCTAGTGGTGCTTAGGGTTTACATTTTGACATGTCCCGAAACTGACTTGTACTCAAATCTGACTTGCACGCAGGTGAATACACCTACCGCCACCACCGCCACCGCCGCCACCGCCACTACTACCACTGCTTCCTCCGCCGCCCCCGCCTCCACCGCCGACCCCACTCCCACCAGCGCTCCCGCCACCGCTCCCTCCAGCACCGCCTCCCCCCCCACCTCCCCCACCTCCTCCCCCCCCAGCGCCACCACCACCACCCTTGCCCCCCTTGCCCTTGCCGGTGCGGCGCCTCCCACCAGGAGCAGAAGCAGCGCCAGCAGACTCAGCACCAAGGAAGTCAACAGCAGCAGCAGTAGCGTAGGAGGGAGCGAGGGGAGAGGGAGAACACCCCTCAAAGATGGGGGTGCGAGGAGCGCCACGAGCAGCACCGACAGCTACAATGCTCTTTTCGGCCGCGAGCAGCTGCTCCTCTAGGAGGGCGACTGTGAGCTCAGTGGGACAGCGAGCAAGGAAGTGGTCTCGAACTGAGCTGAGGGTGTCAGGGAGACGGGTGACTATGAAGTGGAGTGTCCAGTACAGTGGAGGGGGATTCTTAGCGCAGAACTCGGTGGGAAGATCAGGGAACAGGTACGGCAGCATGAGGCGGCTAAGCTCGGCTGTGGCAGGCGAGGAGTAGCGAGCAACGACAGCATCGTACAGGGCCTTAGCGGATTTGCAGTCGCCAAAATGCTCGAGCTCTGCGAATGGCTAGGCGAGCAGCTGCGTCACGAGTCTGCCAGTGGGAACGAACACTAAGCTCAGCTGTGGCAGGGGGGGCAGGTGCAGCACCAGACGCGTAATCATAGAGCGACACATGCTCCTTGCTATCGCTCAGAAGGAACAGCTGCAGGTCATCCAGCCAAGTGGCGAACTTCACAGGGCGGCCCTCAGCATCGAACGACAGCACGCGGATGGAAGCCATAGCGACAGTGCGACTGAGCAAAGGAAGCTGCCACAGCGCTGCAGGTAGGTAGCTCGGCGGGAAGCGCGGCGGGCGGGCGACGCGGCGAGCGGGCAGTGCGGGGGGCGGGCTACGAAGCGGGCAGCGCGGTGGGCAGGCGGCGCTGCAGGCGGGAAGTGCGGCGGGCGGGCTGCGAAGCGGGCAGCGGGGCGAGCGGGCGACGCGGCGAGCGGGCAGCGCGGCGGGCGGGCTGCGAAGCGGGCAGCGGGCGGGCGGGCGACGCTGCAAGCGGGCAGCGGGCGGGCGGGCGACGCTGCGAGCAGGCAGCGCGGCGGGCGGGCTGCGAAACGGGCAGCGCGGTAGGCGGGCGACGCTGCGAGCGGGCAGCGAGCGAGCGGGTGGGCGACGAAACGGGCAGCGGGCGGGCGAGCGACGCTGCGAGCGGGCAGCGAGCGAGCGGGCGACGCTGCGAAGCGGGCAGCGGGCGGGCGGGCGACGCTGCAAGCGGGCAGCGGGCGGGCGGGCGACGCTGCGAGCAGGCAGCGCGGCGGGCGGGCTGCGAAACGTTCAGCGCGGTAGGCGGGCGACGCTGCGAGCGGGCGGCTCGGCGGGCGGGCGACGCTGCGAGGGGCGCGCGAGGGCGCTAACGAGAGGCGCACGAGGGCGCTAACAAGGGCGCGCGAGGGCGCTAGCGAGGGCGCGCGAGGGCGCTAACGAGAGGCGCGCGAGGGCGCTAACGAGGGCGCGCGAGGGCGCTAACGAGGGCGCGCGAGGGCGCTAACGAGGACGCACGAGGGCGCTAACGAGGGCGCACGAGGGCGCTACGAGGCTAGGGCACGGGGTAGCGTGGTAACCGCATGCGAGCGGTGGTGGGCCCTTAAAAAAAAAACGGTCGGTAGGTCCTAGGGACCTCCTGCTCTGAATACCATGTGAAAAGAACTAGGCAAGAATGATGCATTGAATGAAACAGTTGGGTACAAGTAGCAAACCCTAGTTGGGGTTGTACCCCATATTGGCTACCCCACTACAGCCTACCAACATATAACACATTACAATTTAACACAGGGTACCCAGTTGCACCTTGAAGACGAGCTTTCGACTCATGGCGTTGGAGGTTCGGGAGTTTTTGTGCCATTTTTGTCTGTGACACGGCTAGCACAATACCGTTACAATTTTAGGGTTGAACAGTGACACTTTGTAGTACCTTCCGTTGTACGTTAAACTCAAAATAAGTATCGAGCTAGTATAGTTAGCCTTTTATGAGCGTTTCAAACAATTTATATGACTTAGGAAACCCAGATCCACGGAATTGTTATGAATATTTTCGATAGCAGGAAAACATTTTGATGGAAAATACACGTGCTCAAAATAGTCATAAGCGCAAATTTAATTCTCAATCTATTTTGTACAGGGATTTTATTTCGTTGAAATGCGTTGTGTTTTAAAAGTGTTCATAACCGAACTTCTTGTAATGCAATGGGTAACATATCGTAAGTAACTATCTCGTGGATTTCGTCAACCGCTACGAACTTGTGGCAGGTTGATTCCTTGAACACTAACTCCACCTAATCCGATCGAAACAGTACTTTCTCGCCACCTGTCGTGAGAAAGACGTGGCACCTGCCAGCTGCGCTGAAATCGCCACGTGCACCAGGAAAAAATCGTGTCACTGCCAAAGGTGCACCACACATCCAACCACCACCCATATTGTGCTTCCTATCATGGCAACCGCTGCAAAACTACTCTAACCCACCCACAACTCACCCAATTCCCAACCTTGTCGCTTGAAAGGCATGTCTCTCTCATCGTCCCCGTTCATTTCTTCCCGTAGTCTCTAGGTGTTCTACTCTTGTGTCTAGCTGTTTTTACACTTGATTAGTCAACCCTGTTCTTTAACTTCACGCTCGTTTTCCTCCATTTTCTCTGTTTCTTTGAAGTACTAGTTTATCCCGTTGAACCCATTGCTTCACGCTATAGTGCGTGTTACTGGTTTGACCTCATCTATTGTCACCATAACCATCATTTTGAATAGCATGTCTTAGTTCATTAGGAACTCTCTTATCTCTCATGGACGGAACGTTTCGTACCATTTTAATGTGTCTCATTAAAATATGTTCTTCCCTTTTATGTTCCTACCCGTGGCAGTGAAACACGACAACAAGTAGCTTCAGAAATGACGCATGGTATTTCGAACCCTAAAAACAGTGATGCATGTACGTTTCATTCTGGTTACCCTATAATTGATCATGCAATTCCATATATTTTCTTAACGCTGTCATTATTTACAAGATTATTATCATGCTTTTCCACGTGATGGTTCTGTTATAATTTCTTAAACCGAAATTGAATAAAAGGCATGTCAACAACCTCTTCGTCGGTGAGTGGTTCCGTACACTTTTCCAGCATTCATTTGTGTTTGCCCAATCGATGGCTGTATGTGTTTTTTTGCAGCCTTTGCGAATTGGCAGGTACAGATTTAAGAGAAGGTTATCTGTTTCTATCGTTGTTCTGCAGAGATTTGTATCGGTTAAAGATGAACATCAAATTTTATTTCATGTTGTCAACTTCTGTTTTTGCTTCAACAAACCCATTCACTGATTAGAACGTATTGTGGTTTTCTGTGCCATGCCAGATACATAATACACTATACCATCTGGCTACATCAAGTTATATCAACCGTGGCACATGTGTTGTAGATTTTTTAAAATGAGTGAAACTGTGTTCACACTGTTTTATATATAAAGAGTGTAATATTGTACTGTACAATATGAGGTCAAACTTAAAGCCAACCTCAGGAGTACCAATTGCAATGCAAACAAACCCACAATTGTCTCGGACGAGTCTTTGCAACCTGTCCCGTAACTGTCCTGCATGCAACCTGAAACTGTCCCGCAAGACACCTTGGGGACAGATCCGTGGATGGGTTGGGGACACATTTGAGTTCGTCCCGAAAGTGTCTTTCGGGACACTTTTTCAATTGTCCCGAAAGTGTTCGAAAAGAATCTTCTGGGATTGTTTCGGTACATTACATTTTGGTGATGAAAGAGGCGTCAGTGTATGAGATACTCACTAACGACGACGATTGCGGGTCGCAGCGACGAGTGGGCCATGGCTGGACAAGTACCGCTGGACGTTGCGAGTGGTGGTGAGAAACGTAGGAATGTTTGGAGCAATAGAAATGTGATGATCAAGCGGGAGAAAAGGCAGGTTCTTTATAGCCCCAGCTTGATACCACGAAACAATGGCAGTGGATGCAATGCAACGACAGCAATTTACTGTACCCTGAAACTTGCGGGTGATTGCGCGTCGCGTCAGATGCCATCGATAAAGCAGTACCCACTGGCCGGGACAGCCGCGACAGTCTCAGGTGGGCTGACCTCATTTTTGCGTGGGTATTGTCGATTACAGTACGGTAACAAAAGGTATTAGCAGTCTCTACTGCTCCCCCCCTTTCCGCCGCGTGGGACTCAGGTAGACCCAGGCGAGGGCTATGGAGGTTCGGGTATTTTACCCATCATACCCAGCGTTTTTCGAGTGGTCTGAGACAGAGCTGTTCTGTTCTGTCACTCTTATGGCAATACTGAAATCTTCTTCCAGCGGCATGCTAGAAGTCACGTCATTGTAGTACTGTGGAGTCCCGAGAATCAGTCAGGCTAGACCAAAAGTTCATCGAGTCACTTCCGAGAATCCTAAGGGCGTGTGCACTAGTGCTCGAAAATGTGGTAATCGAACTTTGAAATCCAACAACCGTCATTGTTGCTATTCGAACACCCTTTTGTCGAACTCGTGGCTTTGCCGCGAAGTCTTGTAAGAATAGCTCGGTCACTAAAAAATAACCCACTTCAAGAATCGAACAAGTCGTTGTACGTTTCCTTACCTTACAGTGTCGTCATCGTCGCACTACATGTGATTGGGTTAGGTCTGACACGTCAGCATATCGTAAGCGTCGCAACGTCGCACAAGTTGGAGCTCGAGCCGCGCCCGGGAGTGCAGTTCGAATGTTGGCGGGATTTCAGATTCGAACACGTCAAACTCGAAAAGTGTCAACTTCTTCAGAGAGTCCTCGCGGAAATTCTTCTCGAGATTCACGAAATCAGGTTACCAAACAAGTTCGAATCTTTTTGAACGCTAGTGCACACGCCCTAAAAGCAAAACACCCTGCCAAACTCTGACAAAGTTGCGCCAAAGATGGTCTCATTTATTCGAGTGTGAATTAGGACTTGTGTTCTACACTTTTGTGCATACGTACAGCTCCTTAACTGCTTACAGGTACATACTTTTGGATGCAGTCAATGTTAGGGCGTGTTACAGCTCAGGTCACAATTAGGGCGTGTTACTCAGGGTCCGTGTAGCCCCTGGTCCGCTAAGTCAGGGCTGGCCCGACGGACCAGGCCCAAACCATGTCCCACACAAATCTTGCGGACTGGTCTGACGGACCAAATCAATCCCTGAAATTTTGCCTGGCGGACCAGCAAATTGGCTCGGACCTGAGCAGACCAAGATGGTGTTACTTGGTAACCAGTTACTGTACTTTCTTGGTCCGCGAGCTGGCTCACAACTGGTCCGTCCTGGTCTACGGGCTGGGCCGCTTGGTCCGCAGGGAACGAAGGGGTCCGCGAACCCTGAGTAGCATGCCCTTAGAATCAGTAACCCTTTTTTGTAGGGTAACTGCGTCAAATTTTGAGATGCTGCCTTGATGACACGCTTGGTTCTCTCACTTGCAAAACCAGTCCGTGCCAGATCACATTTTTCACTCGATATTTTTCCGAAATTTTTGCAAACCGAGAAGTTTCAACAGATCCAACACCCGCTGCCACATTTGACGGTAACAGGGTGTTCCTGGATTCAAGCGAATGTTCTGCTTGTCGTCAAAGAAAATTTTGTCGCTCAGCAGAATGGGCGCAATGTAGATTCCCACGATTGGTTTCTCAAAACCCAAGTAACCCATGCTACAACTCCCTGTTTCGCGAAGCACATGTGGTCTGCTCAATTCAATATGTATGAGTGGGATTGTGTGTCCGCGTGGAGCTCGCAGTTCGTTTGGGCGGGATGCTCAGTCCGCGTGGACTTGTCAAGATTACGAGACTGGAATGAGTGTGACTAAGAGGAACAGGAGTACAAATGTGAAACCCTAACTAGGTGTACCCCCTAAGGTATCACCCACTACAGGCTAGAGCAATACAAACATATAATGTTTGACACACCCCCATAGGCAAAGTGGGGGAGACCTAGGGGTCACAAGACCAGTCAGGGCAAAGCAAGGCAAACAAGCTCAGGGTGGATCTCGAGGATTCCACACAAATTCCGAGCACAAGCAAGCGGTCACAAGACCAGTTCACATGCAGGTTTATAATAGAGCAAGACGTACAATGATCACAACCTAGCAAGAGTAAACATGCAGGTATACAAATATATAGTGATCACAGTACAGGCAAAGTCAAGAAGTGAGCAAGTGAGGCCCAGTAGGCACAAGGCCTAACAGAGTACAGAAGCGCTGATGGTCACAAGGCTGGAGTGCCTTGGTGAACACATCAGCAGTGTTGGCCTCAGTGGCCACGTAACGCAGACGAAGCTGACCGCGCTGCTGCAGCTCTCGAGCAAGGAAGTACCGCAGGGCAATGTGCTTTGTTCTGTGCTCCAGTCTGTGCTCCTCACACAAGGCAATGGCAGCCTTGTTGTCGACGTACAGCACTGGAGGAGAACGAGGCCGCTCTCCGAGGTCGGTCAGTAGGTAGGTCAGCCAGCGCAGCTCCTGAGCAGCCATGGCTGTGGTGTAGATCTCAGCCTCACAACTGGAGCTGAGAACAGAAGACGAACGAGTAGAACGCCAAGAAACTGAGCCAGAGCCAAGGCTGAAGGTGTAACCCTGTGACGACCGCTGAGTAGCCTGGTCGTCCGCCCAAGAAGCGTCTGAGTGCCCTGTGAGAACAACCCGGTCTCGCCCTCCAAGCACAAGCCCCATGCCCGACGTACTGCACAAGTAGCGCAACACCCTCTTAGCAGCATCCATGTGCTCCTTCCTGTGACGGCCAGGAGCGACATAGCGTGCTAAGATACTAAGAGGGTATGCAAGGTCAGGTCGAGTGCAGGTCATCAGGTACATGAGGCAGCCCACAAGCTCTGGATACGGGCCACTCGGCTCTACGGACTCATCCGAAGGCAGAGCTGAGAGCGAGTGACCGGTAGGCAGAGGAGTGGACTGAGGCGAGGAGTACGTGAAGCGGAAGCGCTGGAGAACCTGCTGCACCATGTGTGACTGAGTCAGGGTGATGGTGCGCCGTGCTCTGTCCCGGGTGATCCGCAAGCCAAGATAGCTCGTCAGCTCACCCAGGTCTGTGCACGTGTGTCTCCTCTGCAGCTCCGACTTCACGTGGGCGAGTGCCGCGGTGTCAGCAGTGGCAAAGACCAAGTCGTCGACGTACACGAGGATGTAGAACGGCGGCAGCGAGGTGTCGGTGCGTAGAAACAGCGACGGGTCAGCAGTAGAGGGAGCGAACCCAAGAGCCGCAAGTGTCGTCCTCAGTGTGTCGTGCCACTCACGTGGCGCCTGGCGGAGACCGTAGACCGGCCGCTGAAGCCTCCACTGGGTACCAGGAGGAACTGACCCAGTGAAGCCAGGGGGGCGGCGCAGCCAGATCTCCTCGTGCAGGCTGCCCTGCAAGAAAGCAGTGCTGAAGTCAAGAGAGTGAAGCTCGTAGTCGCGGTGAGCGGCTATGTGCAGCAGCACCCGAAGAGTAGTCATCTTCGGGGTGGGGGAGAAGGTCTGAAAGAAGTCTACTCCCTCTCGCTGACTGAAGCCTCGAGCCACGTAGCGCGCCTTGAAGACAGGCGGAGAACCCGGCGGCCGCTTCACCCTGAAAATCCACATGCCACTGACGATGTTCGCCCCAGGAGGGGGAACCTCGTCTACGTATGTGCCTGTGGACTTCCAGGAAGCCATCTCTGCGTCCATGGCTGTCTGCCACTGAGAGGAGTAGGGACCCGCCATCGCCTCAGCGTAAGAGCGTGGGGTCGGGATGTCTGGTGCATCCGGGTCTCCCTCAGGGGCAACTAGCAAGGACACGAGACGAGGCAAAGCAGCAGCAAGGCAGTGGAACTCCTCCTGTCTGTCCTCAAGGACGTCCGTGCCGAGGGCACACTCACCCCCGACGGACGGAGGACAGGCAGACGCAGACTCAGACTCAGCAACAAGGCTGGCAGCGTAGTCTAGGCGACAGCGAGCAGCAAAGTCAACCAACTCAGCGACCAGAGCAAACGCAGCAGAGGACTCAAAGGTCGGGTCAGTGACAACTGTAGCGAGGAGACGGGTAACAGTGGGACTGGCAGCACGACGGGAGTCAGACTCCGGGTCAGGAAGAGTAGGAAGAGAGGACGCAGGAGGAGACGGCAGCGGGACACGCTGCGGAGCAGTGGAGGGACGCAGAGTCATGTAGTGAGTGCCAGGGACAGGAGGAGGACGCTCACGTGGGACACGACGACCAGTGCGAGCAGTACGAACAGGCGACGCAGGACGAGACTCAGGCTCACGACGCTCTGTAAGACCTCCTGTGGGACCAGCGTAAGGAGAGGGAGCAGGGAGAGGCGAGGCAGGCGGTAACTGTGACTGCGGCTGGACAGGCAGAGGACACTCGACGGAGGGAGGAGGACTAGGAGGAGGAGCCTGACCAAGAACCTGCTGAAGGAGCGGTACGAAGTACGGTCGCGGCCGCGCAGCGTCTCCAGAAGCAGCAGGGACACCAGTGGCAGCCCCAACGCCCGAGTCCTCAGCACCAGCAGCAGCTCCAACGCCCGGGTCCTCAGCACCAGTAGGAGCTCCAACGCCCGAGTCCTCAGCACCAGCAGCAGCGCCACCTGTCGGGTCCTCAGCACCAGCAGCAGCTCCAACGCCCGGTTCCTCAGCACCAGCAGCAGGGCCACCGGTCAGGTCCTCAGCACCAGCAGCAGCGCCACCGGTCGGGTCCTCAGCACCAGCAGCAGCTCCAACGCCCGGGTCCTCAGTACCAGCAGCAGCTCCAGCCCCCGGGTCCTCAGCACCAGCAGCAGCTCCAGCGTCCGAGTCCTCAGCACCAGTAACAGCACCACCGCTCGGGTCCGCAGCACCAGGAGCACCACTACGAAGACTGCAGCGCCGCGTGTACCACTCGCGGATCACCTGAATGGGGGGGAGCTCCTGGGTAGGAGGGGAAGTACCGGGACGAGCTCCAGAAGCACCTCTCCGGAGGCGACAGTACTCGAGGTACCTCTCCTGCAGCTGCTGGGAGGAGAGGGCTCCTCCAGGTGGAGCACGCTCAGGCTCAGCACCCCCAGACTCAGCACCCCCAGACTCAGCACCCCCAGGCTCAGTACCTCCAGGCTCCGCACCTCCAGGCTCAGCACCCCCAGGCTCCGCACCTCCAGGCTCAGCACCCCCAGGCTCCGCACCCTCAGACGCAGCACTCCCAGGCTCAGCACCCCCAGACGCAGGACGCGAGTCAACAGCTACCTCGACAGGCTCACCCGGGTCTACCTGGGACACACCTGAGGGAGCGGCACCCTGAGGGGGGAGGGGGTCTGGTACCTCAGCACCTGGAGCGAGGAAGAGAGGCGGGGGGGGGAGCGGGGCAGTGCGGTAGGGGAAGAGGCGGTAGAAGGGGACGGACTCGTCAAAAGTGACGTCCTGAGAGGCCAGAACCCGGCGCGAGGTGACGTGGTAAAACTGCCATCCAGGCGCGTCGGGAACAAAGCCAAGAAAGACACAGGGAACAGCGCGACGCGAGAGCTTGTCCGCGGACGTGTCGCGGACAAAAGCTCGAGATCCCCAGACCCGGAAACGCGACGCATCGCCAACCTCTCCCGTCCACCGTAGAGTCGGGGAAGTCTCCGGCAAGGAGACACGGGGCCAGAGGTTGAGCTGATGCGCTGCGTACCGGACCGCAAACGGCCACAGAAAGTGGGGAGCAGCCGCATGGGTCAGGGAGGTACGAGCGACCTCCATGACCAAGCCAATGCGGCGCTCAGCGACCCCATTCTGCTGTGGAGAGGCCGGAAGCGTGAACGACTGCTCAATGCCGTGCTCAGCACAGTAGGCTGCCAAGAGGTCGGAGGCGAACTCACCACCTCTGTCAGAGTGCAAGCGCAGGACAGGAAAGTCCGAGTGAAAGCGCTTGCCTAGCTGGAGACGGGCTCGGCTGATCCAGGGGATCAAAACACCAGGGACGTCACCCTTGGCGCGCAAGGGGAAGACCGTGGTGTAGCGCGAGTAGTCGTCAACAACTATCAGGAAGTACCTCTCCTGACCCTGACCACGGACGCGGGCTGGGCCCCACACGTCCATGTGGAGCGTCTGCAAGGGAGCAGTCGTCGGGGGAAAGGAGGAGGAGTGAGGAGCGGCGCGCTGCCGCCCCTCGACACAGGGAATGCAGTCAGGAGCAGGGGAGGCGGGAAGGGGAGGGAGCACCCTGGGAAGACCAGCAACAAGGTCCCGTTTGTGCATGGCCCGAAGGCGCTGCACAGACGGGTGACCAAGGCGGTGGTGCCAGAGGACAGTCTCATGCGCAAGAGAGCGACATGAGCAGGGGGCGGACAGCTGACCTGACGCAGACGCCAACGCAGACGCAGCTACCTGAGGGGACTCAGTGGTTAGTGTGTACAGGTCCGACCCCGGCTCCCGAGTGAAAGTAGCCAGGTGGCGGCCCGTCCGAGCACACGTGCAATGTGTCACACGCTCGTAGGCAGGGGTGAACTGGTGAACACCCCCGTCCTGCAGAGCACAGCCCGCCACCAAGTTCGTAGAGAACGAGGGGAGGTAGAGACCTGAGAGCGTGCCGGACGGAACCGCTGGACACGGAAGTGTAGTGGAGGAGGTCGCAATGACCGGACCCCTAGAGGGGTCAGCAAGAGAGACAGCAACCGGCCGAGCTAGTGGCTCAAGGACAGTGCGGTCACGAAAGAAAGAGCGAGAAGCACCTGAGTCCAGTGTGAAGGTGTGCAGTGCTGCAGTCGACTCAGTACCAGGGGGCACAGACGCACTAGCACCTAGGGCAGCTGCTGCAGCAGGACCTGTGGGAGCAGACACACTAGCACCTAGAGCAGCAGCTGGGCTGGCCTGAATGCCCGGGTCGGGCGGAACACGCAGGTACTGGGCACCCTCTCCACTAATAGACATCGCATACATAGCAGTGAGAATAGCATCAAAGTCTAAAGCCCAGATATCAACACCCTTCTTTTCCAGCTCAGGCCAGCGGGGGAGCTCAGTAGACCCAGGAAACTGGGTGCGCCACGCGTCAGTCAGGCGCTGGAAGCAGCGCTGTGTGGGGTGCGGCCTCCCACATGGCTGGCCAGTGCGGTCACCAGTGCGGATGACGTACGTGCAAGTGTACCCACGCTGCGCGTACCACTCACGGGCGGCCTGGAGGGTCGGGGCGTGCTGCTGACTCTGGCCACCTCCAGCGTCTCCACGGCCACCACCGCCACCGCCACCGCCACCGCCACCGCCTCGGCCACCTCCACCCCTGCCACGGCCACGACCGCCACCGCCGCCGCTGCCACCTCCGCCTCTGCCACCACCCCCGCCGCCGCTGTCACCACCCCCACTGCCGCCACTAGCCTCTCCAGACCCACCGCCACCTCCACTGTCTCCACCCCCGCCTCCCCCGCCTCCACCCCCACCCTTGCCCCCCCTGCTCTTGCGGCGCCCGCTCGAAGCAGACGCAGCCCCGACCTTCTCAGCACCAAGGAGGTCGACAGCAGCAGCAGTGGCGACAGAGGGGAGAAGGGGGGAAGGGGAACACCCCTCGAAGAAGGGGGTGCGGGGCTCGCCACGAGAGGCACCTACGGCGACGATGCTCGCCTCAGCTGCAAGTAGGTCCTTCTCGAGGAGGGCAATGGTGAGCTCAGTAGGGGAGCGAGCTAGAAAGGAGTCCCTGACTGAGCGCAGAGAGTCAGGGAGGCGGGTGACAATGTGGTAGAGGGTGAGCCAGAGCGGGGGGGGGTTGCTAGCAAGGAACTCGGCAGGCATAGCAGCGCGAAAACGGGCCTCACTAGTCTTGAGGTGGGTGATGAGATCAGCGACAGTGTGAAAGGAGGCCAGGTCGGGGAACAGGTAGGGCAGGGAGAGGCGGCCTAGGGTGGCAGACGCAGGCGAGGAGTAGCGAGCAACTACGGCTGTGTACAGTTCCTTAGCAGTTTTGCACTGGCCGAAGTGCTCGCGCTCATCTAGCGGCAGGGAGTTGCGGATAGCAAAGCGAGCGTGTGCGTCGCGGGTCTGCCACTGGGAGCGCAGTGTGCTAGCAGCAGAGGAGTCAGGGGCAGTAGCATGGCCTAGGGCGTGGTCGTACAGTGAAATGTCTTCCTTGGCAGTGAGCTGTAGGAAAAGGTGCAGATCATCGAGCCAGGTGTCAAATTTCACTGGGCGGCCCTCAGCGTCGAAGGCTAGAACAGGAGCAGTAGCCATGGTAGCAGGAGGAGGAAAAGTAAGTAATAAAAGTGGTAGTGACAGTAGCAGCAGGGCAAGGCAGGGCCGGGGCAGTCGCGACAGCGGCGGCAGTTGCTGCAGGTTCGGCTAGAGTAGGGACTGCAGGGCCGGCGGCGGCCGATGGAGTAGATTCGACGGTTGCGGCTGCTGCAGGATCGGCGGCGGCTGCTGCTGCTGGGTCGGCGGCGGCTGCTGCTGCAGAGGCAGCAGCGGTTGATGCTGCTGTAGCTGCGGCGGCCGCTGCTGTAGATTGCGGCGGCTGCTGCTGCCGTAGATGCGGCGGCTGCTGCAGAAGGTGCGGCGGCTGCTGCTGCTGTAGATGCAGCGGCGGCTGCTGCAGAAGATGCGGCGGCTGCTGCTGCTGTAGATGCAGCGGCGGCTGCTGTTGTAGCTGCAGCGGCGGCAGCTGCAGTAGATGCGGCAGCTGCAGCCGCTGTAGATGCAGCGGCGGCCGCGGCAGGAGAGGCGGCGGCGGCTGCTGCAGCAGTTGCGACGGCCGCGACTGCAGTCTCTGCCGCGGCTGTTGCTGCAGGCCCGACCGCGGCGACGAAGGCGCGGGGGGGTCGAGCGCAGCACACAAGGCGCGCGGGCAGCGCGACGGGCCGCGCGCGAAGAAAAAATAGCCGCGCGCGCCGGCGGCTAGCTAACCGCGCGCGAAAAATGGCCGCGCGCGGGCTGCTGGCTGGTCGCGCGCACGAAATAGGCCGCGCGCGGGCGGCTAGCAGATCGCGCGCGGTAAAAAAAAAAAGGTGGCGCACTAGGGGCGCACTAGGAGGCGCACTAGGGGCGCAATAGGAGGCGCACTAGGGGCGCTTGATAGGTATGTAGGTAGGTAGGTAGGTAGGTGGGCCCTTAAGAACGGTCCTAGGGAAGGACCTGCTCTGAAACCATGTCAAGATTACGAGACTGGAATGAGTGTGACTAAGAGGAACAGGAGTACAAATGTGAAACCCTAACTAGGTGTACCCCCTAAGGTATCACCCACTACAGGCTAGAGCAATACAAACATATAATGTTTGACAGGACTCTCTAAAACAAGACCGTTCTTGGGTTCGGATTGACTGGTTGTCATCCAGAAAGTTGGGATTTCGTTATAGGGGTGTGAAACCGCCAAAATGAAATGACTTGGACCAGCCCTTGGGGCGTGGCTCTAATTCTCAAACGAAAGGGCGTATAAAATCGGTAACTAAAAAAATTCGGCCAGAAACCGTCGGGCAGTTTTTGCGAAGGTAACCAGTTAGTGACATTCATAAGTCGAGTGGTAACAGTAGTGAATTTTACACACAAAAAAAAATCTGGTCGTTCTACACGAAAACGACTCCGAGTCGACTCCAAAACAGCCACGAATCCGGCCCGTTGTTGTGACACTCTAAGAGGTTTCGCACACCGGTCCCTTCGACGATGGCGACGTCGCAATCATGTGTGCGAATTGGCCTGTAAACTTGTAAAAATTGCAATTTTGTAACAATGCAAATTTTACAACTTTCCGGTACCGGCCAGCTATCGGTCTGCAAACTTGTAAAATTTGCAATTTTGTAAATGATAGTTGTTTCGGAGTCAACTCGGATTCGGCCAAAGTGTCGTTTTTTTGTGAAGGAAATGTCGACCCTATGGTCGACAAAATTTCGGCCAAACCCCATTTTCGCAATTGCGTGGGGATTTTGCTCGCCCTAAATTTCAGGGGCCCTGTTCTGTTGCCGCACCAATGGTGCGGACCCCTCTGCACTGCACCAAATTGATGCTTCTTCCGGGGTTCAACCTGAGATTTTAGAAGCTTGGTTTTTGAGAGTGTATTCCTTGATACCAGGCTAGGGAAACTTAACCCCTTCCCGGACCTAACGAGTGTTGTGCAGTCCTGTCCGCCCGCCTTTGCCCAAAATGCAGAGAGTCACTCTACAACGGTACTGAGCTAGACTACGGGGGCTGGCACGAACTATTAGAAGTGATCGTTGTCAGCGGTCCACTGGTGATCCCCGATTGATCCTAGGGAAGGGTTACAGGCATGGCGGCCTGGGGGGTTATGGGCACACTCACCCGCTACACAAACAAGCCCTTTTATCCCAGTGGTTAGTGGCTGGGATTCTGACATGGTATCAGAGCGAAGGTCTCGGGTTCGAATCCCGGTGTGTGCACCTCGGGCATCCCAGTGCGGGGGGGTGTCAGAGGTCCACTGGTGATCCCCGATTGATCCTAGGGAAGGGTTACAGGCATGGCGGCCTGGGGGGTTATGGGCGCACTCACCCGCTACACAAACAAGCCCTTTTATCCCAGTGGTTAGTGGCTGGGATTCTGACAATCGTAGCTTTGCTAAGTTCCTTAGTGCTGGCGCATTCACGGGAGAAATCGGCAAGAGTTTCCACTAGCAAAGTTGGAATTACAGAATGATAGAACAAGCAATGACAACAGTGACTACATCAGGCACCTAGCAACCCTGCAGCTAGCCTGGTCGACCGCCAGCACAGCTTGGTCGACCGCCTGCCAGCGTTGCGTAGAGGAGCCGCGCCAGCACTGCAGAAGGGCGACCTGCCAACGCTGCAGGTCGACGGCGTGCCAACGCTGCAGCAGTGCGGCTGTCCAGCGTTGCACCCGTAGATGGCAGCAGTGCGCACGCTCGCAGGTGCGCGCAGACGATTGGCCCGACTTGCATCGTTGTGCATCCGTCGGCTGTTGTCTGCGCCTGACGAGCCACATTGACTTCGGGATACCAGCCCAAAGTCGCCTTCACCACCGCGACCTCGACGACGTTCGCGTGCCTCCGCAGAACTCATCGAGCAGGTTACCCGGTCGACCTGGACACCACCAGGTGCTCTGGTCGACCACCAGTGCCTTCGGTCAACCACCAGGTGCCTCTGGTCGACCACAGCTCCCTCTGGTCGACCACAAGGCGCCTTTGGTCGACCACAGCTCCCCGAGCTACCCCCTGGTCGACGGACCCCTTCCAACGACCAGAACTGCCAGCTGATGTCGCCGAGCTCCCCTCGTCGACCGCTGCTCACTTGTCAGGTCGACGGACTGCTTTGTCGACCCCCCGGTCGAAGTGCAGGTCGACGGACTGCTCTGTTGACCTCCCGGTCGACCTGCAGGTCGACGGACTGCTCTGTCGACCTCCTGGTCGAGCTGCAGGTCGACGGACTGCTCCGTCGACCTCCCGGTCGAACTGCCCCTCCTGGTCGACGGCCCACCCGTCGCCCAGACCAGTCAGTTGCAGCTGTCGAGCTCCCTAGTCGACAGCAACACCACAGCGGTCCCCTGCAGCTCGACGAAGCCTGTCGAGCAGCTCTCCCACTGTGAACGGTCGGCTGCAACTCTCGTACATCCGTCCAAGTCGTCGGCGTAACCCAAGCGAGGGCGGGGCCACCACTCCACTCCCATTAACACAAAAGAACGGTGAATCAGTGAAGCACAAGCAATCCCCCTCTCCCAGGCAAAATGGGTGCGGGTCTGGTGCGACCCTAGTTCAGGGTCAAAGGGGGGATCCAGGGACCGCACCAAGTGGTTCAGGGCAGGGATAACCTTTGTCCTGGTTGGCCCCTTTGCTTTCAGGCCATCCGACAATCCAATGGTTGGTGGCCAGAGGAGGTTTGACGGGCAGCAAAGGAAAAAAAAAAACCTTAGCCCTGAAAATACGCGGAGGGGGGCAAGAAGATAGCGTGAGCCTTCAAAATTTTGTATGCGTACCGAGCCTCCTGTCGCACAGCTGATGCGGTGCTCTGCTGTCCGCCCATCATCTAGCCGATGGGCACCAGAACAAGGCCAGGATTTCGCTGATCCGAAACTTACTCGAAATTATACCACCACAACGTCTTCCAAATACACCATTTTTAACTGTTCATCCCGTGCGATGGACTTCGGAAAATTTCCTAGATGTTCAACGCCCTTATGATTCTGGGGTTATTATATAGACGGTCACAAACATGGGCTTGTTATCACAAAAAGTCTCTCGGCTATCGCGAACGGTCACAAAATCTACAGAGCTATCATGGATGGTCACAAAATTCGGGATTCTATCACGGATAGTCACAAGCTGCCCCATGAACTTATTACGTTTCGTCACAAGTTGAAACGTGCGGTGTACAAGCTTTAACGGCCTTAAACTGTTGAGATTTAGGGACATTTACTTGGTGACTGATTTTATCATATATGCGTGGTCTGGTTATTTCCATAGCGAGTCGCGGAGGCGAAGGTTACAAGATATTTTATGCTTAAATAAATAAAATAAAAAAAAAACTAAACTAAAACACATTTGGATGGCATGCCATCCGAGAGTTATCAACCCTAAACACCATACGACAACGTGTTTAGGGTTGATATCGAAAGTCCACGGGTGCGATTTTTTTAAATATTTGTTCGGGCGGTTTTAATTATGCAAAAAGTTATTTATTATGTTGTTTTTAGCAAGCTTTGTCAAGATGCGGGAATAAGACTTTTGTTCTTTCAACTGTGAACGAGCTGGCGAAAGTGGTCGCGGGCTTTTTTCGGAGGTAACAGTTTTTTCGCACGCGAGATAACTTTCCCTGAATCTCTATAGTTAATGTATAATTTCAACTTTCAATTGAGTGTTTCATTGTGTGACCATACGTGATAGAGTTGTGGGGCATCGTTGTGACTATCCGTGATAGAATTCTAGATTTTGTATTCATCCGTGATAGATTTATAGATTCTGTGACCGTTCGCGATAGCCGGGAGACCATTCGTGATGACGAGTCAGTTTTTGTGACTACCTACATAATTTCTGCGGACAGTCACTCTACAACGGTAGTGAGCTAGACTACAGGATTGGCACGAACTACTTGGAGTGATCGTAGCTTTGCTTGGTTCCTTAGCACTTGCACATTCACGGGAGAAATTGGCAAGAGTTTCCACTAGCAAAGATTGAGAATGCAGAATAATCCAACAAAAAAGGCAACAATGACTACACCAGGCACCTAGCAACCCTGCAGCTAGCCTGGTCGACCGCCAGCACAGCTTGGTCGACCGCCTGCCAGCGTTGCGTAGAGGAGCCGCGCCAGCACTGCAGAAAGGCGACCTGCCAACGCAGCAGGTCGACGGCGTGCCAACGCTGCAGCAGAGCGGCTGTCCAGCGTTGCCCCGTAGAAGACAGCAGTGCGCACGCTCACAGGTGCGCGCAGACGATTGGCCCAACCTGCCTCGTTGGGCATCCGTCGGCTGTTGTCTGCGCCTGACGAGCCACATCGACTTCGGGATACCAGCCCGCAGTCGCTTGCGCCATCGCAACCTCGACGACGTTCGCGTGCCTCCGCAGAACTCGTCGAGCAGGTTACCCGGTCGACCCTGTCGACCACAGGTGCTTCCGGTCGACCACCACTACTTCTGGTCGACCACCAGGTCCCTCTGGTCGACCACCAGGTGCCTCTGGTCGACCACAGCTCCCGTCGAGCTACCCCCTGGTCGACGGACCCCTTCCGTCGACCAGAACTGCTCCGTCGACCTCCCGGTCGAGCTGCAGGTCGACGGGATGCTTCGCGGACCTCCCGGTCGAACTGTAGGTCGACGGGATGCTCCGCAGACCTCCCGGACGGCCCACCCGTCGCCCAGGCCAGTCAGACGCGGCTGTCGAGCTCCCTGGTCGACAGCAACACCACAGCGGTCCCCTGCAGCTCGACGAAGCCTGTCGAGCAGCTCTCCCACTGTGAACGGTCGGCTGCTACTCCCGTACATCCGACCAAGTCGTCGGCGTTGCCCAAGCGAGGGCGGGGCCAACACTCCATTCCCGTTAACAATTTCCCTATGACTCTGTCTACATTCTTGCATTTTGTGGGTTGCGTGTGTCCTTTCATTTGGGGTTTTCAGATATTAAAGGAACACTAGTGGGGGCTTTTCGCTTTAAGGGGAGCTTCACTGCTATTTGAGGACACTTTCCGCTCCTTCTCCCGTCAGGCAGGAGACTTCTTGCGACAACACATGAATTCGCTCCAGTTTCACTCGCGTGTCCCAAATTCGCTACATTGGAAAATATATTGCACCCCACCTGACCCAAAAAAACTAAAACCCAATTGGAAAGGGATGCGACTCGGGGAGGCATCAACCCTAAAAACAATGCCCTTTCCCGTGTTTAGGGTTGATCCGCGCCCAGGTCCCTAGGGGTTTTATTTTCTCTGCCCAACCTTTTAATAATCTCTTGAATTTGTGACACATGGGTGAATGTGGAGCGAATTCCTGACGGGACCGTTCTTGGCCGGTGTCAGGCGGGCTGACACGAAGCTGTGAAGGGTCTCGATTCGATTGAGGATGATGTGGAGCGATCGCAGCCGTCAGTAGCCTTGTGTCAGGGAACTTGACACCGGCCAAGAACGTTCCCTGAGTTGCCTCAATAAGTCTCCTGCTTCACGGGCGTTATTGCGGAAAGTGTCCTCACCTAGCAGTGAAGTTCCCTTGAAAGCGCAGGGTCGACACTAGTTCTCCCTTCAAATCTGAAAACCCTTGCACTTGCGACGGCCTCGGGTTTTACGACAGCTTCACGCGCCACGACGTTGCGACCTGATACGACCAATGTGTTCTCGTCCCATCGTCACATTTCCAGTGGCCAGCCGACACACCACCAGTTTCAACCAACGATGTTGTCACACTTGGCAACCTGTTGTCGATGAACGGCGGTACTTTGACAAGAGTTGGGAGAATGTTCAAGACGCGTCAACTCCCACCAAAATGGCAAGATCGTGGGGAATCAGTGCTGCATCCGATCGCGTCAAGCTCGATCGCCACACCAGTGTTCCCAACTGAATATTTGCAATCGCGGGGCTCCATCGAGCCACATGTGACAGGTTCGAGGTTTTGTGGGGCGAAATTTCCCGATCGCCAGCTGGAGGCACATCGATCGCGCGACTACTTGCTACTTGCTAATCACAATTTTTGGGTCCTCGAGCCTCGAAAATGTCAGCCTCGAGCTCGCCGCCATGGCTGCCTACCGATTGCCTGGAACTCACATTGCGTGAAGCATGTTCGTCAGATGGCTTTAATCTAACCAGTTTCGGATTCGCTACACTCTTACGAAGAAGGTTATACTATTTATATGTTCATCAGGCGAACATTGAACAGCCTTCTCAAGGGTGTCTTTCGCTGGTTGAAGTCTCTAAGCCCGATGCTAACGCGTGGCTCCGTAGGTTCTGGTTCATTGTCAGGAAACAATCTAAGTTATCTACCATTGGCTACGCTGATGCTGTGCAACGGGATGATCCCGAAGTGTTATCTTCGGCTTTGCAACACCTCTGCCAAGAACAATGGTGAACCACTGGAAGCTATCAGCTATTTAACAAAGGAGTGCTCAGACGACCGGCAAATCAGTTTATTCGGTTCTCACAGCTCTTGTTCCAAGAGCCTCTGCCGGATTTCTGTCATCATCGCACGATGCCTCCGAAGAACTCGCGCGCTAAGCCCGTGGTTGACGCTCCTGCTGGTGGGAGTGATCCTGCAGGCAAGACATCGCCAAGCAAGGGAAAGGAGATCGTTGACAATCTTCCGTCGGATGCAGAGGTGACGCCTGGCAGCTCTGGACTTACTCTTGAAGAGAAGCTGAAGGCGCTGGCGACGGTGGTCCCTGATGATTCCTTCATTGAAGATGATTCGGATGAGGAGCTCGACATTGACGCGACTAAGAGCTCTTCCCCGCATCTGCGTTTCACGGCGATCCTGCTTTTCCCGGTTATTCCTTCTCGGGAAGTTGCTTCGGTCATTTTGACAGTGAAGACGCTGATGAAACGCGTTTGGTCTAACCTGCTTACTGATGATGTTCTTGCTTCGGTGAAGTTCCAGGAGCTGCTTCCTGCCTTCGTCGCCAAGACCCGCTATAGTCGGCTTCAGGTCTCATTCCTGCACGAATCGGACGCGGTGAACATCAAGCAGACTACGGTGGAGCACAAGCGTCAGAACGGCACGACGCTACACTGTTTCTGGCTGCATCAGGAGGACGCGGCTTACCTTCGCAAGAAGGCTTCGAGCCCGCAGCTGCTGGAGGTTTTCTTCAAGAACGTACCTGCTGACATCCCGCCGGAGCTGGTTAAGGAGATCATGGTGGCTCACCCGCTCAAAATCCGGAAGCAGTCTGCCTTCGCCGAAGGCCATTGCTTCCACCGTGTCCTGCACCCGGTTACTGGAGCCGACACTGACAAGATTAAGGGTTTGGTGCTTCAGCACGCTGGCGACAAGCACCGCTGGCGTCATGAGTTCCGTCATCAGCTGTTGGGAGGAACGACCCTGTTGGCCCACTACCCGTTGCTATCCTGCGCGCTCTGTGGTGGACACCATTATGACAAGTTTCATAATGCTTTCATCATGGAGCGTCAGAATAATATAGGGAAGTGGAGTTTAACTGTTGGACGGGTACATAGGATCAATGGTAACTGCATCTTACCTTTTTCGGGTTGTCGCTTTGCTTTACCTGTCTTGACGGTTACTGATGCGCCGCTTGCCTCTCGCAGCTGCCTCTCTCCGCGCTTCCGCGCTCACCACCCCGCTGTTGCTAGACGCGGCTTTTGTGCTGATCTCTACGGGAAGCAACCGGGAGGAGTGGCTGTGTACTCTCGAATGTTGCGGGAAGGTTCACGGCAAGTCATTCATGGCGGCGGCGGACCATATTACCTCGGCAAGTCACCTGCAGGGGCTGGAGAAGCTGGGTGCGGCCACTCGCGGTTCCCTGGAGAAGCTCGGTCTACATGTCATCCGCAAGGAGTTCGGGATCTGAGATGGCTTATAGTTACCGGCCTGTGGTGGAGTAGAGCAGCTGCCGTAGTCGATTTTCGTGTGGTTATTTTCGTTAGTTTCACCAGCCTGTGGATGCGGAGAGGCTTTTCAGCAGTGATTAAATGAGTAACAAGAGTCTCTTGTCAGTGGCGGGCCTGAATGTCAACGGCCTGGGAGATGGGAACAAGCAACAGCGCACGAAAATGTGGTTAAAACAAGCTGCTGATGTCACAGTACTCGCAGACGCCAGACTCGCGGATGATCACCCATACTGGAAGTCATTAACTCACCCATCGGTTCGTGTCGCCTCCCCAACTGCAAAAGCCGGGGGAGTGGCCTTGGTTTGTCGCCGTCATGGGCTTTCACTGCATAATACACTCATTCACCCGTCAGGAAGACTCATCAAGACAGACATCCATCTAGACGCCTTCCACACCACCCTGTTAGCAGTGTATTTCCCGGCGGATGTGACGGACAGGAAACACTTCATCAGCAGGGTGCTGGGGCTGGTGGTAGACGCAGTGCACCCTGGCGCTCACCTGCTTATAGTAGGGGATTTCAACCTGGTGGAGGATCCGCTACTGGACAGAACGTCAAAGAAAGGGACTACGAAGGAGAATGATGTTCTGTACCAGCGGTGCAGTGCTTTTAACGTGTCGGATGCTTTCAGAGTGCTGCACCCTTACAGGAGGGAGTTTACCTTTTACTCGTGTGCCAATCAGTCCAGCTCACGAATTGATCGGGTGCTTATCTCACAGTCGCTGCTGCCGCACGTGGAGTTTGCCTCGCATATCATGCCGGCGGATCCCATCTCGGATCACAGCTTTGCGGTGAAGGCGGCCTTCCGGATGAATACGAAGGTGCAGATGGGGCCAGGCCTCTGGAGGCTCCCTGCATATATGATCGGGAGACCAGGGGTTAGAAAGGTCATCGAAGCGGTGGAGAAGCAAGTAGCAGCTAATGGCGACGATTTTGAGTTGTTGCTGTCAAGGTTAAACGCCGGGCTCAGAGCGTACGCGATGGAGGAGAGGAAGCGCATCAGGGCCACGATGGCTCACCTTCAGCGCACGGTCGCTGACCTGAAGCAGGCCTGGCTGGGCGACCCGAGTTGTGCTCGGCTGAAAGAGCTGCTGGACGAGAGGGAGGCGCAGCTGAAAAGCTATCGGCTGGCACGACAAGAGAGGCTGCATGTGATGGCTGGAATGAACGAGTTGGTCATGGGGGAGGTGGCTTCCCCGCACCTGTCTGCAAAAATCAGATCCAGGAAGGAAAAGACACAGATTAAGGAGTTAAGCGCCGGGGGGGTTCTGGTCACTGGAAACAAGGAGATCCTGAGCGTGGCTTCTCAATTCTACAGAGATCTCTTCGGGACGGACAGACAGAAGGCCTTGACAGACTGGCAGCCGGTTGCTGGAAAGGTCTTGTCGCCAACGGCACGAGTGAGGGTGGCAGCGGATTGGTCGGAAAAGGAGGTGCAGCAGGCCTTCTGCTCGATGGCGAAGAACAAGGCTCCGGGCAGGGACGGGTTGCCTAAAGAACTGTTCGAGACACACTGGGATGTCCTGGGCAAGCACTTCATGGGGCTGGTGGAAAGTTTCACCACGTCCTCGTCGATTCCTGCAAGCACGAAGGACGCGGTCACCATTTTGTTACACAAAAAGGGCGGCCGTGATCAAATCGAGAACTACAGGCCGATTACTCTTCTGAGCTTCACTTACAAGGTGCTGGCGAGGGTGGTTGCGGATAGGATGAAGCGGTTTCTGCATGAAGTGATCTCGCCCGAGCAGTATGGCTTTTTGCCAGGGCGGAGGTTGTCTGATGCGGTGGGGCTGGTCGCGGATGTGATTGATGCCGCCAAAAATAAGGAGAAGGACTGATATCTCCTGCTTGTGGATTTCAGGAAGGCGTTTGACTCGGTCTCGAGGAATTATCTGTTCACAGTGTTGGAAAGGATGGGCTTTCCCAGCAGGTTTGTCGGCTGGATTAGAGGCCTGCACGAGGGAGCACAGACGAGGCTGTTAGTTAACGGCTGGCTCGGCGAAGCTGTGGAGGTGGTGTCGGGGGTTAGACAGGGCTGCCCCCTAGCACCTTACCTTTTCTTGTGTGCCGTGGAGCCGCTGGCGCAGGCGGCTGCAACCCGGAAGCTGGGTCTCACGGGAGGGAGTCAGCGGCTGGCCTACCTGGGATATGCTGATGACACGACGCTCCTGCTGCAGGGGGAGGATCAGATTGCGGAAGCAGAACAACTGTTAGACGATTTTGAAATGGACTCGGGCCTGGCCACGAACAAGGACAAGTCGGCAGTGCTGCCGCTGGGGAGGAACCTGGGCAAGCAGGCTAGCAGAACGGATGGCTTTAAGTGGGTAAGGGCGGACGAAGCGGAGCGGCTGTTGGGAGTCTGGGTGACACCGTC
Organism: Closterium sp. Yama58-4; assembly: GCA_947470075.1. Lineage (NCBI taxonomy): Eukaryota > Viridiplantae > Streptophyta > Zygnematophyceae > Desmidiales > Closteriaceae > Closterium > Closterium sp. Yama58-4. The sequence goes on from CANIUD010000203.1 coordinate 242,759, forward strand.
CGGCAGCTGCGCTCCCACATGGGAGAAGGCCTTCGCAAAGATAAAGGAGAAGCTGAGGCAGTGGGAGTCACAGCATCTCACGACCGGCGCGAGAGCGGCAGTGATCAACTGTTACATCTCGCCGATTATCTTCTTTCAGGCGCAGGTGTACCCGCCGCCGGTGGACGTATGGGGGAGGATCCTGAAACTCACACACAACTTCATGTCAGGGAACCGCGCGTCGACAGACAAGGGTTTCATCCTATGGAGCAGAGAACTGCTGTACATGGCGAGGGTGGACGGTGGTGTGGGAGTCATGGATCCAGAGATCACCCTCACCTGTCTCACGGCGAGGCGCATCGGCCTGCTCCTCACGGAGGCGAACGAGCTGAAGCGGGAAATTATGCTCGAAGCGGCCGACCTGCCGCTGGGCCTGGACACTTTCGTCTCTCATGTCAAACTTCTGAAGTGCTGGAGCGGCAAGAGCGAGAGATGGAAATTAGCCTGTGGAGACTTTATGCAGTCACCGCTGGCAGTTACGACGCTGGAACTGTCGCGGGAAGAGGTAGAGAGGGAGCGGCTGGTGTTCAACCGCCATATTCTGCTGAACGGCACGACTCCGGTGGGAGGGCAGAAGGCCGCGGCGAAGCTTTGGGTTGTACGGCTGGGGGATCTACTGTGTCCGGACGGCATGGGGGGCCGGCGCGCCAAGGACGTGAAGTCTCTAGCGAGGGAGCTAGGTGGCTCTAAGCAGGCGAAATTAGCTCTGCGGGCGTGGGAGGCTGTGCCGCAGAGTTGGAAATCAGCGCTCCTGTCTGCCGAGCACGCATTGTTCCCCCGTCCGCCGCTGCGCACCGCACTCCAGAGGACGCCGTTGGTGGAAAATGGGCAAGTGGTTGCGCTAAGGGAGCTCAAGGGGTGCTGGCAACGGCAGAAGCATCAGTCCGCCAAACGCGAGCTGTGGGCGGGCAGATGGGAAGGGTCGATCGACTGGAAAAATGTCATCAGGATTCGAGACTCCCTGGCGACACCAAATAGACCGCGTGACGTGCTCCTAAGGATTCACAGCCTCAATCTGCAGGTGGGAGAGCGGCTTTCTTTCCTAAGTGGCAAGCCGGTTTGCCCCCACTGTGGGGAGTTTGAGTCCCTTGAGCATTGCCTTTTCACCTGCCCGAGGATTCAACTGGTGGTGGGTGCGGTCAAACGCGCCATGCGCATGCTCAACCCGGGGAGGCAGGTGGCTGATTTAGGGGATCTGCTGTTCGGAAAGGCAACATCCACCTCAGCTTTCCCGGAGGCGTCGCTGGCTGCCATTGCGGTGCACCAAATTTAGGCTGAACGATGTGACTGCGTGTTTCGGGAGCGGAAATTCAGGGCTCGTCGCGTTCTCAGGCGCATTGAGGCAGCATTTCGGCTGCATGTGAAGGTGTACACCCGTGCTATGGGAAGGAAGCTGGGGAAGGCGAGTGGTTCGAAAAGACAAGGGAGTGCCTATGCGCTGGCAGAGCGGGAGGACCAGCTCCTTGGACACGTCAGGTTCACGGCAGTGAAAGGTTGGAAGTGGACAAGGAATTTTGGCGCGCTTTGGAATCTTGCGAGAGGGGCTCTGCATCCGCCTTAGAAGGTTTTCTCCTGAGGTTGTTCTTTCTTGGAGGAATAGCCTTTTACGCTCAGTTACGACTGGCATATGTTTGCGTACACTTGTATCATCGGTGTTAGTGGACATATTCAACAAAAAAAAAAAAAAAAAAAAAACATCGATCGCGCGAGCCACAGCTGACATGATTTTAGTGACCAGTTTACTGTACATTTTCGAGTACTGGCGAAAACGGGATACCTAGTGATTGGCGACGTCGTTAAAATACTGTAAACTGCACACCGATCGCCTGCACGATCGATCGCCGAAATTTGGTGGGAGTTGACGCGTCCTTAGATTGCCTATTCCCTCCTCAAATGGAAAGCTCCATACATTTCTCACGCGTTTACAGTTCATGTATCGTGGTTAAGGACGGTCGAACACGGTGAAAAGCGGTTCTGCACCGTGTTAAAACGAAGTAAACCGCAGCGGGCGTACAGAGAGTAACTCTGTGCCAGATAATTTCCATTTCCAATACAGAATTGCTGCCACCCATTTCCTGTCCGATACCCTTCCCATTTTCGCCTCACCCAACTCGTGTTTGCTAGGTTTTTCTCTTCGTTGTATTATTCCTTCACATGTTGAGGTGGTGCTCCAATGGTGGATCCGGCAACTATGGCAGAAATGGCGGATTTTAGCGACGACGTGTTGGGTCTCATTCTCTCCCACCTCCGTCTACCAGACCTCGCTCGCTGCGCGTGCGTCTCCCGTACTTTCCTCCGCGTTTTCCGCGACGACCAGCGCCTCTGGCACCCAGCGTGCGATCGTCGGTGGGGCCACGTCACCTCGTTGCACACGTGGCTGTCCCCTCCCCACCAATCCGCTCATCTGCCATTCGATCAGCACCCGCACGATCAGCAGCCTGGGAAATTGACGAGCTTTAAGAGCCTCTACCACGTGCTGGACACGTGGGAGTCGCTGATTGGTTTCTGGCGCGGAGTCGGCGACGGCGGATTGGGGTCGCTCGTCGCCTTCCAATGGCGAGACGGTTATATCGAGGGCGTGCGCGTGCTTCCCGCGGCTCCGGTTGGCCCGCCAGCCAATCACAGAGCAGCCGACGGTCGGCGTCGTCGTCAGTACGACCACGCGCATGGCGATCCGCTAGGCGAAGAGAGAAGCGTTTCGCCGTACGCTGTCGTCAGGGTTCCTTTCCTTCGCGTCGCCCCCGCTCCTAGATGCCGCTTTATACCCGATATAGAGTATCATACACATGGACAAGGGAAAGCAGGTTATAGTCAGAGCGATGGAGATCGACGCGGCTCGTCAAGGCCGCAAATGGATGCGTTAGATGTATCTTGCTGGCTCGACGCTGATTGGCCGACGCACGCTGACAAGATCATGCTGTCAGCTGGGGCGACCAATGGCAGAGGGACACGTGGCAGCCATCAACGGAGGCGCAGTAGCGGCAGGGAAGGCGGAGGAGCGTGGGTGCCCGCAGAGGTGAAATTCGTGTCGGGAAATCACCTGGTAGTTTCCGCTGGCGGGAATCAGCACGTGCTGGGCTGGAGCAATGGCGCCATGGGAAACGGAAACGGAAACGGATTGCCACGTGGATTAGGTGGTTTCTTTGAAAGTGCTGGTTACAAGGGTCGGGGTGGCAACAGAGGGAGCAGCGAGAGCGGCGCGGGTGGTTCTCGGCTTATTGACCAAGGGCGGCTTCCTTCGTCGCTACCTCACTCATCGTCATCACCATGGTCAACTCCGTCCGCGCACTCCCCCTCGTCCCGCGCCCGTCGCGCCTCCGCCTACCCGCGCCTCTCAAACGCCCAGCCGTTCCCCTTCTCCCCGCAGCCCTGCCCGCTCTTCACCTCCCCCTTGTCCTCCGCCCTGTCCTCCGCCTCCCCGCACACCCCTTCCCCCGCCCCCGCCCCCTTCCCCTCCCCTTCCTTCCCCCACCAAGAAAGCCCTTCCCCAAGGCGTAACTTGCAGTTCGAGTCCCCCTCCCAGTCGTTCCCGTTCCCCTCCTCCCCCTCCCCCCCGTCCCCCTCCCCCATTTCCCCTTCACCGGGTGCAGCAGCAGGGCAGTCCGATTCCCGAGCTAATGCCTCTTGCATGAGTCGGTGCGAGTCAGAACAAGGGCAGCAGGAAAGGGCGCAAAAGGGGGTGGAAAGGGAGCAAGGGAGAGTGGAGGGAGCAGAGGAAGGGGAACAAGGAAGCGCGGCGCAGGGAAGGTTGGAGCAGAGTACGCAGGGGATGCAGGGATCAGATGCAGGGGATGCAGGGTACGCAGAGAAGGGTTCAGTTCCGGGAGTGCAATGCCGAACGAGCAGACCCTTCTGGTCCGTATCTCGTTAGAGAGAGTGAGACGAGCAGCAGAGCTGGTATGGCATGCAGAAAGAAAGGGAAGAGCCGCATAGCTAGTGGTACTGCTGATACAGCTGATTCCGACCGCCTCTCCTCCTCCCTGCCCAACCCCTCTCCCGCCTGGTCCCCTTCCCCCTCCGCCTCCCTTCCCCGCGCCTCCTCTCCCCACGCCTCCCTTCGCTCCGCCTCTCTGCACGCGCCCTTCGAGCTCTACCAATCGCTGGCGTCCAGGTCAGCAGCCGCGGGCGCCAGCAAGGCGATGAGGCGGCAGCAGCGGAAGGAGAGGCAGCGGGCGGCAGAGATAGCCGAGGCAGGGGGGGTGCGCAGTCAACTCTCAGCTGCGAGTGCTACTGTGGAGGTGGCTAAGGAGAGGGGGGCGTGGAGGGCGGAGGTGCGGAGGGGAGAGGAGGGGAGGGGAGTGGTGGGCGGGGGGGTTGGTGGTAGAAGGGGCGGGCTGGGCAGAGGAAGCATAGGGGAGGAGGAGCATCTGGTGAGGGTGATGGCCAGTCAGCTGGAGCCGTCACCTCTGTGTTCTCTGCAGGGGCTCTGGAAGGTGGGGCTTGGGGCTGGGTGGGTGGGTCATATGGTTCATGCTGTATAGTACATGGTTTCCCTGGTTTCTGTACTTGTGTTCCCCACCTTTTCCCTCTTCACCTTCCCACTCGCGCCCCCTTTTGTTCCCCTCCTTCAGGGCGTCTGCCAGCACAGCAGCCTCGATTTCATCCTGCTCACCTCGTCTCCTTTCCCTCTCTTTCCCGACTTCCTCCTGCCCCTCTCTCCTCTTCCCCCACCCACTCCCATCCCCCAGGGCGTCTGCCAGCACAGCAGCCTCGATTTCATCCTGCTCACATGCACCGAATCTGGACAGCTGCAGTGCCGCCGGGTGGCTCAGTACAAGCAACCCCCACCGCACGCCCGCGCGGTTACCACCACCGCCACCCGCAGCAGCGAGCGGCGCTTGCGGCGGCGCCAGGCCAGGGCACGAGCTGAGGGGAGAGCGGAAAGGAGTGCCGGGGGCAGCACAGGGGGAAGAGCGGAAGGGAGAGGGGGAGGAGGTGGAGTGACAGCAGCAGGAGAGGGAGCAGTGCGAGTAGATGAGACAGCAGGAGGCGTTTCGTACGAGGAGGGAAAAGAGAGGGGAGCAAGGGCGGGGAGGGAGAGGGTGGAAGGTGGGGAGAGGAGGCAGGGAGGGGGACAAAGGGGAGGGGGAGGAGGAGGAGGGAGAGTGCATGGGAGAGTGCAAGCAGCGCCGTGTAGCAGTGGGTACAGCAGACCAGGGAAAGCAGGGGCGATCAGGTGGGTGGCGGATCTGTCCTCGTTTGTGAGTGCCCCGTTACCGTCTAAAGAGCAAAGGCTGTTTGACCTGCAGCGGCCTCTGTTTTGCCAATCACAGACAATTGGGGAGACTGAGAGGAGGGGCGGAGTGGGAACGAGTGAGAGAATGAGGGATCAGAATGGCAGTAGCGCTGCGAATAGCAGCGGCAGCAGCAGCGACGGCAGCAGCAGCAGCAGCAGCAGCAGCAGCAGCAGTGGGAGTGAGGAGAGCAGTGGGGAGGAGAGTGAGAGTGATGATAGTGATGGTGGCAAGAACAGAGGCGATGGTGGCAGCAGTGGGGGAAGCAGGAGCAGTGGCCAGTCTGCTGCTGCTACTACGATTCCAGGTGCACGGCGATTGTTCGCTGACACCGTGCCACACTCGAATTCACACCCTAATGCACACCGTAACTCACACCTTGACGCACACTCTAACGCACATCGTAATCTAAGCTCTAATGGAAATGTAAATCCTGCTGGTGCGCCTGTGAGCCTCATCGGCTCCTTGGCCTCCCCAAGACTGTCAGCTGCTGGTAACCAGTGTGTAACTAGTGAAGTGTGTGTGCAGGAGGGGTCGGGTGGAGCATGCCGTGAGGTGCAGGGAGAAGCCGGGGTGACTTTTGAGTCGACTCACAAGGGGTCGGCTTTTGAGTCGACCCAGAAGGGGTCGGTTTTTGAGTCGACCCAGAAGGGGTCGGTTTTTGAGTCGACTCAAAAAGGATCGGGTGGAGCATGCGGTGAGGTGGAGGGAGAAGCCGGGGTGGAAGAGGAGGAGATGGAGGAGGTTGAAGAGAGGGAGGTGGTGGGGATGCTTGTGACTGTGCCGGATGGTGATTGTATCGAGGGTATGGTGGGCTGCAGCAAGCACCCCATGGCCGGCAGGGTTTGGCTGTATGCGAGCGGGGGGTTTGGGTACTGGTCGGCACACACGGATTATGTGATTGATTATAGGCGTGTGTGGCACAAAGGAAGGCTGTGCCACGATGCCACCCCGGCATGGGCTCTGGAGATCTGAGTTGTACCCCTTGAGCAACAGTTGGTGCATAGAATGGCCTGGTTAGGCCTGGCATAGCATGGTGGCATGGCATGGCTTGGCATGGTGTTGCATGGTATGGCATGGGGGCATGGTCAGTCGTGACATGACATGGGGCATGGCATCATGGTGGGCTTGCTGGTGCATTACCAGCCTCGAGGCTTCTGGTCACCTTAGCTCAAGTGCCTGGGTGTTTAAAGCGTAACTGTCAATGCTCCAGATCATTTCAAGGGGCAGCCGGTCTCAAGAGAGCTCTTGGCTTTAGTTATATAGCATGGTACGAAAATATTTTATAGAATCCATGACCAAGACAGAAACATGAGAGCTTGTCATGTACATTTTACATTTATTTACAGTGGTTGGGTTGTGTCTATGTCAATGCTAAAATTACAGCACTCCAGCGGGACATCTTCAGTCGCGTTACTCTTTCTTGTCGGACCTTTTCCAAGAACGGGGGAGATCACACCGTGTTCGCCTGTATGCCGTAGGATTTCAGCCGTCAACATCTCGTGGCCGAAATTACAGGATCAATTGTAGCCTTTTGATCTGGCGGGCATCGATGATATCAAGGAAGAATTCTAGACCATCAGTTATGAGCCATGGCGCCATATTGAGAAGTTGGACGATAGAGAAAGAGCCATGGCGCCATATTTCAGCGGCAATGGTAATTAGGGCCACGAGTACGGATGGTTCAGACGATACTATCATTTTGGAGAAGTAATATTCTCCGTCGGGAACTTCGACAGCTGAAGGTACGGACGAGTCGCGATATCTGCAAGCGGCGGGTACGGAGAGAGGAGCAGTCGCGTCAGTTAGAGAAGTCCCATCAGTCGCATCATTCGGAACAGTCGCATCAGTCGCATCAGTCGCAGGAGGTGCTGCCTGCTGCACGATGGCATGAGAGACGGCTAATAGCCGTTGAAAACTCACGGCCACGATTCACTCAGGACTAGCCGGTTCATGGGATTCGAGATAGGAACATGCGATCTAGAGGATCGAATGCTATCGAGATAGGATCGTGATGCGATAGCTACCGGATCACCATGGTGATATAGTGCGAGATTGAATTATGATACGATCATGATTACGATCATGGGAATCAGCAGGATCGCGCGGTAGGATAAGGCCCCTGACCGCCGCGTCAAGTAAAATAAGCTTGCAGCAGCAGCTCTCCCCGAGCTAGTGCGCCACATTCGCCATGATTTGCGCAACATCCAGCGGCGGATCAATCGCCACTACTAGGAGGATCACGGCAGCGAATGCTGATACGTCGCAGAACGCTATCTCAAATAGCAGCAATATGATAGCGATGGCCACGACAGCAGCGACTTCAAATATGCGAATAGTGAGCACAATGAGCACAATGAGCACTACGTCCTCTGCGTCCCCTCGTACGCGGCCAATGCGACCCTGCTGCGTTCCACACCCATCCGACGACCTCTCCCACCGTTGCGCGACGGCTGGTCAGCTTTCTCTGAGCGGTAGCCGCGTGAAAATGTCCCCGCGCGTCGCTGCGTTGTCGTCCGCGAATTGGCGCGAGCAGCGGCGAGTTTTGCCAACGAGCCCGTCGCGAAATGTTTCGTTCCGTGTTGCGGCTGTTGGGGGAGGTGTAGGGTGGGAGGGAACAGCAGGGTGGGAAGGGAACGAAGACGGGAATGGAGAAGGAGATGGAAGAGAAGGGAAGAGAGTCGCAGCGAAGAAAGAAGGGGACTCGGAAGGGGCGAGGGAGGCGGAATTCACGCAGGCACGAGGCAAGGAAGCAGCGGGGAAAGGGAAGACGTGGAGGTGGAGAGTCGCGCGGGTTGTAGGCGTGGCGTGGTACTTGTGCGTGGTCGCGCTGCTGCTGGTGTGCGTGCGGCAAGTGATGACCCTGCTGATGCAGCACAAGGTGAGACGCACGGTCACCGACGGATGGACGCGACCTTTGACTGCACTCTTAAGTGAGGCGGCGCAGACGGGCGGACGGACGGACGGACGGACAAACGGACGGACGGACGGACGGACGGACAAACGGACGGACGGACAGATCCCCCCTACCCTCGTTCTTGTTCTCGTTCTCGTTCTCGTTCTTTCCCGCCGAAATATCCATCCCCAAGCTCCCTCCATTTCCCCTCTCTCAAACCCCTTCCCCTTCCCCCTTTCCTTTCCCTCTACCCCTTTCCAGTTCGCCTCCCTCCCCCCTTCGCGTCGTCCCTCTCCGCCCTCCCCCGTCTCATTGGCAGTCACTCCTCTCCTCGTCTCTCGCCCTATTGCTTTTCCCCTTAATCTCCTCACCCAACCTTCCTCCATTTCCCCCATCCCCTCCCCCGTGTCCCCCATCCCCTCCCCCGTGTCCCCCTTCCCCTCCCCCGTGCCCCCCTTCCCCTCCCCCGTGTCCCCCTTCCCCTCCCCCGTGCCCCCCTTCCCCTCCCCCGTGTCCCCTTTCCCCTCCCCCGTGTCCCCCTTCCCCTCCCCCGTTTCCCCCTTCCCCTCCCCCGTTTCCCCCTTCCCCTCCCCCGTGTCCCCCTTCCCCACCCCACTTCCCTCTTCCAGGTCGCCTCTCTCGCCGCCTTGGCCTCGTCCCTCTCCGCCCTCCCCCCTCTCTTCTGGCAATCCCTCCTCCTCTCCTTCGCGCTCGCCCTCTCCGCCCTCTCGCGCCTCCTCTCCCTGCCTACCGCTCCCTCGCTGCTGCCACCCCCGTTGCAAGCACCTCCGTTTCAGTCTCAAGCCTCCCCTGCTCCCGTTAAACCTGGGATGCAACAGCAGAGGCATAAGCACCAGCAGGAGCAGCCGCAGCAGCAGCAACCGCAATTGCAGCAGCAGGCACAGCAGGGAGCAGGGAAGGCGACAACAGCAGCTGGAGGTCTGGGAGTAAATGCTGGGGGTGGGCATGCGAGGGGGAGTGAGCATGTGAGCGTGGCAGAGTTACAGCAGGTGGTGGGGTTGGTGCATGCACTCTCACGGCACGTGGAGAAGATCCAGCTGCACACTCGAGTCACCAGGCGCACTCTCCGAGACCCCATGCAGCAGGTGCGCTATATTAGTCGGCCATTTTGTTACAATGTGGTTTATATATTTCGTAGTAGTTTGTACTAGTGGGTGCATTTCGTACGCTTGTTCTCAGCAGGTACAGCCCAAGGCTGTAGAAGCAACAGCGCAGCAGGACATGCAGGTCCAATTCTTCCTCTTACGTCCCACTCCCTCACTCAAGTTTTCCTCTCTCCCTGGCCCTATCCCCACCAGACGTAGAAGCTAGCAAAGGCAACAGCGCAGCAGGTGCAGCGGCTTTAGGACGCCCTGGCAGCCTCTCGGAGGGAGTTGAAAGAGGTGCAGCTGCTGCTGCTGCTGGGCGTGCATTGCAGCACCAACCCAACCTCTTTCTACCCGCTCTCTCTTTCTCCAACATTTCGCTTTCTCACTCTCCCTATCCCCACCAGACATCCAAGCTAGCAGAGGCGACAGCGCAGCAGGTGCAGGGCCTTTAAGACGCCCTGGCAGCGTGTAGAAGGGAGTCGGAGGAGGTGCAGCGGCTGCTGCTGGGCGTGCATTGCAGCACCAAACCGTCCCCGTTCTTCTCACTCCTTCCCTCATTCTCCCACCTCTCTCTCTCTCCCTACCCACCACTCCCGCCAGACTTCAAAGCTAGCAGAAGCGACAGTGCAGCAGGTGCAGGGCCTGCAAGACGCCCTGGCAGCGTCTAGAAGGGAGTCGGAGGAGGTGCAGATGCTGCTGCTGGGCGTGCAGGACCAGTCCGTTCGGCAATTTGACCTCTTCTCAAACTCGCTTCGTCTCCTGCGCTCACAGCAAGACGCCCTGAAAGCACAGCAAGACTCGCTGAAAGCAGCGCAACATGCGTTGAGAGCACAGCAGGAGGCGTTGAGCGAGGAACAAGAGAGGCTTAAAGGGGAGCAGATGGGCGGCTGGATGCAAGCAGATGGATCCTTGCAGCCAGAGCCGGTGACTGAAGGGATGCTGCAGCAGATGCGAGCACAGCAGGAAGAGCTGAAGGCGCAGCAGGAAGCGGTGAAGGCGCAGCAGGAAGCGCTAGTGACACAGCAGGAGCAGGTGAGGGCGCAGGTGGAGCAGGTGAGGAATCAACAGGAGCAGCTAGGGTCACAGCAGGAGGAGGTGAGGGCGGAGAGGGAGCAGCTTCAGGCAGAGCAGGAGGGCATTCGGAGCGCCCAGGAGGGCCTGCTGGGGGCGCAGGAGAAGCTGCTGTCTCTGCTGGCTTCCGTGCAGCAGCGGCATGAGCAGCAGCAGCAGCAGGAGGAGATGGAAGCAGCGGAGAGGCGCCCTGGCCGTCAAGTATCAGAGTCTGAAAGTGGGGGTGTTTCCACTGAGGGCTCTTCTCCCTCTGGAGCGCTGTCTTCACCGATAGATTTGGCGTCCCTACAGCAGGTGAGGGAGCAGCAGCAGGCGCTAGCTAAAGAGCAGGAGGCTATAGCAAGGGAGCAGGAGAGGTTGGGTAAGGAGCAGGAGGAGGTGCGGCGGGAGCAGGAGAGGGTGGGGCGGAAGCAGAGGGAGGTGGAGAGAGAGCAGCGACGTATGGAGGAGTACCAGAGACAAATGGCAGGAAGGCTGCTGGCGGCTGTTGTGGCTGTGGAAGAGTTGAGGAGGGAGAGAGGGGTGGGTGGGGAGAGAAGGGTGACTGGGGTGAGCGGGATGGGTGAGGGTGATGAGGGTGGTGAGACTGGTGGTGGTTATAGTGCCGCTGATGCTGCTGGTGATGCTGCCGGTACTGCTGCAGGTGATGCTGCTGGTGATGCTGCTGCCGGTACTGCTGCAGGAGATGCAGCGAATGGACGTGCTGGGGGTGCTGCAGCATCCCCTTCCTCCTCCCCATCCGCCCCACCGGAGGCATCACCACCGGCAGTTGACTACTGGGCGGAGTGATGCGAGCGGTGACATTTGGGGTGCCTCACATGCAGAATTGGGCCAGGCAGGGTGTTGTTGCGCCTTGAAAGTTGGATTGAAGTGAGCAGGGTACTTCAAGGCTTCCTTGAAAGGCGGAGTAGACGAGTCATGGATGTTCTTTTATTCGACTAAAAAATCCGATTGGACGGGTCATGGATGATTGCGGCTGTGAGTATGGTAGTGCCAGCACATAGGGAGGGATGGGTGAGTCTGGTAGAGGGGTCTGTGGTACCGTACTTGTGAACCTGCTCGTATGAGCGCTAATCCTTGTGCCGAATCTGATTCTTTATTAGCGAAGCCATAATGGTTCTCGCAAAATTATTTTCCTCTTACTGCAAGTAGCCATTTGTCTAGGAAAGAGCCAACGTGTGTCCCGCTGAACAGTGTGGGCGCTGAACAGTGTGGGCGCTGAACAGTGTGGACGCTGAACAGTGTGGGCGGATCAAGCCACTCAGTCAGTACTCTCGCTGAAGCCGGTGCGTACGATACCTTAGTACCCTTCTAACCTAGTTCCCTCTGGCATGGTTCTAATGTTCTCGGTCACTCTCAGTCTCATGCGGACGCACACTACAAGCACGCACATGATCACAAGCACAATCACAAGCACGATCACAAGCTAACGCACGGAGCGTATGACTTTCCGTATCGCTCACGGCGGTGGCCGTCAGGATGGCGCCCTCTCAACCGCCCACCCTCCCGCTCCCTCACGCAATGCGGAATTCCCAGAGACTCTCTCAGGGGAGCATTTCCCAGCTGTCGAAACGGTTATGAGAAGTTGTTTAGTAGTGTTTCGTCTCATAATTGAATCATCCTTCGGTACTAGACTCCGACTCTCCTTTTTTCCACTGCAACTGCACGTGTTACTGTACGAGGCGCTCGCGGCGCTCGCCAATGAGTTACGCAACCAACCGCTAGCCGGAAGGAACCTGTAAGGGCGTAGCTATGTGAAGAGGACCTAACAGGGCATTCTGGTCGCTCAGCAGGCAGTCTTTGGATGGCGGAAGCAAGAAACGTAATTGCCTACTGTCGTTCAACGTTTGGAGGATCGTGAAGAGGCGAATGACAGCGAAATGGCTATATTTTCAGTATGCACTGAGGGCATCAACATTTGGTTCCCAGAAAACACAATATTCCAATGTTGGTCCTATCTAGACTAAGCTTCCTGGTAGCGCCATGCACGCAGAGATGTCGTGCTAACACCGGTGGTGACGGAAATGCCTCTGAGGCGTCATCCATAACCCTAAACCCTGGTTATATATCTGCAGTGTTCCAGCTTGCAGCCTCCGGGCTCGCTGGCAGCAGTACGGGTTTCCGTAGTCATTGCCTTCCCGTGTGTAAAAAAGGCCAATCTCTTAGTACGACATCGGAGATGCTTGTAGCGGTTCGTCCTCGTACATCTCCGCAAACCATTTTCCAGTCGAAAAGCCACGTAGACAAGACCGATAGCGTGTTGGCTGCATAATTTTTATGCACGTGGAAGGTCGAAGTTCGGTCTAGCTGGAGAGTCGTTACGTGTACACGTGTTGTCGATGGGTCATCGAAGTGGAATGGGGCAGCAAATGTCAGCAATCTCCCATTTCTAGAGGGGACCGACCGACCACTCCAGAAACTGTCCGGACAAGAATTTGGTTTTGAAATCCGCAAAAACATAGCTTAGCCCAGCCAAACAAGCCGCGAGCAAAACTCTGTTGAGCTCAAAATCAACTGCCCGGTGCTGGGGCTACCAACGATAGGAAAAACGATCTGCCCCAGGTGTGAATTCACGAAGCTGTGCCCCTCCCCGACGAGAAGCTCTCGCTCACGTCATCACCGCAGATTCCTCCCTGCTGCGAATCATCCACCTCAAAATTCAATTTCCTCCTCACTTCACTTCAGGAATTAGGAATTGCCGCTCCAGATTCGCCTCTCTGAAACGTTTTCCACCGACTATAAGTCTCTCGTCGTTCGCCTACTTGAGCCTACGATGGCGGCTTTGGCCTCTGCTCCTTCCACCGCATCTATCGCCCGCAGCCTCTCCACTCTCTCTCGTCCCGCGCGTAAGCACGCTTCGACCCTGCTAGTGAGCGGTTCGTCGTTTGTGAAGGGTAGCGCTTCGAACCTCCGCCAGGCGTTGGCGATTAAGACTGCTTTCAGGAGTGTGTCGACGTCCACGAAGGGCGGTGCGATGGGTGCCAACGCATCCGCGGCGACTTTCGCGGGGAAGACCTTCCACGACTTCACTGTCAACGTAAGCAAATTAGACTTACGGAATTCGCAGTGAACCTGCAGTCTCGTGTGATCCGCGGTAACTTAGAAGGCGATTTCCACGTTGGTGCCACTAAAAAGTAACTGTCCAATCTCATTTGACCTGCTGCCGCCGTCTCCTGTTTGTTATGATTTTTTCTTGAGATCGTATATTGCCGTAAACCGGGCCCATTTATGCCGCATGTATTTAGTGCTTGATTTTGACCCGTGCGATTTCTTTTTCCCGCGCGCAGGACATCAGTGGCAATCCCGTGTCGCTGTCGCAGTACAAGGGCAAGGTCGTTCTCGTCGTCAACGTCGCCTCGCAGTGGTGAGTATGCGACGTTTCGCTGGATCATGCTACGTTAGCTGGAACTTGAAACAAGAAGAAGAAGAATAAAAAAACCAGAGTATTCGCACAGTCTTGGAATCTACGGTGTATTCTCCTTTCCCTTCTCCGTGTTTTCTTCCCCCGAACAGTTTCCATGCTGAAACTGTTTTCGCCATCCCTCACACGCTCTTGCACCCTTGAATCTCCACGTGCTCGTGCATCCGCGTATCTCAATCCTGATGTCGTGCGCTCTTCTCTTGTAAAATTCCGTCCCGACTCGTCAGTGGACTCACCGATTCGAACTACAAGGAGCTGCAGTCCGTGTACGACAAGCTCAAGGACAGAGGTGCGAGATGGTGGGAATGCTTGTGCTTTGAATTTAACTCGAGTGACATCCTGCGCGGCTCCCAGTTCCCTTTGGCCTATCCTTCGCCCGTCCTTCCCTGTTTTCCTTTAGTCTGTTCTCCGCTTACTGCTTCTCCTCCTCCCCGAACTTGAAGCTTCCCTGCATCTTGTTGTTTGCTTTCCGTACCTGTCTCAGCCTCTTTCTCCTCCCGTCCCCAAATTTCGCCTGCCAGGTCTGGAGATTCTCGCGTTCCCGTGCAACCAGTTCGGGTCGCAGGAGCCGGGCAGCAACGAGAAGATCAAGGAGTTCGCGTGCTCCAGATACCGCGCCACCTTCCCGCTCTTCGACAAGGTACGACGCTTATCATCACCCTTAAAGGATGACGCCCACTCCAGCAGCAGAATACGAGAGACGAGGCAGTTTCAGTCATCAGTAGAAAGTGCAACAGACATGAGGATTTGAGTTCGGCGGTTGTGATAATATAAGCTCTACTCACACCTATTATCGCCATGATGCTTGTATTTCTGACGTGACACACCAGCATCCCTAACACTTCCGTCCGTCCTTGCTCCGCATGCAGGTGGACGTGAACGGGCCAAATGCAGCCCCCGTGTACCAGTTCCTGAGGTCGCAGAAGGGCGGAGGACTGCTGGGTGACTCGATCAAGTGGAACTTCGGCAAGTTCCTTGTGGACAAGGACGGCAAGGTCGTGGAGAGATACGCGCCCACCACCTCGCCTTCCTCCATCCAGGTAATATATGGATGTGATCTACTTTTTACAATTATCGTTTCACCTTTCTTTTCTGCAGAAGGTAGTGTGGATCGGAATTGGCATAAATAGCTGACGCTGTTTCCTCCATTACCCTGCCTCTCTGCACCCTGTGCAGGCTGACATCGAGAAGCTGTTGTAATTTCACTCCCATTTGTATAGTGTCATGCTTTGATAATGGTAGAGGATTGTAAAAGGAAGTTATGGAAAGTATTAACTCTTGTATGCAGGTCTTAAAGAGAACCAGAACTGTATTTACGCGAATAAATCTCGAACTACATAACGTGGAACTAAAACAACAAATAAATATATAAAGAGTTAACACTTATCCTTACCTTTACCTCCCCCCCTCCCACACCCGAAGTGCAACCTTGCTTTGTGGAAGATGCACTATTGAAACCTCGGTAACAAAAATTTAGCAAACATTCACATGGCCAAGCCCTACAACAATTGTCCCAGACGCAATTTGTTCAGATACCACCTCCATCAAGTGTTCAGCATCCTCTCAATTCTGCGCTTCGGATTTTGAAACCCACAAAAATCTGCCTGACTGGTTCAGGTTGCAGCTCAGGGTGCAGGTTTCCATGCCGCAACGGCCTTTGTTGGACCACACAGTGCAGCCTTGGGTCAAAGCTAGCCTGCGCGGCGTTCACCTGTACTGCAGAAACCTAGCCTGACCTGACCGCATTTGCGAATTCTCGCCTGCCAATCTGCGACTTGCAACAGAAAGCACATGCACCCAACTAAACCAAACCAAGCCGCACCCACAGCCCAACGGAATGTTTGTCGAGACAGCCCCAGCCATAGCACAACGCAGCTACAAATACAGAAATCGGTTTGTCGAGAAATCAGCAGAGTTCAGCAGTTGTTCCAGGTTTGATCGGCACACCAGGGATACTCGAATTTTCAGAAACTAATCACTTCACCGAGTTAACGAAGTTTCAGCTTGTCAGCGTACAAAGCAGATTAGAAGCTCTAGAATACCAGAATACCAGGCAGTCAAGGGGCCTTTACAGCAAGCTGACAGATAGCAACTGATCGGATAGTCATGGCGCGGCTGTTACTCGTTGCGTCCCTCGCAGTCCTACTGACAGTAGCCTCCGCGGCGCCAAGCGTCGTGACTGGACCCAACAATCCCGCAGTGTCCCTGGACCAAGCCAAGGGCGAGAACGGCGTGGCGGCGGAGGTGCCCAAGGGCATCGAGCAGGCGGCGGCGGTGGGCAATCTGGACAAGTTCGAGGGGACGACGGTCGTGAGCCCGAGCACGGACAGCATGCTGATGGTGGACGTGAAGGCGGCCGGATGGAACAAGATGAAGTGCCACAAGGACCTGGGCAAACCCGGGGACGGCGCGTGCACGCCCGCCAACTGCAGCAAGGGCGGCATCGCCGCCAAGTGGAAGACGTCGAACCTGCTCAAGAACAAGCTGGGCGTGGAGGTGTACGTGAAGGGCAACCCGCTGACGCTCAAGAAGGCGTCCCCGCAGACGTGCTGCAACACGTGCGCGTCGTTCAAGAGCTGCACGTACTGGCAGTACATCCCCGATATAACCATCGACGGCAAGAAGACGGACGGCGCGTGCTACCTGGTGCACGACGATATCGACTACACCTGCGGCGAGCTGACCGCGCAGTACGCGACGGACTCGAAGCCCGTTCACCTGCAGGTGCGCACGGGCGGCGAGTGCAACCCCGCGGCGAACGTCGTCAACGACCCGCATCTGGTGGGCGCGTTCGGGACGCACTTCGACTTCAACGGGCGGCCCGACAAGGCGTTCTGCCTGCTGACGGACCGCGACCTGCACGTGAACATGCTGCTGCGCGGGTACTACTCGGACGACACGGACAACGCGGCGCTCGTGGTGGACGGCAAGGCCGTGCACACGTGGATCAAGGAGCTCGGGCTCGTGTGGTTCGCGGCCGGCACGGATCACAAGCTTCGCCTCGCGGCGCGCGCGGGCAAGCAGCAGGAGCGCGGCGAGGGGTTCATGAAGACGATCGAGATCGACGGCGAGGAGATCCCGAGGATGGCCGTCGGCGACGAGGTGAAGACGGAGGGCGGGTTGACGCTGCGATTCGCGGCGCTGGAGAAGGAGGGGCCGTATGACGTGGACTACTACACGCTCGCGATCGACGGGCTCGTGTCGCTCGACCTGCGCCTGCGCGTCGCCAACCCGAAGCTACAAACTCCCAACGATGCCGAGGCGCACATCAACGTGGGGATTGTCGAGCTGGAGCACACCGACGACGTGCACGGCGTGCTCGGCCAGACGTACCGCCCCGACCACGCCGCGCGCGCCGCGGATTTCCAGCGCCTGATCGCGAATCTGCACCGTCCGATCTCGTCGGATAGTGAGGAGGGCGTGGGGTTCCTGGACGGCACGCCGCGGTCGTACGAGTCGAGCTCGGTGCTCTCCGTGGACTGCGCGCACACCGAGTACCACCGCGCCAAGCAGCTCAGCCCCGTCGAGGAGTTCCCAAGGGAGCCGCTTCACTAAACACAGTCGCGCGCGCGCCGGGCCCGCAAGACGCGAGCATGTAGTAGTGTCTTGGGTGGTTGGTTTTTGGTGGGTTGATTTGTGTACGCGCTAAGCGTCCCTCTGTATTGTATACTGGCCCAAACATGGGCCCATTCTTTTGTTGTAGTTGTTTAAGGTACTGTATATCCGCTTTCATTGAAGCTTTGTTCTGGACAAACGCACTTGCTTATGATGGGACAAAATCACCCCTACCCTACAACTACTCAGAAACCTAGAGGGCAACGCTCCACAAAGCTCCACAAAGCTCCACAAAGTTCCACTAAGCTCCACCAACATAGGCCCTAGTATAGCCAACAGTACAACTACCACCTACCTAGCTATCCACCCTTCTCCCTCCCAATTGTGGCTCCCCCCTCTCCCCTTCCCACCATTACAGTCACATCATCTCCACCCTTGATCCCCACCCTCACTTTCCCTGCACTAACTTCCACCAAGAATCCCTCCATTCCTTACAGCCACATCCTTGGACCCCTTCGCTCCAATCTTGAGCAGCATCTCGTTATTGTCACATCCTGCACGCCCTCCCTCCCTCCCTCCCTCCCTCCCTCCCTCCCTCCCTCCCTCCCTCCCTCCCTCCCTCCCTCCCTCCCTCCCTCCCTCCCTCCCTCCCTCCCTCCCTCCCTCCCTCCCTCCCTCCCTCCCTCCCTCCCTCCCTCCCTCCCTCCCTCCCTCCCTCCCTCCCCCCCCCCCTCTCCTTCCCTCCCGCCATCACCCTCCCCCTCTCCTTCCCACCCGCCATCACCCTCCCACTCTTCCTCCCTCCCTCCTCCCATTCTCTTCCTCTCCTTGTCTCTCTTCCCGCCCAGACCTGGCCCAGCAGGGATCGTGAGAGTGTTTCTCTTCTCCATCGTCCCCTCTCACTGAACGCACCAAGCACAGCAAGCCCTGACTGCTGGTGCCTTGCCGCTTGTGCACCGCCCCTCCCCCCCTCCCCCCCCCATCCATCCCCTTTCCCCTCCAATGCAGACCTACGCCGGCGGGGGTCGCGAGTGTGTTTCGCCTTCCCCATCGTCCCCTCAAACTGCACGCACCAAGCACAGCAAGCCCTGGCCACCCGCACCTTGCCTGCCTCTTCAATCATTCTTCCCCTCTCCCACTCCGCACTCCCACCCAGACCTAGGCCAGCACGGGTCATAGGAGTGTTTCTTCTTCCCCATCGTCCCTTCTCATTCCACACACACAGCAAGCACACCAAGCCCTGGTGGCGGGTGTCGTGTTAGCAGATCCTCGGACATTCTCCGTGTGTGAAGAGCCTTGTTTTGAGTCGACTCAAAACATTCCTCATTGCACACACACAGCGAGCACACCAAGCCTTAGCGGCGGGCGCCGTGCCTGACCGTGCAAATCCCCGTCTTCGACCTCTCCCCGCTCCCTCGCTCCCCCCATCCCATTCCCAGTTTCTGATTGCTTGCAGCTAGCTCTGCAAGCCCTGCCCTTCCCACCCATGTCATCCCTGCTCGTGCACCCCCCTTCTCCATCCCCACTTTCTCCCCTATCCAGAGCAAGGCCGACGAGGGTCATGGGGGTGTTTCTTCTTCCCCATTGTCTCTTCTGATTGCACACAGCGAGCGCAGCAAGCCCTGGCGACCCGCACCGTGCCCCCATGCGCCACTAGGGGCTTCAAGGCAGCAGCAGCATCAGATGCCCCTATTGTGTGTGTGGAGCTGCAACAGCTGGGAGAGTTGTTCATGGTGGAAGGCAGTGAGGCCGCCAGGTGAGAGTGGCACGAGCAGGCAGGTGAGTGGTGTGTCAGAATCAACGAGCACGAATGAGTGTATTGTATGAAATGTGGGTACAAGTACTAACCCTAACTTTGGGTTGTACCCCATATGGGCTACCCCACTATAGCCTACACAAAACTAACACACATAAATTGTTTGACACACCCGCATAGGCAAAGTGGGGGAGAACAAGGGGTCACAAGACCAGTCAAGAAAAGCAAAGCAAGCCCAGGGTGGATCACAACGTCACCACACACTCTGAGCACAAGCAAAGAGCCACAAGGCCAGTTCACATGCAGTGTTATATATGCAACAACAACAGTACAGTGATCACTACCTAGCAGGGCTAGGCATGCAGGTATATAATATAGATCACAGTACAAGCAAAGTCAAGAGGTAAGCAAGTGAGCAAACACTGGCACCAGGCCTAAAGCTGTGCAAAAGCGCTGATGGTCACAAGGCGGAAGTGCCTTGGTGAACACATCAGCAGTGTTGGCCCTGGTGGCCACGTAAGAAACACGAAGCTGACCACGCTGCTGCAACTCTCGAGCAAGGAAGTAACGCAGAGCGATGTGCTTCGTTCTGTGCTCCAGTCTGTGCTCCTGACACAAGGTAATAGCAGCCTCCTTTGTTTTCTACGCACTGAACTGAAGGAGAACGAGGCATCTCTCCCAAGTCGGTCAGCAAGTAGGTGAGCCAGCGTAACTCCTGAGCAGCCATGGCTGTGGCGTAGATCTCAGCCTCACAACTGGAGCTGAGAACAGAAGACGAGCGTCTAGTCCGCCAAGAAACAGAGTCGGAGCCAAGGCTGAACATGTAACCCTGCGACGACCGCTGCGTAGCCAGGTCGTCGACCCAAGAAGCGTCGGAGTGTCCAGTGAGGACAACGTCACCCCGTCCTCCAAGCACGAGCCCCATGCCCGATGTACTGCACAAGTAGCACAACACCCTCTTAGCAGCCTCCTAGTGCTCTCGCCGGTGTCTCCCGGGCGCAACGTAGCGAGCCATGATGCTAAGAGGGTACGCAAGGTCAGGTCAACTACAGGTCATCAGGTACATGAGGCAGCCCACAAGCTCTGGATACGGGCCACTCGGCTCTACGGACTCATCCGAAGGCAGAGCTGAGAGCGAGTGACCCGTAGCCATAGGAGTGGACTGTGGCGAGGACCAAGTGAAGCCGAAGCGCTGAAGGACCCGCTGCACCATGTGTGACTGAGTCAGTGTGATGGTGCGGCGTGCTCTGTCCCGGGTGATCTGCAAGCCAAGGTAACTGCGCAGCTCACCTAGGTCTGTGCACGTGTGTCTCTTCTGCGGCTCCGACTTCACAAGAGCGAGTGCCTCAGTGTCAGCAGTGGCAAAGACCAAGTCGTCGACGTACACGAGGATGTAGAACAGCGGCAGCGAGGTGTCGGTGCGTAGAAAAAGCAACGGGTCAGCAGTGGAAAGAGCAAACCCAAGAGCCGCCAGTGTCGTCCTCAGTGTGTCGTGCCACTCACGAGGCGCCTGACGGAGACCGTAGACTGGCCGCCTGAGGCTCCACTGGGTACCAGGAGGAAACGACCCAGTGAAGCCAGGTGGGCGGCGCAGCCAGATCTCCTCGTGCAGACTGCCCTGTAAGAACGCTGTGCTGAAGTCAAGAGAATGAAGCTCGTAGTCATGCTGAGCGGCAACGTGCAGCAACACCCGAAGAGTGGTCATCTTCGGGGTAGGGGAGAAGGTCTGGAAGTAGTCAACTCCCTGTCGCTGACTGAAGCCTCGTGCAACGTAACGAGCCTTGAAGACATGCGGAGAACCCGGCGGCCGCTTCACCCTGAAAATCCACATGCCATCGACGATGTTCGCCCCAGGAGGGGGGACCTCGTCGACGTAAGTGCCTGTGGACTTCCAGGATGCCATCTTTGCGTCCATGGCTGTCTGCCACTGAGAGGATTACTGACCCAAAATCGCCTCTGCGTAAGAGCGCGGGGTCGGGATGTCCAGCAAATAGCATGGCCACGAGATGAGGTGCAGTGGCTGCAAGACACTCAAAGTCCTCCTGTCTGTCCTCAAGGACGTCCGTGCGAAGAGCACACTCACCCCCGACGGACGGAGGACAGACAGACTCAGACTCAGCAACAAGACTAGCAGCGTAGTCGAGACGACAAGCAGCAGCAAAGTCAACAAGCTCAGCGACCAAAGCAGACGCAGCAGCGGACTCAAACGAAGGGTCAGTGACAACAGTGGCTAACAGACGTGTGACAGTAGGGTGAGCAGCAAGAACTAGGTCAGACTCAAGGTCCGGCATAGTAAGAAGAGAGGACGCAGGAGGAGACGGCAGAGGGACGCGCTGTGGAGCAGAGGAAGGACGAAGTGCCATAGTGTGAGTACCTGGCACAGGAGGAGGACGCGGACGCGGGACTCGACGAGCACGGCGAACAGTGCGAACAGGGGAGGCAGGACGAGACGCAGGCTCACGACGCTCTGTAAGCGAGTCAGTGTGCTCAGTGTAAGGAGAAGGAGCAGGCAGTGGTGAGCCGGGTTGTAACGGGAGGCCAGTAGAAGACGGGAGGCTAAGAACCTGGCGAAGTACGGAGGCAGGTGGTGGCAGAGACGACGGCGACGGTGGAGCGAAGAACAGTCGCAGTGGTGCAGTACCACCAGCACCAGTACCAGCAGCAGCTCCAGCGTCTCCTGCAGCTCTAGAACCTCCAGCCCCAGCGCCTCCAACGTCAGCACCTCCAGCTCCAGCGTCACCAGCAGCAGCACCCCCAGAACCGACACCTCCAGCCCCAGGGTCCACAGCACCAGCGCCTGGGCCTCCAACTCCACTGCCTCCAGTAGCAGCACCCCCAGAACCGGCACCTCCAGCTCCGGGGTCTCCAACTCTTGAGCCGACATCACCAGCTCCAGAGTCTCCAGCTCCAGTGCCTCCAGCAGTAGAACACCCGGGACCGGCACCTCCAGCCCCAGGGTCTCCAACTCCAGGGTCGACAGCACCAGCTCCAGGGCCTCCAGCTCCAGTACCTCCAACAGCAGTAGCACCACCAGCTCCGGCAGCTCCAGTACCTCCAGGACGAGCACCTTCGAGACTAGCAGTGCCAGCACCACCAGCACCTCCAGCACCAGCAGCACCACCAGCTCCGGCAGCTCCAGTACCTCCAGGACGAGCACCTCCAACTTGGACGAGCAGTGCCAGCACCACCAGCACCTCCAGCACCAGCAGCACCACCAGCTCCGGCAGCTCCAGTACCTCCAGGACGAGCACCTCCGGGACTAGCAGTGCCAGCACCACCAGCACCACCAGCACCTCCAGCACCAGCAGCACCACCAGCTCCGGCAGCTCCAGTACCTCCAGGTGGAGCACCTCCGGGACGAGCAGTGCCAACACCACCAGCACCTCCAGCACCAGCAGCACCACCAGCTCCAGCAGCTCCAGTACCTCCAGGACGAGCACCTCCGGGACCAGCAGTGCCAGCTCCTCCGGTACCAGTAGCTCCAGGGCGTCCAGCTCCAGCAGCTCCACGCAGCTGCTGTGGTGAGAGAGGCTCCCGCCGGCTAGACTACTGCGGCGAGGCCCCGGGAGAACCGCCAGGACCAGTAGATGTAGCACCACCAGGCTCAGCACCCCCAGAAGCAGCACCCCCAGGCTCAGCACCCCTAGGCTCAGCACCCGTAAGCTCCTCCCGCTCTGGCGTAGCACCCCCAGGCTCAGCACCCCCAGGCACAACACCCCCAGGCCCCAGACGCTCAGGCTCCTCACTCGCAGGCTCAACACCCCCAGGCACAACACCCCCAGACGCAGCACCCCGAGCAGCACCACCCTCAGCGGCACCTGAGTCACCAGTGACCTCGACAGGCTCAGGCAAGGGAGGCGGGTCTACCTCGACAGGCTCAGGCAAGGAGAAGGACCCTGAGGGGGGGGGGGAGTCAACCGGAGGGGAACCTGGAGCGAGGAAGAGCGGCGGGGGGGGGAGAGGGGCAGTGCGGTAGGGAAAGAGGCGGTAGAAGGGAACCGACTCGTCAAATGTGACGTCCTGAGAGGCAAACATCCGACGCGATGTGGGGTGGTAAAACTGCCAGCCAGGCGCGTCAGGGGGAAAACCAAGGAAGACGCAGGGAATGGCGCGAGCGGAGAGCTTGTCCGCGGTGGTATCGCGGACAAAGGCACGAGAACCCCAGACCCGGAAGCGCGACGCATCACCAACCTCCCCCGTCCAACGCAGTGTGGGCGAGGTCTTCGGCAAGGAGACACGGGGCCAGAGGTTGAGCTGATGCGCAGCGTACCGGACCGCAAACGGCCACAGAAAATGGGGGGCAGCCGCATGGATCATGGAGGTATGAGCGACCTCCATGACTAAGCCAATGCAGCGCTCAGCAACCCCATTCTGCTGCGGAGAGGCTGGAAGCGTGAACGACTGGAGGATGCCCTCCCCCTGACAAAAGTCCCGCAAGAGGTCAGAGGAGAACTCACCACCTCTGTCAGAGTGCAGACGCAGGACGGGAAGGTCCGTGTCGAACCGCTCGCGGAGCTGGAGACGCACAGCGCGGATCCAAGGGATCAAAACAGTAGGGACTTCACCCTTTCTGCGCAAGGCGAAGACCGTGGTGTAACGCGAGTAGTCGTCGACAACCAGCAAAAAGTACCGCTCGCGGTCCTGTCCCCTGTCGCGGGCTGGGCCCCACACGTCCAGGTGGAGAGTCTATAGGGGAGCAGTCGTCGGGGGAAACGAGGAGGAGTGAGGAGCGGCGCGCTGCCGCCCCTCGACGCAAGGAATGCAGGGCGGGGCAGGCGAGGGCGGGAGGGAAGGCAGAGACCTGGGAAGACCAGAGACCAGGTAGCGAGAGTGCATGCCACGCAGGCGTGGCAAGGAGGGGTGACCAAGGCGGTGGTGCCAAAGGAGAGTCTGGTGCGACAGGTGACGACACTCGCAGGGGGGGGCTACCAGACCTGACGCAGCCACCTGACCAGACGCAGCAACCTGGGGAGGCTCAGTAGTCAGTGTGTACAGACTCGACCCAGGCCGACGGGTGAACGTGGCCAGGTGACGGCCCGTCCGTGCACACGTGCAGATTGCCACACGCTGGCCTCCAGGGATAAAGGTATTAACCCACTCATCCTGAAGAGCTGCGTTACTCACCAAGTTCGTCGAGAACGAGGGGAGGTGAGGACCTAACAGCGAGCCGGACGGAACCGCCGGACACGGGAGCACGGTGGAGGAACGTGCAAGAACCGGACCCCCAGAGGGGTCAGCCAGGGAGACCGCAACCGGTCTAGGGAGCGGTGTGAGTGCGGTACTGTCGCGAAAGAAACAGCGTGAAGCACCTGAGTCAAGCGTGAAGGTGTGCAAGGGCTCAGCAGACGCAGTACCAGAGAGAGCAGACTCACTAGCTTCGAGAGCAGATGCACTAGTATCGAGAGTAGCAGCATCTATGCCAGGGTCGGGCCGCACACAGAGGTAACAGTCACCCTCAGTACCCACAGTCAGAGTATACATGGCAGTAAGTATAGCGTCCAAGTCGAGAGCAAAGACGTCCACCCTGTGACGAAGCAGCTCTCGCCAGCTGGGGGGCTCAGCCTCGTCGCCAAACACCTCTCTCCAGGCGTCACTCAAATAGGCGAAGCAGCGGGCCTATGAATGGCCAGGTGTCCCGCAAGCAGGGTAGTGCGGCGCGTGGGCAGGCAGGGCAGCGCGCGTGCGGGGCAGGCAGGGCAGCGGGGCGCGCGGGCTGGCTGGGCAGCGTGGTGTGCGGGCTGGCAGGGCAATGCGGGGCGCGGGCAGGCAGCGCACGCAGGCAGGCAGGGCAGGGCGCGAAGCGCGGTGCAGGGCAGCGCGTTCACACAGGCAGGGCAGCTGGGCAAGTCTAACGTAGGCGTAGGTTCGATAGTAGGTTCAGCAGTCAGACCTAACCTGGCTCTGATACCATGTCAGAATCGAGGGTACAGCAGAATGGTGAATTAAGAGGAATGTGGAGTGTAAGTACAACCCTATTGATTTGTACCCTCTAAGGGCTACCCCATTACATCCTAGACAAACAAAGAAATATGTTTTGACACACCCGTCCCTTGTTGTGCAGTCGGTGGTTGATGCCACGTCTCTCTACCCTGATTGGGCCTTCTTCCACTCCGCCAATACCCGTCAAAGAAACAATTTGGCAGCGCAGCAGCACCAGATGCAACAAGGGGAGGGAGACATGGATATCGTAGTGAGCAATCAGTGGTTGACAGCTTTGCAAGCTTGCTGATTGCTGCCCAGTGCGATCACTTTATTGGGTCGCTAGGATCGAATTGGAGCTCAGATCCACCAATGGCAGGTTGCTGGCTGGGTTTCTGGCCCTCAATTTGGGCGAGTTTTGAGAATCAAGAAATTTCATGATTATCAATTATGTGTTCTAGAGACCTTGCAAACCCCGAATGTAGCTTTTCACCTTGGAAGAGTCCTGCTGCGATATAGCAGTATAGGGTGGTGAGGAGAAACCACCCAGGGGTCCACCCAGGGGTCCACTCATCACACGAGCCTGCTCCCTGCGCTCCGAATTTCCACCACCTGAGTTGAGCCCTGACAGGATCTGTTTTGGTTACAACCAGCCGCGAGGAGCCAACCTGCGCCAGAAAAGTGCAGATGCTCATACACCCGCCAACATCTACAGTCGTTCGATTCAGCGCGGTTCGGTTCCTTCACTTACTCCAATCTCGCGATTCGCGAACTCCCCTGCAAAACCTGGAGGCAATTCAAGCCAACCAGACACAAACCAGCATAATATAAGAAACAAGTCTGTCGAAAGACAAGACACAAAACAATCTTTCGTGTGATATATTCTAGGTGAGGTTTCACTCCTGCGAAGTTTCCTCCTAGCGTTCTTTTCTTCCTGTCTAAGCGATTTTGACATTCCTCGAAAACAAGATAGCTCCTCAGCTCCTTGACCTCGATTTCAGAACCATGGTGCGGTTGTTACTCGTAGTGTCGCTCGCGGTCCTACTGACAGTGGCCGCCGCGGCGCCAAGCGTCGTGACTGGACCCAACAACCCCGCAGTGTCCCTCGCTGCGGCGCAGGGCGAGAATGGAGTGGCAGCGGAGGTGCCCAAGGGCATCGAGCAGGCGGCGGCGGTGGGCAATCTGGACAAGTTCGAGGGGACGACGGTCGTGAGCCCGAGCACGGACAGCATGCTGATGGTGGACGTGAAAGTGGCCGGATGGAACAAAATGAAGTGCCACAAGGACCTGGGCAAACCCGGGGACGGCGCGTGCACGCCCGCCAACTGCAGCAAGGGCGGCATCGCCGCCAAGTGGAAGACGTCGAACCTGCTCAAGAACAAGCTGGGCGTGGAGGTGTACGTGAAGGGCAACCCGCTGACGCTCAAGAAGGCGTCCCCGCAGACGTGCTGCAACACGTGCGCGTCGTTCAAGAGCTGCACGTACTGGCAGTACATCCCCGATATAACCATCGACGGCAAGAAGACGGACGGCGCGTGCTACCTGGTGCACGACGATATCGACTACACCTGCGGCGAGCTGACCGCGCAGTACGCGACGGACTCGAAGCCCGTTCACCTGCAGGTGCGCACGGGCGGCGAGTGCAACCCCGCGGCGAACGTCGTCAACGACCCGCATCTGGTGGGCGCGTTCGGGACGCACTTCGACTTCAACGGGCGGCCCGACAAGGCGTTCTGCCTGCTGACGGACCGCGACCTGCACGTGAACATGCTGCTGCGCGGGTACTACTCGGACGACACGGACAACGCGGCGCTCGTGGTGGACGGCAAGGCCGTGCACACGTGGATCAAGGAGCTCGGGCTCGTGTGGTTCGCGGCCGGCGCGGACCACAAGCTGCGCCTCGCGGCGCGCGCGGGCAAGCAGCAGGAGCGCGGCGTGGGGTTCATGAAGACGATTGAGATCGACGGCGAGGAGATCCCGAGGATGGCCGTTGGCGACGAGGTGAAGACGGAGGGCGGGTTGACGCTGCGATTCGCGGCGCTGGAGAAGGAGGGGCCGTATGACGTGGACTACTACACGCTCGCGATCGACGGGCTCGTGTCGCTCGACCTGCGCCTGCGCGTCGCGAACCCGAAGCTGCAGACCCCCAACGACGCGGAGGCGCACATCAACGTGGGGATTGTCGAGCTGGAGCACACCGACGACGTGCACGGCGTGCTCGGCCAGACGTACCGCCCCGACCACGCCGCTCGCGCTGCGGATTTCCAGCGCCTGATCGCGAATCTGCACCGTCCGATCTCGTCGGATAGTGAGGAGGGCGTGGGGTTCCTGGACGGCACGCCGCGGTCGTACGAGTCGAGCTCGGTGCTCTCCGTGGACTGCGCGCACACCGAGTACCACCGCGCCAAGCAGCTCAGCCCCGTCGAGGAGTTCCCCCGCGAGCCGCTGCACTGAACCTAGTCCCGCGCGTTCTCGGCTCGCGGGATGCGAGCATGTGTTGGTAAATTGGTGGGATAATTTTGTTGGTGGGCTGATTTGCGTACGCGCTGAGCGTGCCTCTGTATTGTATACTGGCCCGAACATGGGCCTATTCTTTTGTTGTGAATGAGCTATAGCGGTTCCTATTTTACAAGCAGAATTTTACTTGTTTCCTATCCATTGTAGGGTTCAACCATGAAAGTTCTGAAAGTTTAGGGAGCAACCATGACCAGTTATTTTGCCAACCTTGATCAGGGAGGGGCAAGACCAAAAAGTCCTAGAGGTTGGCTTGGTCTGCAATCTGCGCCCTGTACAAACTACTACCCCATTTTTCACTCTTCCGATACTTCTCTCCCAATACTACTCTCCCTCCCCCTCCCCTTCTCCCCCATACCTCCCTCCTACCCTACCTCCCTCCCTCCCCTCCCTCTCTCCCTCCCTCCCTCCTTCCCTCCTTCACTCTCTTCCTCCCTCCCTCCCTCTCTCCCACTCTCCCTCCCTCCCCCCACTCTCCTCCCCCCCCTGCTTTCTCCCCAGGCCTAGCCCAGGGGGGGTCATGGGGGTGTTTCTTCTTCCCAGTCGTCTCTTCTCATTGCACGCAGACGGCACAGCAAGCCGTGGCAGCGGGTGCCGTGCCGCCGTGCGCCTCTAGCGGCTTCAAGGCAGCAGCGGCGTCAGATGCGCCCATTGTGTGTGTGGAGCTGCAGCAGCTGGGAGAACTGTTCATGGAGCAGGGCAGTGAGGCCGCCAGGTGAGACTTAGACGGGATAGATGTGGGTGAGAGTGGCAGGAGCAGGCCGGTGAGTGGCGTGCAAGCTAGTTAGCTAGCTAGCAAGCAAGCAAGCAATTTGGCCCTGTGTGGTCGTGTGTGGGGAGTGTGATGGTGTGTGTGGCGCTGCAGCAGCTGAGGGAACTGTTCATGGTGGAGGGCAGTGAGGCGGCCAGGAGTGTGTGAGTGTGAGTGTGAGTGTGAGTGAGTTTATTCACCCATCAAGGCAGCAGCAGTGTCGGACGCAGCAGCTGGGGGGGCTGGCTGTACATGGTGGAAAGCAGTGAGGCCAGGTGTGAGTGTGTGATTGAGTGAATTTGAGGGAGAAGGTGAGTCGGTGAGTGCGAAAGTGGTAGTTTGTTTATGCTGGAGAATGGCAGAGTGTGGAGCATGAGGGAGTGTGGAGCATGAGGGAGTGTTGAGCATGGCAAGGTGGGCGTCCGGAATGGTCACGGCAGCAACCCTGCTAGGCACTCGCTCAGCTGGGGGACTTGTGAGACGTCTCAAAACCCTGCTAGGCACTCGCTCAGCTGGGGGATTTGTGAGATGTGTCAAAACCCTGCTAGGCACTCGCTCAGCTAGGCCCCGCCCGCCGTCCTCCCACCCCTCTGGTGCTGCTTTGCTCTTCCGTCCCCATCTTCCCACCCCCCGACTCCTCACCTGTTTTTTCGTGCCAGCCTCCAGGGTGTGCTGTTTCCCCTATTTGGGCGCTGTGAGGACGTATCTTTCCCCCCTCCTTCCTCCCCCACTTTTCTCCCCATCTCCCCACAGGCTGTGGGGTTCTCCCTAACTGGGCATTGTGGGTAGACGTATGCCTTCCCCCTCCTTCCTTCCCCCTCCTTCCTTCCCCCTCCTTCCTTCTCCCGCATTTCTTCCCCGTACCTACCACCAGGTTTTGGGGTTCTGCTTATCTGGCCACACCACCCACGGTGGAGCACTGGGGCAAGATGCAAGGCATGTCGGCCAATGAGAGCATGGTGAGGGCATGGTGAGAGGCATTGTGAGAGGCATGGTGAGAGCATGGTGAGAGGCATGGTGGGGAACGTGTGATAGGTAATAACATGATGGATGGTAGTGGTGGGCATGAGGCAAGGAGGCACTTAATCTGGCGTGCAGATGGGAATTTAGGCACGCTCTGAGGCATGGCGTGACATGGCATGGCATGGCATGGCATGACATGGCATGGCATGGCATGGCATGGCATGGGATGGCATGGCATGGCATGGCATGGCATGGCATGTTATAGCATGGCATGGCGTGGCATGTTATGGCGTGTGCAGACCACACGCTTCATGCTGTCTGGGGGTCTACTCATCTCCCTCTGCTCTTCCCTCTTTGGCCCCTCCTCCCCCCTCGCTTTTCCCGCATCCCACCTCCGATCCAATCAGACCCACTGGTGGCGTGCGCAGGCCACACGCTTCATGCTGCGCTGGCCCTCAGCCCATCTCTGCCACGTCATCAACCAGCAGCGCCACGCCGCATTCGGCATGCTCACGGCCAACCAGCTCGCAGCGTTCACCCCGACCCAGTCCACCTTCCTGCGTGCCCTCTCGGGCAGCAACGCCATCACAGAGAGTCAATACCTGCTGCTCTCCAGCATGGACGATTATTCCTCCTCCCTCCCTCCCCCCACCTTCTCAATCCCCTCCTCAGACGCCCCTTCTTCCCCCCCCCCCCTCCTCCTCCTCCTCCTCCTCCTCCTCCTCCTCCTCCTCCTCCTCCTCCCCCTCCTCCTCCTCCTCCTCCTCCTCCTCCTCCTCCTCCTCCTCCTCCTCCTCCTCCTCTGCTTCAGCCCCCTCACCATCTACCTTTCCACCAGCGGCACAACAGCCGCTCACATCAGGGACAGCACCAGAGGTACCAGCAGCAGCAGCAGCAGCAGCGGAGGTAGCAGCAGCAGCAGCAGCGGAGGTACCAGCAGCAGCAGCAGCAGCGGCGGAGGTACCAGCAGCAGCAGCAGCAGCGGAGGTGACACAGGGCGAGTCCACTGCACGCCTGCGTGTGGCCCCAACGCGGCTTCCCCACCCCCCCTTGCTCCGCTGCTAGCTGTGCCCCTGCTCCTGGCTGTAGCAGCAGTGGCGAAACCAGCAGCAGCAGCAGCAGCAGCAGCAGCAGCAGCAGCAGCAGCAGCAGCAGCAACTGCGGCGGCATCAGCGGAGAGATGGGAGGCAGGGAGGTAGGGGTGGAGGAGGCATACAGGATGGTGGGGGGGGAGGTGCAGAGGCCAGGGGGCATGGCGAGTGTGCATGTGCGGCAGACAGACAAGGGCAGGGAGATGCCACTCGCCTCCTTCCACTCCCACATGCTCCTGTTGTACAGGTGCGTTCTGGTGGAGGCGCGTTCTGGTGCAGGTGCTTTCTGGTGCAGGTGCGTTCTGGTGCAGGTGGGTTCTGGTGCATTTGGTTTCAGGTGCAGGTGGGTTCTGGTGCAGGTGGGTTTTGGTTCAGCTGAGCTCTCGCTCAACTGGGTTCTGGCTCAGGTGAGTTCAGGTGGGTCCTGTTGTAGGTGTGTTCTGGCTCAGGTGAGTTCAGGTGGGTCCTGTTGTAGGTGTGTTCTGGCTCAGGTGGGTTGTGGCTCAGTTGAAACCGGGGCCGATAATAATATGCATATCATATACAGTCTGTATCGAATCGTAATCCCTCGTATGTGTAAATGCAGCTCGTTTCTTCACACCATATCCATGTGACCATATCCATGTGACCATATCCATGTGACCATATCCATGTGACCATATCCATGTGACCATATCCATGTGACCATATCCATGTGACCATATCCATGTGACCATATCCATGTGACCATATCCATGTGACCATATCCATGTGACCATATCCATGTGACCATATCCATGTGACCATATCCATGTGACCATATCCATGTGACCATATCCATGTGACCATATCCATGTGACCATATCCATGTGACCATATCCATGTGACCATATCCATGTGACCATATCCATGTGACCATATCCATGTGACCATATCCATGTGACCCCGCGCAGGCTCAAGCTCTCCCGGCCTGGCCTTCAATTTGTGTGGCTCGACACGGAAGCACAGGTATCCAACTCAGACAAGGTACCCAACTCAGACAAGGTACCCAACTCAGACACCAAGGTGCATGTGTCGTGTGCCGTTGTTGCAAGGTGGCTTTTGAGTCGACCCAGCAGTTACCTTCAATATGTGTGGCTCTACACAGAAGTACAGGTACCCAACTTAGACATCATGGTACACTGACGCAAATTTTATTCTAAAATTTAAGGTACTTAGCATGGTGATTGATGCCACGATGGACCCTTTTCCACTCCACCAACACCCGTCAAAGGGACAGCGCAACTTCACAAAAGCAGCAGTGGCAAGAAGTGGAGGGAGACATGCGAGCATATGATAGTGAGCAATCAGTGGCCATCAGCTTTGCTAGCCTGCTGATTGCTGCTCAGTGCGATCTTTTTGTTGGGTCGTTAGGGTCGAATTGGAGCCGCTTGATCAACGAGCTGAGATCCACCAATGGCAGACTGCTGACTGGGTTCCTGGCCCTCAATTTGGGCGAGTTTTGAGTATTGTAATGTAAGACATTCATTATTATCTATTATGTGTTTTAGAGCTCTAGCAAACCCCGAATGTAGGTTTCCGCCTTGGAAGAGTCCTGCTGCGATATAGCGGTGTAGGGTGGCGAGGAGAAACTCCAGCAAACATTTCGCAGCCCCAGGAGTTCACTCATGAACAAGACATGATGCTGCTCCCTGCGCTTCGAATTCCCGTAACCTGAGTTGAGACCTGACCAGACATGTTTCGGTACAACCAGCCCCAAGGAGCCAACCTGCGCCAGGAAAGTGCATGTTCGCATCCACCCGCCAACATCTACAGCCAAGCGCGGTTCGGTTCCTTCGCTTGCTCCAATCTCGCGATTCGCGAACTTCACTTGGAGACAATTCAAGCCAACCAGACACACACCACCGAATATAAGAAACTAGTCTGTCGACGGACCAGACACAACACCATTTCTCGTGTGATACAGTATATTTTAGGAGAGGTTTCGCTCTTACGAATTTTCCCTGTCGTTTTTTTCTTTCTCTCTAAGCGTTTTTGACATTTCTCGAAAACAATATAGCTCCTCAGCGCCTTGACCTCGATTTCAGAACCATGGCGCGGTTGTTACTCGTAGCGTCGCTCGCGGTTCTACTGACAGTGGCCTCCGCGGCGCCAAGCGTCGTGACTGGACCCAACAACCCCGCAGTGTCCCTCGCGGCGGCGCAGGGCGAGAATGGAGTGGCAGCGGAGGTGTCCAAGGGCATCGAGCAGGCGGCGGCGGCAGGCAATCTGGACAAGTTCGAGGGGACGACGGTCGTGAGCCCGAGCACCGACAGTATGCTGATGGTGGACGTGAAAGCGGCCGGATGGAACAAAATGAAGTGCCACAAGGACCTGGGCAAACCCGGGGACGGCGCGTGCACGCCTGCCAACTGCAGCAAGGGCGGCATCGCCGCCAAGTGGAAGACGTCGAACCTGCTCAAGAACAAGCTGGGCGTGGAGGTGTACGTGAAGGGCAACCCGCTGACGCTCAAGAAGGCGTCCCCGCAGACGTGCTGCAACACGTGCGCGTCGTTCAAGAGCTGCACGTACTGGCAGTACATCCCCGATATAACCATCGACGGCAAGAAGACGGACGGCGCGTGCTACCTGGTGCACGACGATATCGACTACACCTGCGGCGAGCTGACCGCGCAGTACGCGACGGACTCGAAGCCCGTTCACCTGCAGGTGCGCACGGGCGGCGAGTGCAACCCCGCGGCGAACGTCGTCAACGACCCGCATCTGGTGGGCGCGTTCGGGACGCACTTCGACTTCAACGGGCGGCCCGACAAGGCGTTCTGCCTGCTGACGGACCGCGACCTGCACGTGAACATGCTGCTGCGCGGGTACTACTCGGACGACACGGACAACGCGGCTCTCGTGGTGGACGGCAAGGCCGTGCACACGTGGATCAAGGAGCTCGGGCTCGTGTGGTTCGCGGCCGGCGCGGACCACAAGCTGCGCCTCGCGGCGCGCGCGGGGAAGCAGCAGGAGCGCGGCGAGGGGTTCATGAAGACGATCGAGATCGACGGCGAGGAGATCCCGAGGATGGCCGTCGGCGACGAGGTGAAGACGGAGGGCGGGTTGACGCTGCGATTCGCGGCATTGGAGAAGGAGGGGCCGTATGACGTGGACTACTACACGCTCGCGATCGACGGGCTCGTGTCGCTCGACCTGCGCCTGCGCGTCGCCAACCCGAAGCTGCAAACCCCCAACGACGCCGAGGCGCACATCAACGTGGGGATTGTCGAGCTGGAGCACACCGACGACGTGCACGGCGTGCTCGGCCAGACGTACCGCCCCGACCACGCCGCGCGCGCTGCGGATTTCCAGCGCCTGATCGCGAACCTGCACCGTCCGATTTCGTCGGACAGCGAGGAGGGCGTGGGGTTCCTGGACGGCACGCCGCGGTCGTACGAGTCGAGCTCGGTGCTCTCCGTGGACTGCGCGCACACCGAGTACCACCGCGCCAAGCAGCTCAGCCCCGTCGAGGAGTTCCCGCGCGAGCCGCTCCACTAATCATCGTCTCACGCGCGTGTGCTGCGGTTGTGGGATGCGAGTCTGTGAGGTGACTTGGTGGGTTCGATTTTCTGGTGGGCTGATTTGTGTACGCGCTAAGCGTGCCTTTGTATTGTACACTGCCCTGATCTCGGGCCTATTCTTTTGTTGTAGCTGTGTGCTATTATCATTCTGTTATAATTTATAGCTGCTTCTTGGTAGTTCCACAAGAATCAGGTTGGAATGGTGAAGTTTGCAGTGAATATGCCATAGGCAGTAAAGGAGGGTATCAAGGCTTCTTTCTTGTGGCACTATCAAGGTCCTCAACAGCAAGGCACCGTCATTGACCATGATTTCACAGAATTTCTATCATCTAATACTAACAACCAAAACTTATATAAAACCTACCTATCTATCCACCCTTTTCCACCCTTGCAGCGAAAACTTTCGCCACTCCCTTTCCCATCACTACAGTCACATCCTCTCCACTCTTAATCCCCACTGTAACTTCCCCTGCACTCACTTCCGCTAAAAATCCCTCGTTTGAGTCACCGCTGCCCTGCCTTACAACCACCTCCTTGGTCCCCTCCCCTCCAATCTTGAGCAGCATCTCGTTATTGTCACAGCCTGCACGCTGTGTGTGCACCTCACCTTGCCCTTCAGCAGCCAAGGGGACACTGGCAGGAGGTGTGACTGTAAGGGTGCACCAAGGTGGGGCAGTGGCTAGTGCAGGAGTCACCTGAGCAGGTGTGGAGAATGTGAGTGAGTGGGTGTGAGAGGCGGGGGCTTGGGCAGGTGCAGTGGCCTGGGTGGCGCCTGCTGCTGCTGGGGGAGAGATGGAACTGGCACGGCTGGTGGTGAGGGAGGAGAGGAAGGGACCGGGCAGAAGGGGGCTGGGAGGAGGTGTGGGAGGAAGGAAGGGGGGGTGAGGAATTCGGGTGAGGAGTTTGGAGGAGTTTGGAGGCAAGGGGGAGACTGATTGGTGCAGCTCTGGTGCCACTGACAAGGCGTGCTGCACTCCTGTCAGTGTGCTCACATGCGGTAAATTCGCTGGCCTGGCATGAGGCACACCTGCTGAGCTGGCAGAAAGTACACCTGCTGACGTGTCATCCCGTCCTCCTGCTGCTCTCCCTGCTGCTTCCCCATGCATGCCAGTTTGCCCCTGCTTAAAGCCCAGCCCCTGACCAAGGCCCAGCTGCTGCTTAAAGCCCACCACCTCCTGTTTAAAGCCCAGCTCCTGCTGAAAGCCCAGCCCCTCGTCTCGGCCGAGCCCCTCAAGAGGCGAAGTGGCAAATCCCAGCGACCCCAGCCCCTGCTCGTCCACAGTCACACCTGCCTGCTCTGACGGCTCCCTCGCGTCAAGCACATCTGCTAGAGTCACAGCCATGCCAGGCTGGCGCATGTGCTCGTAGGGCGGCGCCAGCATGCCTGCAGGCGGCAGCATGGCATGCGCACCTGTACCCCCTTCCACCACACCCAACCCATGCTTCACCCCGGGATGAGACTCGTGAACCAGATCATCCCCTGCCTCCTCCCTGACTGCCTTCACGCCGCTGCTAGTATCGCTCAACTGGCCCTCTCCTCCCGTGTCCGTGTCACCTGCTGCAGGCTCTTGCTCCCCACAATCATCAGCACCATCACCAGCGCCATCACCAGCGCCATCCCCAGCACCAGCACTTGTAGTACCAGCACTAGCACCACCTCTCGCACCAGCAGCAGCATCAGTCCCAGTCAGTTGAAGGGATAATGACACCGGTTCCTGCCCAGCTGCACCGCCTCCAACCCCCCTTGCAACCTCCCTCTCCCCATCATCATCCCGACCTCCTTGCCTTGCCGTTCCCACACCACCTCTCTCATTCTCCCCTTCTGTCCACCTCCCTCCTCACCTTCTCCCTCTTCTCCTCCCCTTTTTCCTCCTCCTCCCTCTCCTCCCTTACCTCCTCCCACTCCCCCCTCTCCTACTCCAACCGCCACTCCAACCTCCCCTCTGCGGCCGCCCAGCACGTTTTCCACAGCATCAACTAGAGGGCTCAGGGTGTCGGCAAAAGGGTTCTGGGTTTCGACAAACGGGTCTCGCGTGTCGACAGGCGGGTCAGACAACGGTGGTGGCTTTTGAGTCGACTCAGTCACTGCGAAGGGGTTCTGGGTTTCCACGAGGGGGTCTAGGGTATCAACAGGAGGGTCACAGGATGGGGGAAAGTGCTCTGTTGCTGCTTCGCCCTCTGTGAACCCGGGCGGCAACTGAATGTCTGACAGTGCTGCTACAGCCGGATCCAGAGGTGGTGAATGGAGGTCGAGTGCTGCTACAGCCGGTTCGGTTGCAATGGTTGCAACCTGTTCAGTTGCCTGGACAGGCGGATCAATTGCTGCTACAGCCGGATCAGAAGCTGCTACAGCCGGATCAGAAGCTGCTACAGCCGGCTCAGAAGCTGCTACAGCCGGCTCCGAAGCTGCTACAGCGGGATCAGGTGCTTCTGCTGGAGAATCAGATGCCGCTACAGCCGGGTCAGATGGCAGGCACTGCGTCTGCTGCTGGTGAAGTCCCTCTGAAAAGCCACCCCATGTGTGAGCCGGCAGCTTAGAGGCGTCTTCTGCGAAGCCTTCTGTGGACCAACAGTGAGGTGGACCAACATGGGTTTGAGCAGGTGGCTTCTGAGTTGACTCAACAACACCCTCTGTGTTCGCCAGCGGGTTGACATGGCCGAGGGCAGGCAGGGCAGCGGCGAGGTCGCTGGAGTTCAGAGACGGGAGAGACGCCAGCAACCGCATTGAATCCAGTTCCACCGCACCCATACCGCCCCGAACCTCGCTATGCCCCTCACCCACCTTAACCCCTGCCCCCCTGTTGAAGTCCAGGTCAGCAACGTCTCCTATGCACAGAGCCTCCTCGCTGCCAACTAGATCATGCCCTGCCACGTCAGC
The DNA here is from genome assembly GCA_947470075.1 of Closterium sp. Yama58-4. Lineage (NCBI taxonomy): Eukaryota > Viridiplantae > Streptophyta > Zygnematophyceae > Desmidiales > Closteriaceae > Closterium > Closterium sp. Yama58-4. Next base: position 279,498 of record CANIUD010000203.1, read on the forward strand.
ACGTCCTCCACGCTGGCCTGCCACGTCAGCGCCCCTGTCAGCGCTGCAGGCCTCCTCGTCAGCAGCAGCAGCAAGGTCCAGGCAGAGCCCCTCGTAGATCTGCCTCACCTCGCACTCTATCGCCTCCTCCTTCCCCTTACCGCTCTCTCCCTCTCTCCCCAATCCGCTCCCCCTCCTGCTCCCCCTCCCGCCTTCCAGCTTCTGAGGCGCTTCAAAAGGTCCCTCGTGTATATGCCTCACCATACACTCTAACGCCTCCCCTCCCCTATCGCTTTCCACCTCTCTCCCCTTCCCTCTCCACGACCCGCTATCCGTCTTCCGAGGCGCCTCAAAACCAAAAAGCCCCTCCTCGGTCTGCCACACCTCACACTCTAACCTCTCCCGCTGGCAATCGCTCTCTCTCCCGCCTCCCATCCCGTTATCACGCTCTTTTTTAAGAGCGACGTCTGGCAACTCCCCTTGCCCCTTCCTAAAGCCTCCCTGCACGTTAAAGCCCTCGTTCAGAACTGGCTCAACAACCTGGTTCTCGCGATCGCGCATGCTCCTTCCTGCCCACTCCTCGACCCTCCCCCCTCCCAACAAGCTGTTCCGTAACCGCTTGGGAGGCGAGCCCACAACGAAGCTTCCTCCCGGTATCCCACGGCCGATCTGCTGCAAATGTTCCCACCTCTCTCCGCCAACTCCAATATCCCTCTCTCCTCCTTCCCCTGTTTCGCATCCTTCCCTCCCATGTCGCCCCATACCCGCCACTTCTGTCAACGCGACTTGGCAACGCGCCTGCCGAATCGGCCCGTGGACCTCGTGACTCTTGTGCGCCTCGTTCGTCTCGCGAGTATCCTGACGAAAAGCGTCCGGCTCTGGACGGAAATTCCCGTGAGTCTCGTTCGCCTCGCGAGTTTCGTGCGCCATCCACCGGCTCTGGACGGAAAGCGTCCGTCTTCAAACACCGCACGCGATACCGATCGATTCCCTGCCCACACACTCGGAGGAACAAGATCACCAGCACGAGGAGCACGCAAACGCAGGCGATGGGAACAAATGCACTTCACTGCGATATCGTGAGCCTCCCTGCACCGAATCCTGCCCGGATCGTGAGCAAGGAAATCCAAGTATTATGCCTCTTGGGCGCCTCTTACACGCCTTGCAAAACGGCATGCGCCCACTCACGCCGATCGCGAACTGCAGAGGAGCGCCTCGCTGAAGCGAGCACCTGCCAAGTAATCTTTAACGGTCACGATCCTCCAGATCGCCGCCTTCAGCTGGTCGAATCTGACGTGGATCCAATCGAGTTTCACACGGTTGGCGGTGGGGACCGAATGCGGCCCAACAGATCGGGTTCCGAGCCCAGCTGCTGGCGTGTGTTGTGGGGCATGCGCTATGGCGTGTGCGCTGCGCTGTGCTGTGCCTTCTAATATTCGCGCGAATGGACACGCCAACCCACTGGAATGGCGCTCGCAGTGGAGGTGCCCCATTATGTGTCCTCGCTTGCATGCCACTCCGCACAAGGGAGGATGAAACAACATCAATCCCTCGACACGTGGTGCGCTGTGCTTCTGCTGCCACGACATGTCTAAGTGCGCTCCGCGAGGGTTGACACGGCAAGGGTATTCAGTGGGGCACTCTCTAGGCTTGTCGCGTTGAGGCGCCACGAATGGATTGTGGTCCCACCACGCATTCATGGAGACTGACGAAAGGGGCGCTGATCGCGAAATCTTGCCCGCATACACCACTACTCGCGGAAGTGTGTGCTCCAATTGCTCCGCTAAGAAGCACGCTGTAAAGGAACAAACCCATAGAACCCCCTAATCCACATAAATTCTTTTAGTAGTGAGTGCTACCTCTTTGTATTCGAAGTTAATTTGCCATGCTAGTAGTAGATCCTCACCAATCCTCCTCCAACTAGCCATTGCAAGACATCAAGGGAAGATGAGAAACCAGAACCAAAGGGGTTCCTGTAATTTCTAACACACATAGTAACCCAACATATGAAATCCACACATATGGTAATCTATCAAATCAACCCAATACTCTCCCATCCACTTCCCAAACCATTTCTCTCCACTAGCACATCTACTTTCCACCGCCTACTTCCACATGCCAGCCACATAGGAGACGCGGGGCGAGGGGAGGGGGTCGGGGGCAGCAAAGGAGGAGCCGGGGCCGGTGAGGATGGTGAGCACGTGGGTGAGCGATGCCAGGGAGGACAGCGCCGTGTTGAGCGCCTCGGGGGCGCACCCTGGCTTCACCAGCTCCCTCACCTGCAGGCAGATGCAGCGAGAGAAAGGCAGATGGTGGAGAAGGTGAGGGGGGGTTGTGGGCGGTACCTATGCACAGAAGCATCCATCCGGTGGAGCAGCTGCACTGCACAAACATGGTAACTGATGGTAACCAGCACAACTAACCTGCGCCAGGTGCTAGTGAATAATCAGCAGCCCTGGCAGCTCTGTTCTGCTTCATGTGATTCAGCAAAGAGTAATCAGTTGCACCCACCTGGTCGAGGTACTTGTGCAGAGTGTGCATCTGCTCCACGTAGCTGTGGTCCTCCATGGTGAGCTGACCTTGTTCAGGTACCATTAACAGTGGTACCTTCAAAGCAACTGCTAGAACAAGCCAGGCAGTTAAGCACCGAGGTACTGACCTGGTCGAGGTACTTGTGCAGCGTGTGCATCTGCTCCACGTAGCTGTGGTCCTCCATGGTCAGCGTGATGGGGCGCGCCTCAGCGCTGGGCCCCTCAAACTGGATGGGACCCGGGTTGCGGTACAGATCGTCCAGCAGCCAGCTGCCCGCGTTGGCGTACAGGGTCCTGGGGAGATAGTGAAGGAGGGAGTGGAGACAAGGGCAGGAGGACAGTGCGCATGAGTCAGCCTGGCACGAGGGAGCCGTTATCAGTTCCAGCCCCGGTTGCGGTACAGATCGTCCAGCAGCCAGCTGCCCGCATTGGCGTGCAGGGTCCTGGGAGAGACACAGGAGGGGGGGCGTGGAGGGGCAGGAGGACCATGTGCATGAGTCAGGCGGGAGTGAGTGTGCCGCTATTATCTTCAGCCTGGTTTGCGGTACCTTTCCACCCAGCAGCCAACTGCCCGCACTCATTAACTTCGCCTTACGAGAGACTCGGGAGATGGAGGTCTGCATGGGGAGGGGGAAAGGACGCATGGTATGTGGACACATGTGTCTCTCGTAAGGCGTGAAATGCGCGTGTGAGGAGCCCTGTGGATGAAGCAGTAGCGGAGGTGATGGTAGCAGTACCGAATCTTAGTGTTAGTGTGAGCGTCTGAGTGCAAAAAAGTGTGTGCATTCATAGGTGTGCGTGTATGAGGAATGGGAGGAGCAGAGGGGGGCACAGCACGTACTGCACGGGCGCACTGTTGAGGTCAACCTTGTTGGCGTTGACACCATACTCGAGAGGAGTTTGTACACCAGCTATTCTGGGCTCAGGTTCAACACTCCTCTCAACAAGGGGCAGAGCGGGACAGCACGTACTGCACGGGCGCGCTGTTGAGGTCGACCTTGTTGGCGTTCACCCCGGGCTCCGTGGCCCCGCCCTTCATGGTGGGCTTTGAACTCATCATCGCCTGGCGGAGGGGTGAGGCGTGCAGAGGGGCGTGGGGAGGAGGGAGAGGGGCGAGGAGTCATGAGACGTGATGGGCGGGAGGGGGAAGGCATGCGAGATGCTCTTAGGGCACGCTACATGTCAAGCATACGCCCCTGCTTGCTGTAAGAGATGCTGTTGCCCCACGCGCATGCCCAACAGTCACACCACCACACACTCCATCCATGATCCATCCCACCATGATCCATCCCACCATGATCCATCCCACCATGATCCATCCCACCATGCTCCATCCCACCATGATCCATCCCACCATGCTCCATCCCACCATGCTACATGCACAAGGCACGCACTCCACTGGCCAGTGCTGCGAGGCCATGTACGCACATGCGGACACACAACAAACACAGACCCAGGGATTTAGCCAGAGAGAGGGAGGGGCAGTTATCAGTAAACAGGTGGGCTGCGGAGGTCTTAATTAGCGGTTGAATACGGGATTGAGACAGAGAGAGGAGGGGCACGCACCGTGATGGGCACGCCACCGAGCGTCCAGCGGGACACGTCGTGCTTGAGCCCGTTGACCGTCGCCATGTACCCTCCCGCTCCCGCCGCCACCAGATGCGCCGCCGTGTGCCCCAGCGCCTGGCGGACGAGCGAACGTTGAGGGTAGGGGAAATAGAAGGTGCGGGGACGTTAGGGCGTATGTGTGTATCTGTGTGTGTGTGGGGGGGGCGCGCGCATAGTGGTGTGCGCGGTGTGCGATGTGTGAATGTGGTGCGAGCGCATGTGCGTGTGCATGCATGAGAGCACATGAGAGGATGGGGGCGGGCACGCACGTTGGCGTAGTCGCAGTCGAAGTTGGAGGGCAGAGAGCCGCGCGCCTGGTAGCCGAAGAAGTAGGAAATGGCGTTGAACTTCTTGCCCTTGTACACACCCGCCTTCTGCTCGCATGCCGCATACACCACACACCATGCACACACACACACATACAGCAGTCAACAGCAAATTCACACGCGCGGGAACGCACGCATGGACCCAGAGACAGACACGCACACAACGAGCAGGAGCACAAAACGTCACAGCAAGTTTCACGTGATGAGGAGGATTCTTGTGGCAAGCCTATATGTCGGTTTCCAGGTGTTCCCATTACTAGTAGGGTCCACCTCCCTTGCACACCTCCCTTGCACACCTCCCTTGCACACCTCCCTTGCACACCTCCCTTGCACACCTCCCTTGCACACCTCCCTTGCACACCTCCCTTGCACACCTCCCTTGCACGCCTCCCTTGCACGCCTCCCTTGCACACCTCCCTTGCACACCTCCCTTGCACACCTCCCTTGCACACCTCCCTTGCACACCTCCCTTGCACACCTCCCTTGCACACCTCCCTTGCACACCTCCCTTGCACACCTCCCTTGCACACCTCCCTTGCACACCTCCCTTGCACACCTCCCTTGCACACCTCCCTTGCACACCTCCCTTGCACACCTCTGCTCGCCCACTTGCATCCTCCCTTTCCTCTCCCCTCTGCCTCACTTCTCCCCGCCTCCCTTTTCCCGCACCCGACCTCCCCAGTCACTCCCCGCGGCCCGCCCCCTGCCCTCACCCCGCGGCCTCGCTTCCTGCACCCAGGACCCACCGTGCGTCGCTCCATCTCCTTCTCCACCAGATGCGCAAACAGCTTCTCCGTCTCGATCTGCATAGTCACACCCACGCATGCACGCACGCACACACACACGCACACACACACACGCACACACACACACGCACACGCACACACACACACGCACACACACGCACACACACACACGCTCGCACACGCACGCACACATCCATGAATGCATGCGGCCCCACACACCATACAATGCCATCCCATGCCTCGTCACGCCATGCCATGCCGTATTGTCCCATGCGACATGCAATAGACACCCAGTCCGCGAACACAGACAGAGAGTGGGGTGAGGGAGGCTAGAGGAAATCAATCATAGAAAAACGGCATGAAGGGACCCGCTAAACACGAGCAAGGCGCGGGAACGGAGATGCGGAGGCGCGTAAAGCGGCGGGGAAAGGGGGGGGGGGGGGGGGGGGGGGGTAGGACGGCGGAGGGCGCACCTGCGAGAAGCGGATGTAGCCGTCGACCTCGCGGTGCTCCGCGAACTCGTGGCGGATGAAGGGCGGCATGAACGCGAAGAGCGCCGCCGACCACGGCGACAGGCGCGACGCGACGGACTCGGACGGCACGCCGCTGTTAATGAGCTCGTTGATCTCCTGCTCGGCGCGCACGGCGCGGATAGATTGCGGGCATCGCGGATCGCGGGTGACCAGAAGCGGGCCGAGGGAGGGGAGCGACGGGAGGTTCGACGGCGGCAGAGGCATGGCGAGGGGGCGGAGGGAGCGGAGGGGCGGGAGCGGAGGGGCGGGAGCGGAGGGGAGGGGAGGGGAAGGGGTGATGAGCGATGGTGGGTGCGGCGAAGCACAGATGGTGGAATTCAAAAAGACGTGAGGATGCGGAGAAGGGAAGACTGCACAGATGCAGGTGACTATACGACATGCGATATGCGAACTTGTATACGCGCAGGTGACTGACCTCGATAAGAGCAGCGACTTCAGGGATGTGCTCGATGAGGCCCTCGGGGAAGAGAATGACTCCGTGGTGCTTGCCTGCATGGCACGCACACGGGCACGGGAACGATGGGCAATGATGGGCGCACAGATGGGACGAACATGGACAGACGGACACAAGCTCGAGCTCATGTGCTAGTCTCTAACCGAGGGGAAGTGAGGAGGCGTGGTGCAGACGAGGGGCAAGGGAGGAAAGGAGGAAGGAAGAGGAGGAGAGAAGGGAAGGGGAAGAGGGAAGGGGAGGCGAGGTGCGGGGCGAGTGAGTGAGTGAGTGAGTGACGGACCCTTTTCAACGGATCGCTGCACGACGGCGTCGCAGATCTTGTTGGTGATGTCGAAGAGCGTCATCTTGGACGCCGCGATCTGCTCACCCAGAATCACCATGTTCGCCTGCGACTGCAGCGCCGACTCGAGCGCGATGTGCGACGCCTTGCGACCCATGAGTCGCACGAAGTAGTAGTACTGCCGAGGAGAGGACGGGGCGGGAGAGGAGACAGACGCAGCACGGGCACACGGGAAAGGAATGAGCAGGGCCAAGACGGGTACGATCAAAGACTGGATCCTGGAGCATTAAAGCCAACGTTCCGTTCTCTGAGCATCCAACTATTGTGTGGTGCGAGCTCAGAGAAAAGGAACGTTGGTTTATGCACAGAGGCACGAACGCCGATTTGGCAAGAGAAGATGAGGTATGCAGCAGAGCAGCGGCATCACGTGTGTGTGCGCGGCGGTACGAATGAAGATTCGATATCGGTAAGTACCTTCTCCGCGGAGAGCGCGTCGGTGCAGATGTTGCTGATGAGCTGCGAATACACCTGGGTGACCCGATCCGATCCGATCCGATTCGAAACCGTCAGATGCGATCGGATGACACACGCACGACATTGGCAGGGAGGTGGGAGCAGCACACACGGATCAGCACACGTGCCTTGGGCTAACCCACAAGCAGAGAAAAGCAGGGAGTGCCTGAACTAGTACAGAAAGACTCGTTTCTTTCGCATGTAGAACTGAACTGGTAGGGAGAGGTCGTCTGCATTGCGCGAGGCGAAGCGGGAGGTGAGGGGAGCGAGGGAGAGGCGACGCGAAAGGCGGCGCGAGAGGCGGCGGGAGAGGCGGCGGGAGAGGCGCGCAGCGTACCTTGCAGGCGGAGTCGAAGCCGACGCTGACCTCGACGAACTGGTTCTTGAGATCGCAGTCGATGGTGCACGGGATAGCCACCACCTGATGGGCTCACCGCACCCCCCCTCGCACGCATTCACGCACGCACACCCCCGCACACACCCACCGCGCAACCAGGCCACCCACGCACACACACGGTAACACCCGGCAGCCCCGAACAACGAGCAGAGGAACAACCGGCCCCTTTGAGCACGGAGGTTTCCGACGATCCCGCAAGTATGTATAGGATAAATGACTTGTCAGTCAATGCAGAGGCGATCTCGAACGAGACACCATCTGGCGCCATTTCCCGATATTGAATCATGATCCTTCCGAAGTCAGGTCGGCTAACGGGCACGAGAGAAGGTAAAGCTAATCGAGAAAAACACAGGTGGGGAGGGCGGGAAGGGCGCACCTTGGTGGGCGCGTTCTCGGCGGCGAAGTACTCCGCGAGGTACGCCGCAGTCGTCGCCGTGCCCGTGCCTGCGCGCGCCCACCCAGTGGAGGGTGTCGGCGAAGGAATGGGGGGAGGCGAGTGGGGGGGAACGAAGAGACGGGAGGGGGAGGGATAGAGAGCAGATACCAATGAAGAGAAGCACGCGCCTGCGCTCCGGCGCGTAAGATCAAGACAGGCAAGCTTTGAACACCTAGAGCGCACATCAGATGAGGCAGCGCGGGTGCGGGAAGGGGCGCTCACCGCCGATGAGGATAAGCCCGTCGAGCTTAAGGTCGACGCACGTGGCCTTGGCCTTGGCCTGCAGCTCCGTCGACGACATCTGCGCCACGGACCGTCCGAGCAGATCGTATCCGCCTGCCCCATGGGAACGGGCAAGCATATTACGAGAAAACGGGAAAGAAAATAAGTTGTTGGAATAGAGCTGCCGCGGCCAGCCGTTGAGCCGCATTGACCAGGATCTGACGGAAATGAAGCAAGACTCATTAAGTTGTGGCGCAGGTGTGGGGAAACGGCGCAGACGAAACGAATCTGGTTTCCCATGGAGGGTGGCATGGCGTACCTTGGTTCTTGTAGAGCGAGAGCACCTTGGCAGTGATCTCGAGAGTATTCTTCTCGAACACGCCCTTGTAGCCGCCTTGAGAGGGACGGACAGGAGCCACGTGGCAGGGGATAACACGGACACATCGGAAGTGGTGATTCGTATGCGCGTGCATACGGCTCGGAGAAAGAGACAGAGAGGAGAACAAAAACGCGTAGGCTTGCACGAGAGCAGCACACCGGAGCAGACCGAGGAAATGCGAGGTTGGAGGGGTCTTAAACAGCGCGTACCGACGAAGCCGAGCAGAGTGCTATCGGCGTGGTGCGCCTTCAGAGCATCGAAGAGACCCGAGATGATGTTGTGCCCGCCGGGTGACTGACGGCCAGAGAACAGCACTCCCACCCTGACGGATTCCGTCAACGAACACAGAAACGTATGGAGGAAAAGGACGAACCAAACAGAAAGCAACATCAGCATTGAAATTTCTCGAATGACTCCATAAATCATACGAGAAAAAAAAATCCGGAAAAGCTGAAAGCTAGAAAGGGATGCATACCTGAGGGGACCCGAGGCCTTGGCATGGGCCTTGGCACCTGGGCATTTGTCAACGGGGACATTGACGAGGGAGAGCAGCGAGGAGCCGTATGTCCGGGGAAACTTGCGTTGCACCGCGATGCGGTCCGACGGCTCCAGCGTCGCGGTCTCGAACCCTCCTACTACTGTGACGGAGTTGGACTGCAACAGTTCAAACATGTGGAATAAACAAGATCGGACGACGCGACCTGTTAGGACCATTACTCATGCGTTCATCGTTTTCTCCTCAAGTGGAAAACAATATTTGCTTTCACGTTCTTTCAAGATTCGTTCTCGCGGTTTCTAGATCGCTTTGAGGGAAAACCTAAAGTGACCGCGCGGAGCGGAAACAACAACAGTCTGAAATATGGGCAGTAAATATCCCAACCTGGAGAACCGGAGGGAGCTTTGGTTTGTAGGTGGTGCGCAGCTTCTGCAGGTCGCTCATGTTCTCCACCTCGAGACCCATGCTGGCCGGTGAGATCGAAGAAGGATAGAGAGGAGATGTCAAGAGTCAAGACGAGACTCTCGAAAGCTAATGCTTCGCAAGACTACAAGCTCTGCGAATAGATGTAGATAAGCTGGCGTAAAAGGTAAGATGCCAAATGAGTGCTCCAAAATAGAATGACGCATGAGCAGAGGAAGGACATGCACCAACAGAATTCCCAAACAGAGTTTTGGGAATCTCCCTGGGCAATGGAGTGTGGAAAGTATGCGGGAGGAGGATTCAGGAGATGCTGAGCTGGGGGGAGGTTCGGCAGGAGGAGGAGATTCCGGAGGAATTCCCGCGGTGAAGTGAGTCAATCTGTCGTCAGGGTAGTCACCCTTTTACATATTTTAGCCCCTGATCCTCACCCTGTGTTTCCAAGGTAACAGATGTTGATGGTAATATGGACACAGACCATTTCTTGAACTGGTTGTTATTTGTTACGCTGCTCCCCGTCGGCGGGGACTACTTAGAGGGGTACTTTGAATGACGGTATGACTGACAGCACAAAAAGTAACCCTCCTCCGACGTGGAATCCAGAGCTGCTCTTGTTTCTGTGCGCACTGCCACAGCGGATAGTGCGGCTAGGCGACCGTGTGCTGGTTCGCAGGGGACGGTGCTGACGAGGCCAAGATACCAAATAATCTGGAAATCTCCAAAGCCGCTGCGCTTTCTCGCTTGTTCCCAGGAACGCAGCAGCCACGTCGGAAAAGTATCGTCACAAATTACAGAATAGATAATTATTTTCAAGCAATCGAAACAGCCGCCCTAGCTCAGTCGGTAGAGCGCAAGGCTCTTAACCTTGTGGTCGTGGGTTCGAGCCCCACGGGCGGCGTATCTGTGCCAAGCCGTTTCAACCGGTCATATTTGCCATCCGTTTCATAATGAAGCATTTTACACTGAATTTTCGAAACCTAGGCCAATTTTCCCCCACGGCTGTTCGATGGACCCTTTGCCACCTGGTCCCTCCATACATGAGGACATATCCTAGTTGGTGTAAACATGACGTAATTACCACAATTTGTGTGGAATAACTGCTAGCTGCTCAGCCGCCTTTTTCGTCATGCTTCGTCAAACTTCTCGCCTGTCACCATGTGACGTCGCAGCTGTACGTACCACCGATGAAACATTTTACAATTTTCGGTGTACCTAACCGTCCGAGCGACTCCCGTCCGTCTGCCGGACAGAGCAACCAAACCGCCATTTGATTGGCCTACGAGAAATTAAACGAAATACATTTCCCCCAATCAAAAGTCGCGCGACGCGATTTTCCCCCGAATGCACCTCAGTAACAAGTATCCAGTGTTACAATATAACACTGTTTCCAATTTCGAGAAGGAAAAATGTTCCAGATTCCCCGCCCGGACTAACCTCCGTCCGGGCGCGATGCTCGAACCGTCCGTACGCGTATTTAGTACGGTTTGCGGACCATCGTCTGGATCAAACGGCTAATAAAAAAATGTAACACGCCCTAAATCTTCTTCATTGCGAAGAGATCTACCCTCATCCCACCTCCCCTGCCCTCATCCCACCTCCCCTGCCCTCATCCCACCTCCCCTGCCCTCATCCCACCTCCCCTGCCCTCATCCCACCTCCCCTGCCCTCATCCCACCTCCCCTGCCCTCATCCCACCTCCCCTGCCCTCATCCCACCCCCCCTACCCTCATCCCACCCCCCTGCCCTCATCACCACTCCCCTGCCCTCATCCCACCCCCTGCCCTCATCACCACTCCCCTGCCCTCATCCCACCCCCCTGCGCTCATTATCCCCCGCCACCAACCTATCGTCATGATCACGAACGACGTTCGACCCAACGTGCAACCCCCTGATTATTCGGATTTTCTTGATCGTAGGAAAAAAAAAAAAATCCCATGATTCACAGAAACAAGAAGAAGACAACATATTATCAGATGTAGTTTGCTTTCTCTCTGCTGCGAAAAGATGTTGATCGTTGCCAGGATCTACTCGGGAAGGTTCGCACAGAGAAATGAAGTTGGTGGGCCCTTGACCTCAATAGCAGAGTGGATGTAAAATGCTTGAGATGATTAAAACATGCAAATACAACGATATAAATAAGAGTACAGGGAAGGCGAAACGTCCTAGCTAGCCATGTACTCTAAGGGGTACATTCCCTTATTCAAATTCATTCCCAACCGTGCGGCGCGTACAGTTACGAAAACTGTTCCCGCCAAAGCCATCCTGCCTGCAGCTGTCGATGCCATCTGCCCCGACGGTCCAGATGTGCTGTAACTGTCTGACGCTTCGAGTCAATTCTTAACCGTCTGACTCTTCGCGTTCGTTCTCGATACTGCATGCTTCCTTTTGCTGCGGTGAGGAGTGCACGGCAACATTCGGGTATTACTATTCGTAACACCCCCCTTCACTCCTGGCCGTAGCTCGACTTGACCTGCTTGACCACGCCGCTGAGTTTGGAGCAGTGCTGATACTGCTGGCGTGGCAGTCGCTTCGTCAGGAAGTCTGCTGCCATGTCACCGGTCGGGCAATAGGTCAAGTTGACCTTGCCCTTGTCTACTTCGTCCTTCACGAAGAAATACCGCAGCGCAATGTGCTTGGTGCGGTTTGTTAAACTGTATTATGCTTGTAGGCTGTAGTGGGGTAGCCAATATGGGGTACAACCCCAACTAGGGTTTCATATTTGTACCCAAACTTCTGCTAGTTGATTCATTCTTGCCTCGTTATTCTGAGATGGTATTCAGAGCAGGAGGTCCCTAGGACCTACCGATCGTTTTTTTTTAAGGGCCCACCACCGCTCGCATGCGGTTACCACGCTACCCCGTACCCTAGCCTCGTAGCGCCCTCGTGCGCCCTCGTTAGCGCCCTCGCGCGCCCCTCGTTAGCGCCCTCGCGCGCCCCTCGTTAGCGCCCTCGTTAGCACCACTCGTTAGCGCCCTCGCGCGCCCCTTGCTAGCGCCCTCGCGCGCCCCTCGCTAGCGCCCTCGCGCGCCCCTTGCAGCGTCGCCCGCCCGCCGAGCCGCCCGCTCGCTGCGTCGCCCGCCCGCCACGCTGCCCGCTCGCCCCTCGCCCGCCGCGCTGCCTGCTCGCAGCGTCGCCCGCTCGCCCCGCTGCCCGCTTCGCAGCCCGCTCGCTCGCTGCCCGCTTCGCAGCCCGCCCGCCCGCTCGCTGCCCGCTTCGCGGCCCGCCCGCTTCGCTGCCCGCTCGCAGCGCCGCCCGCCCGCCCGCTACCTGCTTCGCAGCGTCGCCCGCCCGCTTGCTGCCCGCTCGCAGCGTCGCCCGCCCGCCCGCTGCCCGCTTCGCAGCGTCGCCCGCTCGCTCGCTGCCCGCTCGCAGCGTCGCCCGCCCGCCTCGCTGCCCGCTCGTAGCGTCGCCCTCTCGCCTCGCTGCCCGCTTGCAGCGTCGCCCGCCCGCCCGCTGCCCGCTTGCAGCGTCGCCCGCCCGCCCGCTGCCCGCTTCGCAGCCGCCCGCCGCGCTGCCCGCTCGCCGCGTCGCCCGCCCGCCCCGCTGCCCGCTTCGCAGCCCGCCCGCCGCACTTCCCGCCTGTGCACCGCCGCTTGCTCCTGCTGTGGCTGCTAGCCTCGCTCTAGCGCGTCCCCTCTGCTGCTGCCGCTGCTCTGCTGTGCCCTCACGCCTGAGCTATGGCCTCTATTCGCGTTCTTTCTCTCGATGCTGAGGGCCGTCCCGTGCAGTTTAATTCCTGGCTCGACGACTTGCAGTTGTATCTTATGAGCAATAGCACGGACCACATCTCCCTCTATGACTACGCGTCTGGTGCTGCCGCTGCTCCTGCTGCCACAGCCGAGCTTAGTGTACGTTCACAGTGGCAGACTCGTGACGCTGCAGCTCGCCTGGCTATTCGCAGTCACCTGCCGTTACCTGAGCTAGAGCACTTTGGCGACTGCAAAACCGCTAAGGCCCTATACGACGCTGTCGTCGCTCGCTACTCCTCACCTGCCACAGCCGAGCTTAGCCGTCTCATGCTGCCTTACCTGTTCCCTGACCTGTCCACCTTTGCTACAGTCGCCGATCTTATCACCCACCTTCGCACTAGTGATGCTCGCCTGCGTGCCGCCCTTCCCACCGAGTTCTGCGCTAAGAACCCCCCTCCCCTGTACTGGGCACTCCACTTCATAGTCACCCGTCTCCCTGACACCCTCAGCTCAGTGCGCGACTATTTCCTTGCTCGCTGTCCCACTGAGCTCACTGTCGCCCTCCTAGAGGAGAAGCTGCTAGCAGCCGAGAAGAGCATTGTAGCTGTTGGTGCTGCTCGCGGCGCTCCTCGCACCCCCATCTTTGAGGGGTGCTCTCCCTCTCCCCTCGCTCCCTCCTATGCTACTGCTGCTGCTGTTGACTTCCTTGGTGCTGAGTCTGCTGGCGCTGCTTCTGCTCCTGGTGGGAGGCGCCGCACCGGCAAGGGCAAGGGGGGCAAGGGTGGCGGGGGTGGCGCTGGGGGGGGAGGGGGTGGGGGAGGTGGGGGGGGAGGCGGTGCTGGAGGGAGCGGTGGCGGGAGTGCCGGTGGGAGTGGGGCCGGCGGCGGAGGCGGGGGCGGCGGCGGGAGCAGTGGCGGTGGTGGCAGCGGCGGCAGTGGCGGCGGTGGCGGTAGTGGCGGTGGCGGTGGCGGTGGTGGCGGTCGGAGCGGAGGTAGTGGCGGCGGTGGAGGTCGGAGTGGAGGCACCGGCTCGGGCCAGAGCTCCCAGCAGCAGCAGCGTCCCCAGTCGACCCAGCAGCTTCGTGAGTGGCTTGCTCAGCGTGGGACGTCGGGGGGCAGTGGCCGCTGTTCTTATGTCATTCGCACAGGTGATCGCAAGGGGCAGACGTGTGGAAAGTTCCACACTCAGTACCGCTGCTTCTTCCGCCTTGACGACGCTTGGCGTGAGGAGATGGGCGAGGATGTTGAGCGCCCTCGCTGGGCTGAGCTGATGAGGGCTGGTGTTGATGTCTTTGCTCTTGACTATGATGCTATTATTGCTGCCATGTATGCATTGACTGTTAGTGCCGAGGGAGACTGTTACTTGTGTGTGCCGCCTGACCCAGGTATAGGGCCCGCTGCCCTAGGTACTAGTGAGTCTGCTCTCTCTGGTATGGTGCCCCCTGTACCTGCTCCCTCCTGCACTGTCCCTGCTGCTTGCGAGTCTGCTCTCTCAGGTACAGCACCCACAGAGACTGCTCTCTCAGGTACTGCACCGACTGAGACCTGTCACACCTTCACCCTTGACTCAGGTGCTTCCCGCTGCTTCTTTCGAGACAGTACTGAGCTCACACCGCTTCCTGCACCAGTCCCAGTCTCCTTGGCTGACCCCTCTGGGGGCCCAGTCCTTGCCCAGTCCACTACTGTGCTCCCTTGTCCGGCGGTTCCGTCTGGCTCGTTGACGGGTTTCCACCTCCCCTCGTTCTCGACGAACCTGGTGAGCAACGCTGTCCTCCAGGATCAGTGGGTTGACACCTTTACCCCTGGAGGACAGCGTGTGGCGATCTGCACGTGCTCCAGGACCGGCCGTCACCTGGCTACGTTTACTCGTCGGCCGGGGTCGAGTCTCTACACACTGACCACTGCGTCTCCTCAGGTCGCTGCTGTCGGTCAGGTGTCCGCGTCAGGTCTGGTGGCCCACGCCTGTGAGTGTCGTTCCCTGTCGCACCAGACTCTTCTCTGGCACGAGGGAGGGACCTGGGAAGACCAGACACAAGGCAGCGACGGTGCATGCCACGGAGGCGTGGCAAGGAGGGGTGACCCAGGCCGCACACAATGTGCGCGCTTCGGCGATGGGGCAGCTGACCTCTGCTCTCCCAGCACGCAGGCGCAACCAGACCGCGCTGACCCGGATGAGTAACGCAAATACTGGTAACTAGCATCTCAGTGTTCTGTTTTGGGAGGCTCACGGCCATGGTCTGACCAAGGACTGAGCCATGTTGCACCCTATGAACCCTTGCAACCCTAACCAGACTATCGCAACGGGCACCCCCCAGCTGACGCTCGCGCGGAGGTCCCTCACAGCGCGGCCTGACCACGAGAGCAGCGCTGCGTCTGTCTTCGACGATGTCAACACCGCCGTGGGGGGGCTCCTGTTCTACTACGACACCGTCATGCGCAACGCCGGCCTGCGGCCGTTTCCGGCGTGGGTACGTGCCCCACCCTGGCATGCAACGCACGCTTGGGCTGTGCGCTGAACCCACGTACTCCCAATCCTTCCAGCACATCCCCCGTGCACGTTAGTAGCACGCTAAACCCTCAACTCTGTTCTACGTCCCTGCTAGCAGCCCGCCCCTCCCCACCCCCACCATCTCTACCTGACCGCAAGCATTAACACATGCTTGCTCATGTACCCCCAAACACAACAGGCGCACACGGCAGTGGCGCTGCCGGCATTCCCCACCGATTACGGGCACATCCGGCCCCACTACGCCCGTGCCGCGGCGTCGATGCACGGCCACACGGCGTTCTCCTGCGTGGAGTACCTGTCTTCTGCTGGCCGTACCGCGTACGGCCGTCTGATCCTGGTGCTAGATGCAGAGAGGCCGCTGGACGATAGCAGCTACGAGCCTGCAGAG
This sequence comes from Closterium sp. Yama58-4, assembly GCA_947470075.1. Lineage (NCBI taxonomy): Eukaryota > Viridiplantae > Streptophyta > Zygnematophyceae > Desmidiales > Closteriaceae > Closterium > Closterium sp. Yama58-4. Next base: position 295,403 of record CANIUD010000203.1, read on the forward strand.
GTGGCTGTGCTGCAGCGGCTGAACCAACAGGGGCTCGCTGAGTGCACGGGCTGCCAGGTGCTCGAGCCGCCCTCCCTGTTTCGTGGGCTGGCTGTCGTCCCCATCGACCGGCTCCGGCGCGCTGTCCACTGCGTCCCTTCATTCTTGCAGAAGGACACGTGGTACCTGAACAAGTGGGCGTATCTGGTGAACCAGGAAATCCCCGGAATCACAATGGGGGGGTGCGCCCTCGAGCACCACTGCAGTGGTCCAAGCCAGACGCATGCAGCTCACCACTGTGCGCAGCCCATCAGCACGGCCACCCGTGAAATTGCCCCTCGTTTGCTGGTCCTCGCTGTTTCGTCTCATGTAAACCCTATTATGTTAGATCTTGCAATGCCTTGGCAGGTCCTCTATTATTAGACTTGTACTGGCAGTACTTGTGCTTGACGGGTGGGCGCGGCGTACCGTTGCCCGTGGGCGGTATGTATTATATACTGATTTTGCTTATGAGTTTAGAATGCCTGCATTACGGACACGTAGTACCCCCTAAACCAAGGCAGGGCTTCAACCACACTATCATACAATGCTTGGTAAAATGCGGCCTAAACGCTGACATTGAGCGAACAGGCGAGCGGCAGGCAGCAGGACGGTGACGGCGAGCGCGCGCGACGGCGAGCGGCGGCGGCGGCGGCGCGCGGCGGCGGCGGCGGCTTGTGACGGTGAGCGTGCGCGTGACGGCGACGGGCGGCGGGCAGCAGGTGGTGCTGCAAGATGTGATTTCGAGGAAGTGGAGCGCCGGGAAGACCTATGAGAGTGGCACCAACTTTTAACGAGATGGGTTTTATCGAGGCGTGAAGAAGACTGCTAGGAATGGGCTGCACGAAGAGTGCTCGCCAATAAAGCAGCTGCCTCGGCATGGTGGCGTGCAATGCAGAGAATAAATGCCCTGTCAATCTAGATATAGGCGGATGGGCATGAGGCAATGCGATATGATGATGCTAGGGGCGGTGCTATGAGATCTTATGTAGTCGCTCATTCCGTTGCCCATCATATTACAGCCGGAGGGTATTGATTGATGCGAGTGGAACATTGCAAGAAGGACGTAAGATAGGAAAAGTTTTTTTATCACCTTCACTAGCGGTAAGAAAGGCAAAAAGTGTCAATGACCTGGATCCAGGTGCTTGAACTAGAACCAGGTCCGAACCAGCTTTCATTCCCGTCACCTGCTTCATCACTGCTGGAGAGTCCCCTGTCGCACCAACTGCAGGCACCACCTCCCTTGCTTTCCTACTTCCTCTTCCCCACGCCTGTCCTTTCCAAGGAACCAGCACCAGCAGCAGCAGCAGAAGCGCAGCAGCATCAGCAGCAGAAGCGCTGCAGCATCAGCATCTGGCAGAACTGTGTAAACATAGCAGCCTGGATGGAAAATGTGGAATTGAATCATTGCAATCATAACAGCAGATCCTAACCACATCCTAAGTTATGAACATAACTCATGTTGTTGAATAAATGTTTAACTTCTTGTGTGGACTCTTCAAGCAACTGCTAGTTGCTCAGCCTTCTTGAGCTCCTGCTTGATGGAGAGAAGTGTTGATAGGAAACAAAAAGGACAAGAATCAAAGGGGGGCCAAGGGGCAGGGAGATGCAGAGATATGGAGAGGGAGAGAGAAAATCAGAAAAACGATATGTGGAGGGAAAGGGGGGAGGAGGGTGCGGTGGCCTCCATGCACTCATGTACCAAGAGTTTACCCAAGGAAACACATCCGACGAGGGCGGCCCATTGGTCACCTGAAAGAGGGCGGCCCATTGGTCACCTGAGAGAGGGCGGCCAATTGGTCACCTGAAAGAGGGCGGCCCATTGGTCACCTGAGAGAGGGCGGCCGATTGGTCACCTGAAAGAGGGCGGCCCATTGGTCACCTGAAAGAGGGCGGCCCATTGGTCACCTGAGAGAGGGCGGCCCATTGGTCAAGCACATGGATGGCCTTGCCGCTGCGCTGAGCCTCCTGAGCCATGGCTATGCCTTCACCCACGTCCTTTGCTACCCCACACGCTGCCAGCCCCGTGCCCGCGTTCAGCACCTGGGAGAAAAGTAGGGAGAAGCGAGAGGCGGAAAGGGAGCACCCGGGAAGGTGGGTGAGGAATGACACTGCGGCATAGGGGGAAATGTTTTACAAGGACAGTAGAAACAGGAAGCGAATGTGTTGAGTGATCAAGAGGAGAGCAGACGGTAACAGGCTCATAGCACTGTGCCTGCAGTTAGGCCTTCCTCATTCCCACGCACCATACGCCATGCACCAAGCGCCCACTTGTGCACAAAGCCATACTTTCACATCACACTGCTTCAATCAAAACCCTTGAGTGCCTTGTCCCCGCCCTTAAGGTCCTCTATTGTGCGCCGCGCTATGCCGTTAGGAATGAGCAAGGGGCGAACACGAACGTGTTCGCGTTCGCCCCTACACGAACACAGCCATTTGCCGAACCGAACACTGTTCGTTTCGGCGTACACCTTTAGGGCGGGTCCAGCGCGTAAGTTTACAGGTACTATACAGTTCATTTGTCGTGGTTTAAAAAGATATCAGGCGGTGCACAGCGGTTTCAAAATCGCACCGTTTTGAACCGTGACACAGTACAGATTACCACACTGGATGAACTGTAATGTACGGAAAACGTACGCGCTGGACCCGCCCTTAGCAAAAACAGGGGTTCGCTGTTCGCCTGTGAAGGCGTGTTCGGGCGAACCTCGAACACGTTCGTGTTCGTCGCGGGGCAAATTGCAGCACCGGCCCGAACACGAACGTGTTCGGGCGAACCTCGAACACTGTTCGGCGAACACTTTAAGCCAAAAAAACAAATCTGTTCGGTTCGCCTCGAAGGTGTTCGTTTTTTTGCTCATCCCTGTATGCCGTAGTCCACTGCGCAGGGGGAGGAGGAAGAATGCGCGGAACATCGTACAAAGGAGTCCTTCCAGGTCAGCACAACACGTGAGGCTACATATGGAAGGTAGTGCTTACAGGGGTCGACGCGGAAGGGGCGAACGGAGTCTTGTGTCACTTGAAGCATGTCTGCCGGGCCTCTGAGAGAGGCAGGTGGAGACGGATAAGGGTTGGCGGAGAGAGAGAGGAATGGAGTGAGCGACACACGAAGGAAGGCACAAGTGAAGGATATCCTTTTTCGCACACTGGCAGAGCGTGAGGAAACACAGGTGGCTCACATATGGCGCTGCGCTGCCATACAAGTCTAGATTCGCACAGCCTTCTGAACTGACTGGCCCATGGGGTGGGTTGCTTTGGACTGAGTGACCTATGGGGGAGAGTGACCTATGGGGGAGAGTGACCTATGGGGGAGAGTGACCTATGGGGGAGAGTGACCTATGGGGGAGAGTGACCTATGGGGGAGAGTGACTCATGGGGGAGAGTGACTCATGGGGGAGAGTGACCTATGGGGTGGCCTCACTGGTTCATGGGGTGGGGAGGACATACCCATTGGGAGAGACCTCACATACCCATGGGGGAGACCTCACATACCCATGGGGGAGACCTCACATACCCATGGGGGAGACCTCACATACCCATGGGGGAGACCTCACATACCCATGGGGGAGACCTCACATACCCATGGGGGAGACCTCACATACCCATGGGGGAGACCTCACATACCCATGGGGGAGACCCCACATACCCATGGGGGAGACCTCACATACCCATGGGGGAGACCTCACATACCTATGGGGGAGACGGACTGACCCATGGGGGAGACCTCACATACCCATGGGGGAGACGGACTGATCCATGGGGGAGACCTCACATACCCATCGGGGAGACCTCATCGAGCCCCTTGGAATGCACCACCAGCGCTCTGCGGATGCCCAGGCGCTGCAGCGAGCGAGCCATGAGGTCCACCTGAACGGTGCAGGGCGGTGCAGCAGGGTGGAGAGGACTACAAATTGCTTGTGGTTGTGTAACTTCATTGAATTCAATGGTAGAGTAACCAGAAACCCCCCCAGCGATGTAGGTTGTCCAGGTCGTTGACACATACAAACATCGTGGAAGTGAGTCACATCGTATAAACATTCAAGGCTGCATAGTGACATGTTCCACTACCCTTACAACTCAACTCTATGCAGCCTTGAATATTTATGCAACCAAAACGGCGCCTGATCCTTTACCCTAAACCCTAAACCTGGACCTTCTGCCCCGGCCACCATATGCCAGCTACTCTGCCTTTGAAGCCCCTCACAACTCCCATTTGACAGATATCCAGCGTAACTATACATGCTCGGATTCAGACAGAGTTATGGCGGCCTCAAAAGTAAAGCATCCCTGCTTTAGTTCTGACTCGCTAGGGACTCTAAGCGTAGGAAAACTGGACTCAAGAAATTCACTTACAGTATCCGGGTTGAAGACCCCCACAAGGACGTACGGGGCGAAAGAGGGGTTGAGCATGGGTCCGAGGAGGTTGAATGCGGTTCTGACTTTGAGGGCCTTGCGCACGGGAGCGACGATGCGCATGGCGGGGTGGAAGCGAGGCGCGTACATGAAGCCCACCCCCGCCTCCTGCACACAGCGTGCCACTGCCTGGTGGGGTGGGGAGGGGGGGTTAAAGACGACGGGATGGGTGGGAGTTCAGGGAGGGAGTAGGTGGGATGGCTGATCTCTCTAGCATGGAGTGGTTGCGAGGCGCGAACATGAAGCCGACCCCCGCCTCCTGCACAGAGCGCGCCACTGCCTGGTGGGGTGGGGATGGGAGAGGGGATGATGGGAGTATGGGGAGGGAGGGAGCACATGGGAAAGTTGATCCTTTGGAAGGGGAGGAAGCGAGGGCTGTACATGAAGCCCACTCATGCTTCCTGCACACAGCGCGCCACTGCGTGGTGGATGTGGGGAAGAGAGTCGTCAATAGTCCTGGAATGGTATAACGGTAAGGGGAGATATGCTAGAAACTCGAGTAAGCAGAGGAATAACGAACGGGTTTTGAAAGGTTGGAAACATATGGGTGGGGATAAATAAAGCGATATAGGAGATATGCTAGAAGCGCGTAGGAGGAAATGAAGAAAAATCTGAACACCTCTGATTGCATGCTACTACTGCACGCCATTATCACACCACTCTATCGCCATAGACTTCGCAGCAAGTTCTCACCTGCGGGCCAAAGTCAACCTCTCACCTGCGGGCCAAGGTCCACCTCGACGTTGAGAGCCTCTAGCACGTCTGCACTGCCACATGCACTCGACACCGAGCGATTGCCATGCTGCTCCAGTGGCGCCGCCAGGAGGGGTAGTGGAAGGTGCGGGGGAACAGAAGGTAAGAGACAATGAATAAGCAGCTGATATTCCATATATTATCACTCTCACTATGAATCAGCACTGTTGTGTGCACTGAGTACCGAACCCCCATGGGGGCAAGCACTCGGCAAGCCCCTAGTGACGCCTTCCCTCCTCTACATGTGCCTTCCCTCCTCTACATGTGCCTTCCCTCCTCTACATGTGCCTTCCCTCCTCTACATGTGCCTCCAACCTGCTTCCATGGCGTGCTTGTACTCGTCTGCACACACACTCATTCCAAGATTCGTGGTACCTGTGCCACATCCAACTGCCCTACTGGCCAATTCATTCACCTGACCCCACACACCTTGGTGACATGTGCACCGCACCGCACGTACACCGCAGCGAGCACACAGACCACACAACTTGTGGTCTCTGTGCCAAATCCGTCTGCTTAGCTGCCAAATTTGCCCTGGCCGAACACACCTTGGCCACATGTGCACCGCCTGCAGCTACACAGTAGTAGTCGCTGTTCTGAACCCACCTGCCTGCTGTCTTGCCTGAACCCACCTGCCTGCTGTCTTGCCTGAACCCACCTGCCTGCTGTCTTGCCTGAACCCACCTGCCTGCTGTCTTGCCTGAACCCACCTGCCTGCTGTCTTGCCTGAACCCACCTGCCTGCTGACTTGCCTGAACCCACCTGCCTGCTGTCTTGCCTGAACCCACCTGCCTGCTGTCTTGCCTGAACCCACCTGCCCTGCTGTCTTGCCTGAACCCACCTGCCCTGCTGTCTTGCCTGAACCCACCTGCCCTGCTGTCTTGCCTGAACCCACCTGCCCGACTGTAAAGCCAGACCCTACGCACCTTGGCGACATGGGCACCGCAGGCAGCAGCGAGCACGCAGGCGCCAGTGCTGATGTTGATGGTGTCAAAGCCATCGCCCCCCGTGCCCACTATGTCCAATGTGTCATCCCCCGCTGCCACCTCCGCACACATGTTTCGTTTAGAAGCATCTTACACTGAATTTCGAAACCCTGCCCAATCTTCCGCCAGGCTGTTTGATGGTCCCTTTGTCACCGGGTCCCTGCATACAAATGCTGGCTATACATGACGACACACAAGCTTTTCTAGCAACACATCTTAGTTGGTGTAAACATGGGGTAATTAACAAATAGTTTGAGTGGAATAACTGCTATAGCTGCTCAGCCTTCTTCATTGAGAAGAGATCTGCCCTCATCCCACCCTCCCCGCCCTCATCCCACCCTCCCCGCCCTCATCCCACCCTCCCCGCCCTCATCCCACCCTCCCCGCCCTCATCCCACCCTCCCCGCCCTCATCCCACCCTCCCCGCCCTCATCCCACCCTCCCCGCCCTCATCCCACCCTCCCCGCCCTCATCCCACCCTCCCCGCCCTCAGCCCACCCTCCCCGCCCTCATCCCACCCTCCCCGCCCTCATCCCACCCTCCCCGCCCTCATCCCACCCTCCCCGCCCTCATCCCACCCTCCCCGCCCTCATCCCACCCTCCCCGCCCTCATCCCACCCTCCCCGCCCTCATCCCACCCTCCCCGCCCTCATCCCACCCTCCCCGCCCTCATCCCACCCTCCCCGCCCTCAGCCCACCCTCCCCGCCCTCATCCCACCCTCCCCGCCCTCATCCCACCCTCCCCGCCCTCATCCCACCCTCCCCGCCCTCATCCCACCCTCCCCGCCCTCATCCCACCCTCCCCGCCCTCATCCCTCCCTCCCCGCCCTCATCCCACCCTCCCCGCCCTCAGCCCACCCTCCCCGCCCTCATCCCACCCTCCCCGCCCCACCCTCCCCGCCCTCATCCCACCCTCCCCGCCCTCATCCCACCCTCCCCGCCCTCATCCCACCCTCCCCGCCCTCATCCCACCCTCCCCGCCCTCATCCCACCCTCCCCGCCCTCATCCCACCCTCCCCGCCCTCATCCCACCCTCCCCGCCCTTATCCCACCCTCCCCGCCCTCATCCCACCCTCCCCGCCCTCATCCCACCCTCCCCGCCCTCATCCCACCCTCCCCGCCCTCATCCCACCCTCCCCGCCCTCATCCCACCCTCCCCGCCCTCATCCCACCCTCCCCGCCCTCATCCCACCCTCCCCGCCCTCATCCCACCCTCCCCGCCCTCAGCCCACCCTCCCCGCCCTCATCCCACCCTCCCCGCCCTCATCCCACCCTCCCCGCCCTCATCCCACCCTCCCCGCCCTCATCCCACCCTCCCCGCCCTCATCCCACCCTCCCCGCCCTCATCCCACCCTCCCCGCCCTCATCCCACCCTCCCCGCCCTCATCCCACCCTCCCCGCCCTCATCCCACCCTCCCCGCCCTCATCCCACCCCCCCTGCCCTCATTGTCCCCCGCCACCAACCTGTCGTCATGATCACGAACGCGGTTCGACTCAACGTGGAACCCACGGATTCTTAGGATTCTCTTGGATCGTAGGGAAAAAAAAAAAATTCCATTATTCACAGAAACAAAAAGATAAGACAGCATACGATCAGATTTAGCATGCTTTCTCTCCGCGAGTGGCACTGACGAGAGAGCGGAAAGACCGGGAACTTTCTGGAAGGGCCGTGTCGCTCTCACGTCGACCCGATCCGTGTCACAAACGGGATAGGTCGGAGCCTTCCGCCTTACCCTAGATATACTGATGACGTGGGCCTCCCTGATTCGCTACGACTATTAACGCGCACGTTACCAATGATGAGTTTCTAGTGCCGCGAATTGCTTTACTAAGACTGGGGTGGCAGAGGTGTGCTACTAAGAAGCGACTTGGTTTGAGAAGAAGCATCAGTGCGTTAGGATGCCGTTACTACCATGAGCACTTCGATTGAACGGCAGTACTCGGAAAAAACAGCCGCTCAAACATGATTTCTACAACGCAAAGACATAGGTCGAGGGAAACGCTGAGATTATGGCCAAGGAACAAGGTCGCCAAAGAACCCTAGAATGAGCATCGTAATGCCATGCTGGACCTAGTCACAAACTGCGCCCCGTGATTTCTTGCTGCATTTGTGTGCCTGCGAAATGCCAGAAACAACAAGCAACACAAATCATATGTTTGTGTTACCACCTGCGAAAGCTTTTGGCTTTGGTGTAGTTCGTCAAAGGAGCTGAGTTACCAGCCGTGCCACGAATACAAGCACACCGTTTTGGAGTTGCAAAGCCACAATGATTGTTGAGCCTCTCACTCTGGCTGGCAATTGACACGCTTCGCCTGAAATAATTGTTCACAGTAAATCCCCGAGGATGATGGAACAGAATGATCCCGCTCCCCCCCCCAGAAACAATTATCGTTGAGCCAATCACCTTCGCAACCTGGACTCACGAAGAGAACCACAGCCGTTTTCGTCACCATCGCCGTTCGTGAAGGGAACAAAATTATTGGAATCAAGCAGAGCACATACCCCAGTGCGCCCACAAGGGAAGGAAACCCACGAGGGCGACTCGAGCCGCTACTTGCGTTTGGCCCTGGGATTCCCGCTCCCCCAACTCACCCAACTATATAAACCGTCTGAAATTGACCTTATTATCATCAAAATCGACCACCGCCCTCCAAACATACTGTGTCTCAGTAATATTCCAACCTGCATTAAATATTCAGACTCGGTATTATTTCCCGCTTGCCTCGTTTGGGCTCTCAGATTCCGGCTGTTCCTAATCACAGCAGAAAGCTCCCGCAAGCTTTCAGCGATTCTTCCCCTCTGCTCCATTTCTCCAATGGCTCGCGTTTCCAAGTTTAGCGGCATAGTGTGCGTGGGAATCGTCCTGCTCGCTTTCGTCCTCACTCCTGCTGATGCCATGTATGCCACGTCCGCCGATCTGAACCGCGAGGGCACGTGCTACCGCGGCCAATTCGACTACAGCGAGAGTTCGGATTTCGACTACGGCATGGTAGCGCAGGTACCTTCGGGCGATTTCAACAGCGGCAAGGGCTGCGGAAGGTGCTACGAAGTTTCTTGCATCAACCACGGAAGCTGCTTGCAGGGCAGCGTGCTGGTGCGAGCGGTCGGCCAGAACGGCGATTTCAACCTCAACTTCGCCGCATGGGACAGAATCGTCGGCGATCGCGCCGCGGGGCGCGTGGAGATCGACTACCGCAGCGTGGACTGCCCTAACAATGGCGGACTGAAGGTTAGGCTCGTGGACGATAGCAACGCGTACAACTTCGCGCTTCAGATTCTCGGCGCGGCGGGGAGCGGAGGCGTGGAGAACGTGGAGCTGTCGAACGACGGGTCGCAGTGGTCGAGCATGACGACGTACGGATGGGGCGCCACGTGGGTGCTGAATCCCGCCAAAGACGTCGTCGACGCGGGGCTCCCGGTGAGCGTGCGCGTGACCAGCGGCGGGCAGCAGGTGGTGTTGCAAGACGTGATTCCGAGCGGATGGAGCGCCGGGACGACCTACGACAGCGGCACCAACTTCTAGGAGAAGTGGTTGCGAGTTGGGTGCACAAATGCAACAGTTGCTGCTTGTAACTGGACGCCCTGTAACGAGGTGGTGCGGCGCTCAAGCAGAGCTTGCAAATAATGCAGCTACCGTGGCGTGGTGGCATGCAAAGGGGTGAATAAAAGCCCGGCCCTCTATGGAGGTGAATGGACTGAAGCTTAGTGTGATCCGATGAGATGCTAGAAGTAATTGCTCGTTCCGCTAGGTAATTGCAAGGTAGCGGTAAGTGTTGCCACTGCGAGCTCTCCCTTACCTTCCACTATCATCCCTTAAAATTTCAATCATATGCTAGTGGTACACTATTCGTGCCAGAGCAACGTTCAGTAGAAAAGTGAGTACATCTTCAGGTGTGGCAAGACAATATATATGATTTTTTTTTTCCAAAACGTACAAGAATTTATTTCCACATGCAAATTGTTGTTATTTCCTTTCTTCGATGCTTATACACATTATACAGACACACAAAGTATAGTTAGGCAGCAGAAAAAGCGATTTCGAGAAAGTGGGTACCATGGTGAGAGGAGGGTGAGAGAGCACGGCAAATGTTGCTTAAACTACTGACGTTTATTGACACTGCTTTTTGAAATGACTGCAAATGCCAAGACTTGCCCAGGAACACCTATTGAGAGCCTTTGGACTCTAGAAAACATCAACATGCCCCTCCATTCCACCCACTTCCCGAAACTCTTTCCTCCTTTGTCTTGCTGCAGGCAACTTTCTGCTTTCCCCTGACGTCACTAACTACCATGTTGAATGCCCTCAATACGAGCCAGCTCCAGGCTGAAATCAGCCTGCTCAGAGCTCTCAATCTCAACCTCTGCCAGTACGCAGCTCGTGCCCGGACGCGAGGCCGTGGGCATGACGGTGCAGGTGAGTGTCAGCTTTTTGGCTTTCCTGTGATGTCACTACCAACCTGAATCCCCTCTATACGAGCCATCTCTAAGCAAAAATCCGCCTGCCCAGAGCTCTCAATCTCGTGGTCGATGCGGGCAGCCATGCGGTCCTCGTCCTCCCCATAGAACTCCTCCTTGAGCAGCAGCAGCTCCGCCAGCACGCGGCTCATGCCCGGGCGAGACGCCGTGGGCATGGCGGTGCAGGTGAGGGCCAGGCGTGCCATGCGCAGCACCAAGTCGTCCGGTGCTTGCAGGTGCGGGTCCTTGAGTGCTGCCACGTCCCCTGCTGCCACGAGGGATGCTGCCTGCCAGTGATGACATTGGGAGAAGAATGGGAGTAGGGGAGGGAGGGGAGGGAGGTCAGAGAGGAAAGCAAGGGGGAGAAATTTTCTGGCAAATAAGAAAGGATGAGGAAGTAAACCATTATTTCGTGTTATTCTCACACTCACCCACTGCTTGAGGTTGACTTGGTTTGACTCGATGTTGTAGACGGCCTTGCGAGCCGTGATCACCGCCAGCATCACCACGCCAAAGCTGTAGGCAGGTGGGGGGAGGCAAGGATGGACGGTAAGGCAGGCAGCGCGGTGGGAGAGCAAGGCAGTGAGCAAGGACGGGCACCAAAACAGGTGGCAAGGGAAGAAGAACAGCGGAGTAGCAAGTCTCATTATGAAATTGCTTGTGCGTACACCATGCTTCTCATCAGCAATAAAGGAAACAGCTACTACCAAAGGATGCAAGTAACATATCATTCGCACCTGTGCACGTCCGCCTTGGGAGTGGCTTTGTGGGAGCGGTAGTAAGCGGGGTCCACATAGCCTGGTGTGCCCATGACTCTTGTAGCCGCCACAGATGTACCTTCCCCAAGTCGCACCAGCCCGAAGTCAGCGAGCTTGGCATGCATGCGTGCGTCCAGCAGGACGTTGGCGGGCTTGATGTCGCGATGCACGATGCCAAAGCTGTGCAGATACTCTAGTCCCCATGCCATGCCTATGAGAATGCTCAGCCGTTGCTGCATTGTGAGAGGGTGGGGTGCGTCTAGGAAAAGAAGACATGGAAGTTGGGAGATGGGGAGCTGGGTGGGTTTATGGACGAAAGGTGAGCCTCGTTTATGGATGAAACGAGAGCCTCCAGGTTTCATAAGATTGCATAGAATGGATAACATAGAACCAATAACATTGCATGCGCGCCTAGAGCTGGAAACAGAACAGGTTGTTTAAGATAAGGCTGTGACAGCGGGTGAGGACGTGCATATGAACTCCACAGAAAAGGCAAAGCTGGCTTAAGGATTCACCCGAGGGCTAACGAGAGCAATGCAGACACAACTGGATGCTCGAGACGATATTTTTCTCCTCCCGTTCGACTAAGTAATGCAATATACTATTTCTAGTCCGTGCATTCCTACATGGTCCAATCCACCTGCGCTTTGCAACACATCATACCATGCTGGCTCAGTGGGTCCGATCCATCTGTCGAGGTCCCCGCCGCCATGAACTCATAGGCCACGATCTGCTCCATGTGCTCCGCCTCGTCAGACCATACCCACTCACCTGGTCCACTCCACTGGATTTCACTAGCGGGTTTCTCAGTCAAACGGTATCCACTCACTTGCTCCGATCCAGCGGTCGAGGTCACCGTTCGCCATAAATTCATACACCACAATCTGCTCCATTCGCTCCGCCTCATAGCTCATGTCAAAGCAGTACCCCAGCAGCCGCACCAGGTTTGGATGGCTCTTTGTCGCCATCTCGTTGATCTGCAGGGGGGTGGTTAGCAGTGCGGGTGGAAGCAGGGAGGTTTCTGAGAATTCTCAAAACCAACTACCAGCTTGCGGAGCAGCCGCACCAGGTTCAGATGGCTCTTGGTCGCCATCTCGTTGATCTGCAGCAGGGCCGTGGGATGGGGAGACAGCAGGATGAGGGGAAGCAGGCTGGTTTCTTGGAATTCTGAAAACCAACTATCCCAGCAGGTTGGGAAAAAGCTGGCAGGTTCGGATGGCATTGGTCACCACCTCACTGGTTTCGTTGGGCGGTGGGATGGGAGGAGGTTGGGTGGGAGGAAGCAGGGTGGGAGGGAGCAGGGTGGGAGGAAGCAGGGTGGGGGAAACAGCATCGAGGGAAACTGGTTGGACCAAAGAAGACACCCTACGGACAACGTTCGCCAACAACACTCCACTCACACCCAGTAACATGGTGTGGATACTTTCGAAACTACCAAGTGAATACAGAACCTGGCAGGGCGCCTCACCTCTCACCGGAAGTCGTTGGTGAGCATGCGGGATCGTTTCAGACTTGAGAATCTCGAAGTAAAAGCAGCACATGGCAAAGCAAGATGTTTCACCTCGCGCCGGAAGTCGTTGGTGAGCACGCGGGCTCGCTTCACTGCCCACACCTCCTTGGGGTTCCGCGGATTCACGCCCCTGTACACGTCGCCAAAGCTGCCGCTGCCTATGCGGTTGCTCTCTGCCCACCCCCCTGTGGCCCGAGCCATCTCCTCAAGGGAGAATCGCTGGCACACGTCTGGCCCAGCACCCGCTGCAGCACACAGCAGTGGCTGCGCTGCTGGCTCTGGTGCTGCCACTGCCACTGCGGCAGGTGCAGCCGCAGCAGCTGCAGCGGCTGCTTCTTCTGCTGCCCCCGCTGTTGCTGGTGTTGCTGACTGCCGTGCATGGGATGATGATTTTCTTGATCCCCTCCCGACTTGTTTTTGAGCCATCCCTGTTGCTGCTGCTGCTGCTGCTGCTGCTGCTGCTTTTGCTGCTGTTTGTGTTGGTGCTGCTGCTGCTTCTTGCGCTGCCATAGATGATGCAGACGGTATGTCAATAGCCACCTGTTCTGGGACCACTCCACCGCCTGCTGCTGCCGCTGTTGACGGCGCTGCTGCTGCCACTACTGATGGTGCTTCTGCTGCTGATGCCCCTGCCGTTGTTGCTGTTGCTGCTGCTGCCGCTGGTGGTGGTGCTGATGGTGCCGCTGCTGCTGCTGGTGCTGCTGGCGATGCTGCTATCGTTCCAGTATTTGCTCTGGTTATCCCTTTAGGTACCTCTGCCGTGGGTGCTGACGTGATTAGTTTTGGCGGCAGCTTGACTGGTGGTGGTGTAACACGTGGCAAATGCCACTCCTTGGATGCTGGTGTATCCAAGGAGTGGCATTTGCCACGTGTTACACCACCACCGGTCAAGCTGCCGTCAACACGTGTACACTTGGAGCCAGCCCAAATATGCTTTTTATATTTGAGAGAAAAGGCCAGGAGAAGCGACAGCAGTACGACACCAATCAAAAACCCCCACACAATGGCCACGACAATATTACTATCCATTGTAATACACTCTGGTGCGAGCAACGGGTCTGCTGTGGGAACTGAGAGCCCCTGCCTTGACACCACTGCCTCTGGGCGAATGGAAGCCCCACCACCCCTGTACGTGGGGGAATGGAAGCCCTTGCCTCACCACCCCTGCTCGTGGGGGAATGGAAACCTCTGGGCAATGATATCCTCTGCGCGAGAAGCTCCTGTCGCTGGGCGCCGCTTGGGATGAAACGCTTGGGGTGCCTAAAAATGCGTTAAGGATGATGTGTGCTCAGCACGTATCCATATGAATTAGTACAGGGGGGAGGGGATGACTGGCTGTTGATTGAATAGGTGATTTTTGAGGGCAATACGGAAGGAGGGAAAGGAGGGATGGAAGTGGGAGATGGAGGAGGAATGAAAGAGGGTGGAGGTCTAAAAGAGGACGGGAGCGCTTGCATCTGTCACTATGACGGGGTTAACAATGCCCCAATCTGCAATTCAACCTTTTCCTAAGGTCTACTACGCACACTTGGCAGTGACGTTGGCATCGCAGAGCTGATTCAAGAAAGAAAACAAAGAATAACCAACAAAAGACCAGAATTTATTTGAAGTGCGAACCTAAAACAATTGTCCATTGAGTGGTTCATCGCGAAAAAGGAAAACTGCGTTTTTTGGCCTCCGAAGGTTTTTCTGCGTCGGCCTTGCGAGAATGTTGCGGAAAGCTGCGGGAAAACAACGCACTCAAAGCGCAACATTCCGCACACCAAAAACGCTCGAGTACATCATACGGAAAATAGTGACTACACAGCAACAATACCGTGAAGCTTTCGAAAACCCGAATCGCACACCTACACCCCGAGTCGCTCTCCCCCTCTCAAATTTCTAGCACAAATTTCCGCGGTATTGTAAGTGCGGTTCGTCCATTCTGTCACTGTATAACTTCTTATCCCAAACAAAGTTGACGCTTACACACAAATGCCAAACATGGGTTGAAAACTCCATTCCAAATGTTCTCCCAGAACAGCCACTATTACATCAACAAGACAACCCCACACCCGTCAACCAGTCGTACGGTCCCGCGTACACACGACTCCCACTACTTTGCCCCACTGCACGATCCTTGCATCACTCGTCGTCCTCAGTCTCGCGCACCGCTGGGTCTGGCACGTCCTCCGGGCGCATCCCCGCGCGCGCACGCTTGACTGGCGTCCTGCCGAGGCGGGAAATCACCTCCTGGTTAGATGCTCCGACCTCTGCTGGCACGAGGGCCGGGGGAATGCCGAGCGCGTCGGCACGCTCCACGTACGCATTTGTTACGTTGCGAATCACGCGCCGCCTGCTGCGCTCGTCACGCAGCAGTGGGCCGTCTGGCAGACTCATCTCGCCCGACGAGTCATCCGACGCGCTGGCCGCAGGTGTGGCCCTAAACGCCTGCTCCACGCAGAGTCCCGCGTCGCAGTTGACAAACTCGGCCGCCGTCATATAGCACGCAGGCCTCATCTTGAACTTCTCGATTAGCAACTGCAGCTCGACGCTTATCGCAATGAGGGGCTCAAACATGCCCGTTGCGCTCGTGTCACTCAGGTACGCCATCAGTGGCGGCCAGCTCGGTGGCACGCATCCGGCGCGCCACCAGCTCCTCTGCATGGTGACGGCGCACACGCGAGTCCACGCTTCTCCCAGCCACTCGAGCATGAGGCCATAATCCACGTCCGCGATCGATGCCGAATAGTCGAATTGGAACCGCTTCGCCGCTATCGCACGCTTCATGAGCATAACGCGGTAATGGCCCTTCAGCGCATCCTCCACTCCCTGGAGGTGCGGAAGGCCCCCTTCAGGAACCGACCCACGAATGTTGACGATTCGGGTGTTGTTCAGGTGCTGCACACTGAAGCCGTGCTCCGTGACGGGTCGCGCCACCTCGCCTGTGATGCGATGCGCCTCGTGAATGGTTAGGATGAGGGTGTTGCGATCACGGCTGAAGTGCACACCATTGACAGTCTCCACGAACTCCGTGAACACCTGTGTGCACACCAGCAGACATAACGCACACCACCATCAGATGTACGGTGTGCACACTTGTGATGCACACGTCAGAGACGCACGGTACACACACATTACACATTGTCCCGTACCTCCGGCGTCAACCGCCCGCGATGCGTATACCGGACAGCCACCTTGCGACATGCCGCGCTCCCCCGCCTGCGCTCGGGCCTATCGTACGGCGATAGAACAACCAGAGGCACCGCGGAACAACTCCCCGTCGCGTTGTAAAGAATGCCGACGCTGACAATCCGCTCCGCCCCAACACGCTTATCCGGAATGTACGTCTTCGGAAGCCGGCTCGGGAGAAAATTAATCTCGTGGAAGCAGAACACGTCGTCCGGGTGCGCGGTAGCCAGCAGTCCCTTCAGGTCACCCATTGTAGCACTCTGACAACCAGGTTGGCAATTATGCGTTGAAGGCTGGAAGACCCCGTACTATATATGTTTCACTCTACCGGAACGTACCCCCATTTTTCCCCTGTACGCACACTGCGTACATCGGTTGACATGCCCCACACAACCAACCGACAACTACCCCTGCGCCGCTCGACGATAACGCACACATGTGAAACGCACACCTGTTACGTTCACATAGGCCATCTCGCGTTCCCGACGCCACGTACGCGTCACCCATATCCGACCAGCCAACGGCATGTGCTCGGTCGTTCACACAACCACACATTGAAGCGCGTCAACCTCGACCGCACAAACGTCAACAGTACTCATACTCGTTATGTACCCGACATTCAAACTGCACTCACCATTGACATTCTGTTTAAACTCTTGGGTCAACATTTAGCATACGTCAACTGTGCGGCCTACCCATGCACAATTGGCCATCTGATTGCCATATACATGTGTGCACATTATATCATCCGTGCATTTTGTGTTTCGCCAACTGCAACACTAACGGTACCATGACACCATCAATTCCAGCCACAATTTCGTTTACCTACTGCATTACTGTACCCATCCATCCTGCATTTCACACATCTACATCGTATAGCGTGTTGGTTGCCAACCTTGTGGATCAGCACTGCCGTTCCACCCCACCAACATGCATCGTCACTCACACAGCAAAAACCTGTTCACTAGTTGCACATTCTTGTTGCTATACGAAGGGCACACGTGCACCACTCTCTGCAGGCTCCTCAACTCCACCACCGAGTACCTCACCTTATCCACTTTCTTGTGCAGCTGCTTGCACCCCATAAGCTTGCATCTTCCCGCCCCCTCATAGTACCGCACGTATGCGTACCCCTTCCAGTCCCCCTCGCGGTCAACCGCCCTGAAGATGCACAGACATCTTGCAAACCAGTCCCCCTTCTTGTTGTTCAGCAGTGCCACGTCCGAATACCACCTCTCTCGGGGAGACGCCTTCACAAATGTCCCTTTTGCCACTAGCTCTCCGCCCCTTGTGCGCGGAATGGCCACCGCCGTGTGGACCTGCCACACCATGGAACCCAATCCATCATCAGATACCATCATGAGTGCAGTGACAACCAACGTGACAACCCCGGATGCGTCATGTAACGCTACCACATCATCACCTCACCTGCACGTTGTTGGTAGACAGCCCCAACGCCTTGAACTCATCGGCCATCCCCTTCATCTCGTCTCCAAGCGCGGCGGTGTACTCGTTGTACACTGGATCCGACTCCCCCCCTATGCGCATGATCCGATACTTCTTTGTAAGCACCGGTTTCCTCGTCTTGATTGCCTGCACGTGACGCCCACATGCACACAACAAACCGCATATCGCGTGAGGCACGGCTCTTCCCTGGTAAACCGCTCCACTATATACTCCCAATGGCCATCACCGTACCAATGACACCCGTACTCACCTCGCTCAATGCGGTCGCGTACTGTCGCCCACCCCCCGCGTCTGCAGCCACTTCACGGTACACCTCTCGCTGCACCTCCTCCTCCACAATGCGGCGTGGAATGTCGCTCCAGTTGCTCCCTCTTACTGGACCCTTAACCGTGCCCTT
The DNA here is from genome assembly GCA_947470075.1 of Closterium sp. Yama58-4. NCBI lineage: Eukaryota > Viridiplantae > Streptophyta > Zygnematophyceae > Desmidiales > Closteriaceae > Closterium > Closterium sp. Yama58-4. The sequence continues at coordinate 313,329 of CANIUD010000203.1, forward strand.
GTGCGTGCGCTCCCACATTTCCGTGGAATAATGGTGCGGCATCCCACGGTGGACAACGTTGTCCAGTAAGTGCCTTATCATGTGTATCTTTGGGAGTCTCCAGTGGGATGCCTGCTTTGGAAATGCCCGCGGTAGCAACTCCACCAACCTGCCACACCGTCCACAAAAGCATACAACACTCGATGAACCATCATGCATCCCATCGTGTATCACACCACATTGTCCGCACAATCACACCGCATACGCTCCCAGCACCCCGACCAACCTCTCGGCGTACCCAGGTATGTACTCACGCTATCGCATGCTGACGTGCAATCGCAATTGTTGTATGTGTGTGCCTGTCAACCCCCAGAAACGCCTTGTAAAACACAGCAAACAGCCGGAACGCTTTGACCTGCAAAGCACGCAGCTCTCCCTCCTCTCCACCCTTCAATGCACTCTCGTCAGCCACCAGTATCGGCATTATCTGCATCATGCTCCTGTGCTCGAACGCGGCGTAATTTGCGCCTGAACTGAAGAACGCTGAGCCCCCTGGGATTCGGAGGAGAACGCTAGGCGTGATGGCCTTGAACTCCTTCTTGCGTCTGCGCACAACACGGATTCGAAGAGCTCATGTAGCTGCACACATGGTGTCCTACAAACCAACTAACCCCGGCAAGGTAGAGCATGCCCAGTTCGACCACCCAGCAACACCCGGCTCACTGTTCAAGCAGCCGCATCTCAACCTTCCCGAGCGGCTCTATGTAGGTGTCCATCATGTGGATCAGCACACCAGAGTCCAGTACATGCAGCGTGTCTGCAAGGCATGCCAGATACACGTTGCCCCACTCTGTGTCTGCAAAATTCCACCTGTGAAGCACGCACTGCACGGTGCAACGGAGGACACGACGGTGTCAAAACGTGCCCACTGGAACCCTAAACGAGTATCCTATCCAACTCGAAACACACCTCGATCGGATGGGTTGACCACAACCTCCGCACATCGTCAGCGTCGCTTTGCTTCTTACACGCCAGGATCTGTCGGACAATGTCCCTCTGCTTCTCGGGGGTATGTGGATCTACCTTCCCCACCATCATGGTCAACTCCCCCTTGTCTGCATAGCAGTTAGCGCATGGTCGATGCGACCCTTGCTGAAGCGTCGCAGATGCTCTGCTGGATTCAGGGAAGTCGGCAGGGCATCCGTACAGGCAAGGGACCGCCTTGTGCACCTTCCCGTCCGCGTCTGTGCAGTAGAAGAAGCGAACTGGCGCGCTGCGCAGTGTACAAATGCACACATGGTGTGCAGTTAGTGATGTTACATATACACAACTCGTAGTCCTCTCTCCACTCACTACTTGATGGGGTGCCCACCACGGGCGACTTCGTGTAGTGTCAAACATTATATATGTTGGGTTTGTTAGGCTACAGTGGGTTAGCCTATATGGGGTACACAATTCTAGGGTTTGCTATTTGTACTGATCTCTCTGTTAGTTCAATCATTCCAGTCTCTTCTTCTGACATGGTTTCAGAGCAGGTCCTTCGCTAGGACCGTTCTTAGGGCCCACCACTGAATACCTACCTACCTATCTACTGTCGGAGTGCTGCGTTAGCGCCTCCCCCTTTCAGCGCCCTAGTGCGCCCTCGTGTACGGCCCCTTAAGGCTTCGTTGACCCCGCGCGCCGCCCCTTAGTGACCCGCGCGTCGCTCCTTAGAGGCCCCGTCGACCCGCCCGCGGCCCGCTTAGTGGCCCCGTTTAGCCCCGTCGACCCGCTTACGGCCCCGCTTACGGCCCCGCTTACGGCCCCGCTTACGGCCCCGCTTACGGCCCCGCTTACGGCCCCGTCGACCCGCTTACGGCCCCGCTTACGGCCCCGTCGCGCGCGCCCCACTTACGGCCCCGTTTGGCCCCGTCGACCCGCCTGCGCCCCGCTTAGAGGCCCCGTTTGGCCCCGTCGACCTGCGCGCGCCCCGCTTACGGCCCCGTTTGGCCCCGTCGACCCGCACGCGCCCCGCTTACGGCCCCGTTTGGCCCCGTCGACCCGCACGCGCCCCGCTTACGGCCCCGCTTGACCCGTCGACCCCGCGCGCGCCCCGCTTAGAGGCCCCGTTTGGCCCCGTCGACCCGCGCGCGCCCCGCTTACGGCCCCGCTTGACCCGTCGACCCCGCGCGCGCCCCGCTTAGAGGCCCCGTCGACCCTATCCGCCGCCCCAAAGCGGCTCCGTCGACCCTACCCGCCGCCCCTACCCGCACCGCACGCGACAGCCGCGGCCCCGCCAGCAACAGGCCGCCCGAACCGAGCAGCCAGAACCGAGCCGCGCCGCCCGCACTGAGCAACTTCTCTGGACCGAGCCGCCCTACCCCTGTCGCGCTGCCCACTGCGTTTAGGACTCACTTACTGCTACTGCTACGGCTACTCCTACTGCTACTATGGCTACCCCGCCTGTACTATCTTTCGATACTGAGGGCCGCCCAGTGAAGTTTGATACTTGGCTTGATGACCTGCACCTCTTCCTGCAGCTCACTGCCAAGGAGGATATCTCACTGTATGACCACGCCCTCGGCCATGCTCCTGCCCCTGCTACTGATGCTGACAGCACTACCCGCTCACAGTGGCAGACTCGTGACGCTCACGCTCGCTTTGCCATCCGCAACTCCCTGCCGTTAGATGAGCGCGAGCACTTTGGCCAGTGCAAGACAGCTAGGGACCTCTACACCGCTGTAGTTGCCCGTTACTCCTCACCCGCTTCTGCTACGCTAGGCCGCCTCACTCTTCCCTACCTGTTCCCCGACCTAGCCTCCTTTCACACTGTCGCAGACCTCATCACCCACCTTAAGACTAGTGAGGCCCGCTTTCGCGCTGCTATGCCTGCCGAGTTTCTCACTAGCAACCCCCCCCCGCTCTGGATCACTCTCTACCACATCGTCACCCGCCTCCCTGACTCTCTGCGCGCAGTCAGGGACCACTTCCTCTCTCGCTCCCCCACTGAGCTCACTGTTGCCCTCCTCGAGAAGGAACTGCTTGCAGCTGAGGCGAGCATCGTCGCTGTAGGCACCTCTCGTGGCGACCCCCGCACCCCGTTCTTCGAGGGGTGTTCCCCTTCCCCCCTCCTCCCCTCTGTCGCCTCTGCTGCTGCTGTCGACCTCCTTGGTGCTGAGAAGGTCGGGACTGCGTCTGCTTCGAGCGGGCGCCGCAGGGGCAAAGGGGGCAGGGGCGGGGGTGGCGGCGGAGGAGGTGGGGGTGGAGGCGGTGGGAGTGGAGGCGCGGCTGAGGAGGCTAGTGGCGGTAGTGGGGGAGGCGACAGCAGCGGCGGGAGTGGTGGCAGGGGCGGAGGCGGCAGCGGAGGCGGAGGTGGTCGTGGCGGCGGCAGGGGTGGAGGTGGCCGGGGCGGAGGCGGAGGGGGTGGTGGTCGTGGGGGCACTGGCGGAGGGCAGAGTCAGCAGTCCGCCCCGACGCTTCAGGCCGCCCGTGAGTGGTATGCGCAGCGTGGCTTTACCTGCACGTACGTCATTCGCACAGGTGACCGCAGCGGCCAGCAGTGTGGGAGGCCGCACCCCACGCAGCGCTGCTTCGCCCGCCTTACCGACGCGTGGCGCACCCAGTTTCCTACTGCCGCTGAGCTGCCGCGCTGGCCTGAGCTGGAAAAGAGGGGCGTTGATATTTGGGCTTTAGACTTTGATGCTATTCTCACTGCCATGTATGCAATGTCTATTAGTGGAGAGGGTGCTCAGTACTTGCGTGTTCCGCCCGACCCGGGCATTCAGGCCAGTCCGGCTGCCGCTCTAGGTGCTAGTGCGTCCGCTCCCGCAGGTCCTGGTGAGGCTGCTGCCCTAGGTGCTAGTGCGTCTGTGCCCCCTGGTACTGAGTCGACTGCAGCACTGCACACCTTCACACTGGACTCAGGTGCTTCTCGCTCTTTCTTTCGTGACCGCACTGTCCTTGAGCCCCTCGCTCGGCCAGTTGCTGTCTCCCTTGCTGACCCCTCTGGGGGTCCGGTCATTGCGACCTCCTCCACTGTCCTTCCTTGTCCGGCGGTCCCGTCCGGCACGCTGTCAGGTCTCTACCTCCCCTCGTTCTCTACGAACTTGGTGGCAGGTAGTGCGCTCCAGGACGGGGGTGTTCACCAGTTCACCCCTGCCTACGAGCGCGTGACACACTGCACGTGTGCTCGGACGGGTCGCCACCTGGCTACCTTCACTCGGGAGCCGGGGTCGGACCTTTACACACTGACCACTGTGTCCCCTCAGGTAGCTGCGTCTGCGTCTGCGTCAGGTCAGCTGTCCGCCCCCTGCTCGTGTCGCTCTCTGGCACATGAGACTGTCCTTTGGCACCACCGCCTTGGTCACCCGTCTGTGCAGCGCCTTCGGGCCATGCACCAGCGGGACCTTGTTGCTGGTCTTCCCAGGGTGCTCCCTCCCCTTCCCGACTCGCCTGCTCCTCCCTGTATTCCCTGTGTCGAGGGACGGCAGCGCGCCGCTCCTCACTCCTCCTCCTTTCCCCCGACGACTGCCCCCTTGCAGACGCTTCACATGGACGTGTGGGGCCCAGCCCGCGTCCGTGGTCAGGGTCAGGAGAGGTACTTCCTGATTGTTGTTGACGACTTCTCGTGCTACACCACGGTCTTCCCCTTGCGCGCCAAGGGTGACGTCCCTGATGTCTTGATCCCTTGGATCCGCAGATCTCGTCTCCAGCTCCGTGAGCGTTTCCGCTCCGACTTCCCTGTCCTGCGTCTGCACTCTGACAGAGGTGGAGAGTTTTCCTCTGGCCTATTGGAGGCCTTCTGTCAGCAGGAGGGCATTGAGCAGTCGTACACGCTTCCGGCCTCTCCACAGCAGAATGGGGTTGCTGAGCGCCGCATTGGTCTGGTCATGGAGGTCGCTCGTACCTCCTTGAGCCATGCGGCTGCCCCCCATTTTCTGTGGCCGTTTGCAGTCCGATACGCTGCGCATCAGCTTAACCTCTGGCCCCGTGTCTCCTTGCCCGAGACTTCTCCGACACTGCGTTGGACGGGAGAGGCTGGCGATGCGTCGTGTTTTCGGGTCTGGGGATCCCGAGCTTTTGTCCGCGACACGTCCGCGGACAAGCTCTCCCGTCGCGCTGTCCCCTGCGTCTTCCTTGGCTTTGTCCCGGACGCCCCTGGCTGGCAGTTCTACCACCCCACCTCGCGTCGTGTCCTGGCCTCTCAGGACGTCACTTTTGACGAGTCCGTCCCCTACTACCGCCTCTTCCCCTACCGCACTGCCCCGCTCCCCCCCCCGCCTCTCTTCCTCGCTCCAGGTGCTGAGGTACCAGACCCCCTCCCCCCTCAGGGTGCCGCTCCCTCAGGTGTGTCCCAGGTAGACCCGGGTGAGCCTGTCGAGGTAGCTGTTGACTCTCGTCCTGCTAGGGGTGCTGAGCCTGGGGGTGCTGCGTCTGGGGGTGCTGAGCCTGGGAGTGCTGAGTCTGGAGGTGCGGAGCCTGGAGGTGCTGAGCCTGGGGGTGCTGAGTCTGGGGGTGTTGAGTCTGGGGGTGCTGAGCCTGAGCTTGCTACACCTGGAGGAGCCCTCTCCTCCCAGCAGCTGCAGGAGAGGTACCTCGAGTACTGCCGCCTCCGGAGAGGTGCTGCTGGAGCTCGTCCCGGTACTTCCCCTCCTACCCAGGAGCTCCCCCCCATTCAGCAGATCCGCGAGTGGTACACACGGCGCTGCAGTCTTCGGAGTGGTGCTCCTGGTGCTGCGGACCCTGGGGGTGGCGCTGCTACTGGTGCTGAGGACCCGGACGTTGGAGCTGCTGCTGGTGCTGCGGACCCGCCTGGTGGAGCTGCTGCTGGTGCTGAGGACTCGGACGTTGGAGCTGCTGCTGGAGCTGAGGACCCGGGCGGTGGCGCTGCTGCTGGTGCTGAGGACCCGGTCGGTGGAGCTGCTGCTGGTGCTGAGGACTCGGACGGTGGAGCTGCTGCTGGAGCTGAGGACCCGAGCGGTGGCGCTGCTGCTGCTGCTGAGGACCCGGGCGTTGGAGCTACTACTGGTGCTGAGGACCCGGCCGGTGGAGCTGCTGCTGGTGCTGTGGACCCGGACGCTGGAGCTCCTACTGGTCCTGAGGACCCGGCCGCTGGAGTCTCCTCTGCTTCTGGAGACGCTGCGCGGCCGCGACCGTACTTCGTACTGCTCCTTCAGCAGGTTCTTGGGCAGGCTCCTCCTCCTTGTCCTCCTCCCTCCGTAGAGTGTCCTCCGCCTGTCCAGCCACAGTCACAGTTACCGCCTACCTCGCCTCTCCCTGCTCCCTCTCCTTACACTGGTCCCACAGGAGGTCTTACAGAGCGTCGTGAGCCTGAGTCTCGTCCTGCGTCGCCTGTTCGTCCTGCTCGCACTGCTAGTCGTGTCCGTCGTGAGCGTCCTCCTCCTGTCCCAGGCACTCACTACATGACTCTGCGTCCCTCTACTGCTCCTCAGCGTGTCCCTCTACCGTCACCTCCTGCGTCCTCTTTGCCTGACGTTCCGGACCCTGAGTCTGACAGGTATCGTGCTGAGCACCCTACTGTCACGCGTCTCCTCGCTACTGTTGTCACTGACCCTACCTTTGAGTCCTCGGCTGCGTCTGCTCTGGTCGCTGAGTTGGTTGACTTTGCTGCTGCCTGTCGTCTAGACTACGCTGCTAGCCTTGTTGCTGAGTCTGCGTCTGAGTCTGTCTGTCCTCCATCCGTCGGGGGTGAGTGTGCTCTTGGCACGGACGTCCTTGAGGACAGACAGGAGGAGTTCCAGTGTCTTGCTGCTGCTTTGCCCCGTCTCGTGTCCTTGCTAGTTGCCCCTGAGGGAGACCCGGATGCACCAGACATCCCGACCCCGCGCTCTTACGCAGAGGCGATGGCAGGTCCCTACTCCTCTCAGTGGCAGACAGCTATGGACGCAGAGATGGCTTCCTGGAAGTCCACACGCACCTACGTCGACGAGGTTCCCCCTCCTGGGGCGAACATCGTCAGTGGCATGTGGATTTTCAGGGTGAAGCGGCCGCCGGGTTCTCCGCCTGTCTTCAAGGCGCGTTACGTGGCTCGAGGCTTCAGTCAGCGAGAGGGAGTTGACTTCTTCCAGACCTTCTTCCCCACCCCGAAGATGACTACTCTTCGGGTGCTGCTGCACATAGCCGCTCAGCGCGACTACGAGCTTCACTCACTTGACTTCAGCACTGCTTTCTTGCAGGGCAGCCTGCACGAGGAGATCTGGCTGCGCCGCCCACCTGGCTTCACTGGGTCGTTTCCTCCTGGTACCCAGTGGAGGCTTCAGCGGCCGGTCTACGGTCTCCGCCAGGCTCCGCGTGAGTGGCACGACACACTGAGGACTACACTTGCGGCTCTTGGGTTCGCGCCTTCTACAGCTGACCCGTCGCTGTTCCTGCGCACCGACACTTCGCTGCCGCCGTTCTACATCCTCGTGTACGTTGACGACTTGGTCTTTGCCACTGCTGACACTGCAGGACTCGCCTACGTGAAGTCGGAGCTGCAGAGGAGACACACGTGCACAGACCTGGGTGAGCTGACAAGCTATCTTGGCTTGCGGATCACCCGGGACAGAGCACGGCGCACCATCACCTTGACTCAGTCACACATGGTGCAGCAGGTTCTCCAGCGCTTTGGCTTCACGTACTCCTCGCCTCAGTCCACTCCTCTGCCTACCGGTCACTCGCTCTCAGCTCTGCCTTCGGATGAGTCCGTAGAGCCGAGTGGCCCGTATCCAGAGCTTGTGGGCTGCCTCATGTACCTGATGACCTGCACTCGACCTGACCTTGCATACCCTCTTAGCATCCTTGCACGCTATGTCGCTCCTGGCCGTCACAGGAAGGAGCACATGGATGCCGCTAAGAGGGTGTTGCGCTACTTGTGCAGTACGTCGGGCATGGGGCTTGTGCTTGGAGGGCGAGACCGAGTTGTGCTCACAGGGCACTCAGACGCTTCTTGGGCAGACGACCAGGCCACTCAGCGGTCGTCTCAGGGTTACACCTTCAGCCTTGGCTCTGGCTCAGTTTCTTGGCGCTCTACACGCTCTTCTTCTGTTCTCGGCTCCAGTTGCGAGGCTGAGATCTACGCTACAGCCATGGCTGCCCAGGAGCTACGCTGGCTGACCTACCTGCTGACTGACCTCGGAGAGCCGCCTCGTTCTCCTCCAGTACTGTACGTCGACAACAAGGCTGCCATTGCCTTGTGTGAGGAGCACAGACTGGAGCACAGAACGAAGCACATCGCCCTGCGGTACTTCCTTGCTCGAGAGCTGCAGCAGCGCGGTCAGCTTTGTATTCGCTACGTGGCCACTGAGGCCAACACTGCTGATGTGTTCACCAAGGCGCTTCAGCCTCGTGACCATCAGCGCTTCTGCACTCTACTAGGCCTTGTGCCTACTGGACCTCACTTGCTTACCTCTTGACTTTGCTTGTACTGTGATCACTATATATGTCTATACCTGCATGTTTACTCTTGCTAGGTTGTGATCACTGTATCTCTGGCTCTGTTATAAACCTGCATGTGAACTGGTCTTGTGACCACTAGCTTGTGCTCGGAATTTGTGTGGAATCCTCGAGATCCACCCTGAGCTTGTTGTTGCCTTGCTTTGCCTTGACTGGTCTTGTGACCCCTAGGTCTCCCCCACTTTGCCTATGGGGGTGTGTCAAACATTATATATGTTGGGTTTGTTAGGCTACAGTGGGTTAGCCTATATGGGGTACACAATTCTAGGGTTTGCTATTTGTACTGATCTCTCTGTTAGTTCAATCATTCCAGTCTCTTCTTCTGACATGTAGCACTTTCAACACCACCCCGGTCCCCAAGTGTACCTTGCAGACTCTTGCATGATGGGCGCGAGGATGATCTTTATCGCCTCCTGGAACACGCGCGTCTTCTTCGTAGACGATGCCCACTCAGGTGGGAACGGAAGCACCGCCGCCAATGTGTGCCCAGGCTCCACTCCTCGCAATTCCGCCGGAATGTTGATAAGTGAGATCAGCACCGGCCACGCGTTCCTCCTGCCATTCCGTGATGCCTGTGTGCTGTCACTGTATATCAGCACGCCTAAAATGAGTGCATCCTCGTCATTAATCTCCTTCTGCCATGTGCACCACACGTGCCGGTGAGCTGTGGGTAATCGAAAGCATCATACCTGTTGTAATCCACAATTAATGGGCCGAGCCTAAACGCGGCGCGTACCTGGGCTGCGTGCATCCAATCACCCGTCTCCGGTCCTTCAAACACCCTCTCGTTGTTCTTCTTCCGATGAATCTTCCTTGGTTTCCAAACGAACCCCTTCTTCGATGAGAACGTCCGCACCAGCTTCTTCAAAATCTGCGGGCATCGATGTGGAATCAGGCGCGAGTTATGGTAGGTAACGAACAGTGGTCACGGGCGACACTTCATTACGACGTCGCGAGCTGGGGTGGGCTCCTATTACGAACCAGCTCTGTGTCGCGGAAGTGCAGTAGCAGCTTCATTTGCATTCCTTTGGGGCCCCGCACCAATATCTCCTCTGTTTTCCAAGGGATCATGTCGGCGGGAGCGCGCGCCATGCCCCAGCGACGCACGTCCACCCAGTTGCGCCATCGTCTGAGGGCCCGTAGGTTGAAGCGCGGATTGCGGAATATGTGTAGCAGACGGTTAACCTCCCTGTGCGAGAGATCGGCGTCCCTAAAGAAAAGGTACAACTCCGTCAGTGTATCGAAAATCTCCGCCCTCACGCTGTCTTCTGAAGACCCTGCATGTTCGCCCTCAGCTGGTGTATCCTCGTCTCCAACAAGACTGACTTCGGGGATCGAAGCCGTTGGAGCAACAGATATAAAACTGCCATCATTCTCCTTACGCCGGGAGGCCGGCGGTGTGTTAGGTCTGCTCTCTCCGTCGCATGCGAGGGCTTCCAAATATGCAGCTAGCAAAAGACTCTCTCGTTTCCTCTTCAACTCGGCGCGACAAACTGCACCATTAGCGACATGAGACTGTAACCTGCTGTCGTCTTTAAACACCGTCTCGCACACCAGGCAACTGTTGCCCGTCATCCTACAGCCGTGAAACCCTAGGGGGCCGAGCAATCGAAACCCTGTTCAGTACCTCATGTGCACACTAATAAAACTCACAGGAACAACTTATCGCCCACACATGTGCAGGAAGACGATGAAATGTGTGCATGAAACAACGGGTCATTTGTTACACGATAATCAATGTACACCCCAACATGAGGGTTTGCTAATTTCTAAAAGCAGTCTAAAGGGTGCATTTATTTATTGGAAAGAAAAGTATTTATGTCCCGATGTGTCGAGAACCAAGGACTGATTATTTGTACATACAAAACACAACGACCCCAAAGTTGTTCTGCGATTTCACCTGCAATGTCGCGCAATGCACGTGTACACCCACACCTTTTTTACATATCCATAAAAATACAGCAAAACATTGAATAACCGCGTATACCAATACACGATTATCCCATCCCATGGCACAACTGCGGATTCCAAACGATGCTCGGCGCGCCCTAATAACACAACGACCCATGTGCTCCCTACCGCGTACGGGGACATCGGAATGTACAAGAAAATCGGGCCACAACTGGCCAAACCACCATGCACCAGGTTTGGTGACCCACCCAAGCCTCGGACCACATATTCCGAAACCCTCGGCTCATCACACGTGGATCTGCATGTGACCTCACCGTCACATCCGGGTGAGCTGTCCAATCACACCTGGTGCATCGCATGCGATTCTGCGCCAACGGTGTAGATCATTGAGCACGGGCATGCTGTTCGCACCAGCCTATGCGCGAAAGGCATGGGTGACGCCCTGCAGTAGCAGCTTCATTCCGAATGGTGCCACGGTCGCGAGATCCGTGAGTAGCTGTGCTCACCCAGTCATCCCCTCCGTGCTCACCTATGAATCACTCTGCGTCCTCCGAATTGTAGTGAGTGCTCGTTCAGGATGGCGAAACCCAAACAGTTGGTCTCTAAGCGCAACCGGTTCTATGAATCGGAGACTAGCAGCAGCGGCGATGACGAGGACCCCGACCCGCCCGTCACCAGATCTAGGGCGTCGAACAAGGGCGACAATCCTACTGCTCCCTGCCCGCCGACGAAGGACACCGGAAGGGCTTCTAGGTTCGCGTCTCATGTTGTGAACAAGGCGAAGGAGCCCGTGCCGGACGACATGGTGGCCGCTATCGCCCGGAATTATAAGAAGGCAACGTACAGCAACGTGATGCTCATGAATCACCGCGGTGTCGGATGCACGGTGGATAAGGACGACTTCATGTCAATCGAGGACGATCAGTGGATTACAGATGGTGTCATCGACTTCCACAACGTGTAAGTACCGTTATGACGGCCGAACCCTTCACGCGGGGCTTTGCGCGATGGTTACTGATGCCTGTAGCCAGATGTGGTAACATGTACTTGTTCACCTCTTCGCAGGCTGCTTAGCATCAGGAAACCAACACTCCGCAACGGGAAGACATGGGCCGCCATGGACTGCAAGGCTTACACACAGACGAATTCGCAGGGTGCGCCGTTAACGCTTGGGAACGGGCGGCTGCTTCTGGAACACGATTATCTGGCGATCCCGGTGCTAGAATCGTGAGTAACGTGCATAACGTGTTTATCGATGGGTTTATGTCGTGTGCCATGGTAACCTGTCTATCCACTGACACATTTAACACCGCTCATGTTGCGCGCAGTGAGCACTATTCGCTGGTCATCGCAATAAATCCATCGGTGCTCACCAAGTCGCCGAAATCGAAGGGCAAAGAGCGCTTGACGTTGGTATTGATGGACAGCGCGATCAAGCATCGGAATAGCCGCAAGATTTTAGCAGGAACAATGCTGTGAGTATCGGTTTAAACAAGTTCGTATACAGTAGCCTTGCTTGATCTGCATATTAATACCAGTTGACCTGTTGCGTTCAGTGTGCTGTCTGAGCTCGCAAAGGCGAGCTCCCCAAGCGCGAACATGGAGTTTGTGGACCAGACGCTGAAGGAGGCGGACTGTTGCACTTTACGGGTAAGTATGTGACGTTAACCGTGGACACCGATGTGCGGTTTGTACTTGATGGTGTGCATACTGATAAACAATGTGTGCGGTGCCATGTTGGCAGGAGGACAAGCTGCCACAGCAGCCTAACAAGGAGGACTGTGGGATTTTTGTTTGCCAGTACCTCAAGACCCTCGTGAATACCGACTTCGCCACGGTTCTTTCGGGCCTCTGGTTCCAGGGTGTGACACCGCACCAATACAGGCGGGAGATGCGGCGCGACCTGTGTGCACACGCGAGCGGCGCTCTTTTGCAATAGCTGCAGGACATGGGAATTGAGATCCCCCCACAAGACGGAGGCCGGGTTACCGATGAGGGTACAGTGGTGCAGTCGAAGAACGCGGCTGTGGGAGATGGGAGGCCGGCACCGGTCACTCGCCCTGTGGAGGACGCACGGGTTACGGAGGTGATGAGGCGTGTAGCCTCCTTGACTAACGATGTGAGGTACCTGAACGCCACCGTCACCGTGATCGCCAACTTTGTCTGAGGCGGGACGAGGTCGTGTCCGCTGCAACCCAACTGCTGCTGCAGGGCGGTCACCCGGGCACCGGCACGAATGCAGAGGCGGGTGGCAACAAGACTGCGCCTCGCACACCACAGCGTCCGTCTGCCCGTAAGATGCGGGCCGACAGCAGTCCTGAGGAGGATGGCGTGCGCAACGGCACCCGGGTAGCGCTGGCCTCCACGTTCGCTGCATGTGCGCCTGCATCGAGCCTGCTCCCGAACCCGCTGCTCTCCCAAGGTGCCATACCTCACTGGATGTTCACGCGCGGGAGGCAGCTGCTCGGGAACGGTGTGCCACCTGGAGATGCCGCGTGGGGAGACACGCACGGGCAGGAGACGCTGAAGGGCGAAGAGGAGGAGGACCTCGTGTCCGACTCAGACGACGATGGCGAGGACGAGGATACGTGTGCAACCACGTACACGGGTGTGAAGCTGGACAAACGGACTGGCAAGTTCGGCGTCAAGATCTTGATCAAAGAACGTGGAAAGCGTAAGCAGCAGCGCCTGGGAGCATACACCACGGAGGAAGAGGGAGCATGCCGCTGGTGCGTTCGTCCTGAGGCCACGCGACAGGATACCCAACACCGTCACCCTGTCAGCGGCTGAGAAGGCGATGCTGCGGGGATGCACAAAAGAAGATTTGCAAATACTGGTGGAAGCAAGGAAGTGTTGGAGGTGGCGAAGCTGGCGTGACGCGCTGGAGAGCGTGAGCAGCAGGCTGAAAGGAGGGAGGAAGCGTCGCGGTGACACAGGTACATCAAAGAGGCGCAGGGTGGTGGAGAACAACAACACGGCTACCAACGAACCGGCGGCCCCCGAGAATGCAGAGAGTGGGGGGACGGCCCCCTTGTGCAACGGGCACGGCGGAGGTGCAAAGGAAAATGACCAGGAAGAGCGACAGGGAGACAGTGGTGCACAAGAGAAGACGGCAGTCACAGCTGCATAGTGGTTGTGGAGTCAAAGCAGGAGATACTTGTTCGTGCGTGTATTTTAGAACATATGTGTGAACACCTAGCTGATCTTCAATAGTGTGCTATCATGGTTGTATGCATGTGCGATCAATGCTAATGATTGTGATTTCACCACCATGTGCCTCTTTGATGTACGGTTGTGGCCGGGTTGTTTTGTTCTCAGGATGCGTTATCGTGCAGTTGGTGTGCTGGCAGCCGGAAAAGGTGTATGGAGTCCCTGAATACAGGAAACCGGATGTCTATACCAGAGGTAGCACAAACGATGTATATGGATACGGTTGTGTCACCACGATGTGCGCAATGTATGGTTCTGCTGTGGACACCCGTCACCGGTATGATGACGTGTTGTTCACTCATTGGACGTTTTGGATTGCGGTCGTCCAGATGTGCACGAGGTATTCCTGGCTACCAAACTCCTCGAGTAAACGGTGTCGCGGTGTGTTTGGAAGTTGAGCTCCCAACTCTAGGTAGAAAAATGGGTAGCGCGTCACTGTCAAAGCATCTCACTGGATACTTCAATTGCTATAATGGAGACCTCGATGGCTTCCGAGGATACGAGGGCCGGAGGCCGCTCACGTCGTGTCTCGCAACCGCCGGCATACCTGCGTTCGTCATACCAGTTGACGATGCCGCGAGGTCGGCTGTCGAACGGGAAGCGTGGGGCGACCGTTCCCAAGCGCTTGAGCTTGTCCACTAAGGGAAAGGAGGTGGCACATTCAGAGCAAGGTATGCATAACGAGCGTATGTGGATGAGTCCCGACGTGTGCTGCACGCGATGTTGATCTCACCCGTGGAACTACGGAGTAAAGCAAGATGCTAACTAGTGGTGTTGTGCTTCTCTCACCCACAGATGACGGCACGGGTGCAGAGAGTGCAGATTCGTCTGAGCGCAGCGAGGAAGAGGACGAGGAAAGCGAAGACACATCGGCGCCAGGATCACAAGAGGAATCCGCCGACCAGGGCGCTGGAGGGAAGACGCATGACGATGGATGTGCGGGAATATCTGCGGCCAATGCTGACAGGCGCACACATCAAGATGCGCGGGACACGGATGTGTCTCGAGGCGACGGCCGAGGACAGGCGGACGGACTTGTTGGCCGCACACGCGTGAACACCTTGGACGCCAACGGCGATGACGTGCGCATCCCTAGCCGGATCCTCGAGCAACTCATACAGGCGCAGGACAAGAGCGCCAAGGAGAACGCGCGTTTGGAGGCGCTGTTTTTGAATGCGATGTCTCGCCCTTCCGGTGGCTCTGGTAAGCGTAAAGCTCAGAAGCAGAGAGACCCGGGGCAGGGTTGTATGAACCCGAAGCGACAGCGTGGTCTGACGTGGAGTGGCGGGTCCGACGGCGACGGCGAGGATGACGATGACGACACGCATGGTTCTGGTGGCCGTCATATGCGTACCGCGAAGTCTCCTATTCTGCAACGTGCTTTGGAGCATTTGCCGACGGACAAGGCATGGAAGGTGAGCGGGCATGTTACCGTTGGGGCCTTTTTTCCGTTCGTCGTGTTGGGCTGCCATGTGGGTCAGGTGATGGTTACCGGTTTGCACTTATATCATGTTTTGTGTACACCGTATGTGCGCAGAGGGTTTGCGAGCTGGCCAGGGTGCACATGTTTCTCAACAGGCCGACGTCGACGATGACCTTCTACCCGAGCAGCGACGATAAGACTCACGGAGTGTGTGCGGTGCTGGACCGCCTGCCGCATAGCTTCGCCTGTTTGGCGCTGGCGGCTGACAAGTCGCGTCGCGCGGATCTCAACAAGACGCTATCTGAGTGGAAGACAAGGGCTGCCGCACGCGTGCGAGACATTGCACTTCCCAAGCTCGGATTGTTCCGCGACGACAGGGACGCATCCAGCCCATGGGCGCCCGAGAAGGCACGCAGTATCGATAAGATCCGGGAGCGCATTGGTCTTGGCGCTGACCCCCCTGGTGAGTGCATTCTACCACTGCAGAGAGGGTTACCTACGTATGCTTATGCTGACCACCTCGTGGTTGGCGACGGCTGACACTGACAGTGCGCATGTGGTGTGCAGAAACCCTGGTGCTCACGAGCTGGGCGAACGACCGTGACGGCATGCCGTTTGCCTCCCGGGCGTTCGCGACATGCGCGAAGGCTGCATTCAGGCCCAAGAAGGCCGGGCTGGTGATGACACTGAAGGTGTACCACCTGGCCTGGTTGGAGCATGTGGTGAGTCTGTGCGCCCTATGCGAGCCATGTTTTCGAGTTGTACCGCCGCACCATTTGGGTGACACGCTGGGTGGTGGATGCGCAGGTCTCCGACTGCGTCCTCTACTGGGAGGAGAGGAAAGGCCGGCTTTCCAACTCGGCCGGCGGCAACGCACACGTCGTGGACGGCCTCAAGGTCCTGGTGAAGGAGGTCGTGGAGAGGGCGATCAGGATCCGCAACCCGGAGTATGACGCGGAGCGAGAGGCGTGGATCTGGGGGCGCCATGGACTGCGCATCTCTGCGTGCGGCCTGGAGCACATGAAGCCCACCGCCGCAGCTCAGTCCGAAGAGCCTGAGGGGGACGACGACCTCTCGGCGTCAGTTGGTGATGAGTAGGCCGAAGGGCGTGTGAGGGCGTTCAACATTGAGGCGCGCACCGTTGGTGGGACAGGTGGCTGGTGTCGTGGAAGGCAGCATTATCGGTTCCGTGTCAGGGGTTTGCGCAAGAGTTTTAGTGGGCACTGGATGTTGCATATGTGGGCTGCGAAGCTAGTGGGGTTATTTATATGCATGGTTACGTTGTATGCTTGTGTGTGTGTGAGTTGTTAATGGGAGAAGTATTCATTGGGGTATATGCGCATTTGACCGTACAACAAGGATACCCGTCGGTAGCGAAACACCGCGAGAATACCGTCAACCAGGTGTTTCGTTTGGCGCGGACCGCGCCGCAATTTGCGGCGCCTTTCACGGAACGTGACAGGTGTCACGGTAATGTGTGGACGTAGAAGCACCCGCGGGGCGCAAGCGTGGACATATGAGTGGATACAATGGATAAGATATGATGTCCCACCAATTGCATACAATGGTTGCACGCGCTCAAGTACGCGTGTCACCGCACGGAGCGAACGCCGCGTCGAGGTTAACGGGGGGAACGCAATGTGATATGCGGTTAGAGTGCGACTGATGTTCGGTTGTGATTGATTAGCGAAGACGTCGCGAATGCGAGCCACGATGAGATGGTTTAGGGTAACTGTATGTGCGAGTCCACGATCGCACGGCAAGTGTACGGGGTAGATCGATTATTTATGCGTGACGTGTCAGCACGGTGGTGGATACGATGTACACGGATGGACGATGCAGATGGCGTCGACAGGTAGTCGCGCGTGCGTTACTACTGGTTTGCGAACGAGCTGGCGAAGTGTACGATACGGGGGCGACGCGACAGGTGTACGGTGACTGTGCAATGTAGTGCAGGGTGCGGACGGGGAATGCGCAAGTGTAGTGAGGCCACGTGGTAGCATGCTAGTGGGTATCACCGGCGTGGTTTGCGGTTAGCGCCCCTGTGGGTTGCCTACAACTGTCATCTGTGTACTGGATGTGCGTCCATCAGATGTACGGTGCAGAGCCGCGCGCGATGTTGGCGCGAGCATGTGCGAGTTAGTGTTCGCGAAGTCGTAACATGATGTGCGAATTTATGTGCAGGCGACACGTGAACCATTGAGATTGCGTGACCCTAGTGTTCATCCAACGGTTGGGGTGCGGGTACGTTTTGGTGCATGTACGCTGACGTGGCCATGCGGGTTGAAACAGGGTGCCACGTGGGTGTGCGCGTACGGAGTGGCAGTTGGGGTTGCGTACTCGTAGCTTTCTAGTCGATTGGCATAGTATGGTTAGGTAAACTTTTGTGTGGCGCAACCCGTTACTGTTTAGCAACTGCCCAGATGCGGGTGCAGTGGCTAATCTGATGCACGCATATGTACAGAATGTCGCGGGAAAGTGGACTCAAAGTTGCTTTGTAAGTGACTGTCGCCATGCAGATCTAAAACCTTGACTCAAAAGTGCCGTGAAAAAAATATCGGGAATGTTGAGTAAAAGTTTCTTGCGATTTGCTTTTCGAGCTTTCCTTTTTCGCGATGTTGGCGCGCGCCTACCTTTTTTTCTGTAGTACTCTCAGACGCTTAAACTCCAAAATTGCTTTCCGGCTAAAGAGAAGCGTCCACTTGCGTGTACAGCGCTCGTCACAAATTTGGTCTGAAGGCCTGAGAACTAGTATTAGAGAGAGCAGGAAATAACACATCATGGATCCATGAAGACAATAAAAACGTCAAAGCATGGAGACAAGGTGGCCCAAGTTTGTTGGGCTAGCAAGCAGGGGAGTGAGCGAACAACCACATTGTTGCGAAAGAACTGGCGAGCTGGTGACAGCAATTTCGCGGACGGAAAATTGGAGGCTCACGACTCTAGGAAGTCAGCTACCATGCGAATGGATTCGTGGTGATGACAGCATGGTAGGGTTGGCTTGTGAGGAAATGTTTGCGGGAGCAGACCGATGGCTGGAATTGGTGACTGAGGACGCGTCCCCTCTGGCTCAATCCTGCTAAAAATCGATCTTCCACCGTACTGAAACCTTGATTAGCGCTTCTAAAACTTTCCGAAACTTCTCTAACCCCGCCAAAAATCGATCCTGCGAGCCAAAAATCGCACGATCGGTGCTAGAGGTGACGCGTCCTGACATTGATGAGCTGGCATACTGATGACGATGCCGAGACACAGTTGACGAGCTTGACGGTGAGAGTGCAGCGACCTGAATTGACTGAAATAGTGAACACTTTTCTCGCTCGAACAAGAGAATGTGTATAGAGAAAACGTTTTGGATGAACACTTTTCCAGCTGTGAAAGCCAGCTGTGTTGTGTGTCGTCAAAAGCGATGGTTACCAGGATTAGAAGATCGCCGGTTATTGTGTTGTGTTACCATCGTTATTTTCGCCGGTTTGACGAACAAATTCAAGAAACCACAACGTTGCAAGTCTACAATGATCGTAGAGCCGCTCGCCCACCTGCGAAATTGCTCCTAGCAGATTCCTGACGGGGTGGAACAATGGTCTTCTCGTGACAATTATCGTCGAGCCAATCGTCTTCACCTACTTCCACTCACAAACTGAGTTATGAACATTCTGGTCGCATCGCCAAGCACATATTTCGTGAAAGGAACACAATTATTGCCCTTCCACAACACATCCCTCATCTCCAGCGCTTTCGAGGGGAGGAGATTCACAAGAGCGACTCGAAGCCCCTCTTCGCTTCCAACCCCACGACTATATTTTTCCCCAAGTCGTATGTCCCTATCATCATCGAAAATCGACCACTGCCCTCCAAGCGTCCAGTGTTACTAATTAAGCCAGCTTGCTAAGTTTGCTTTGCAGACCTGGCTGTTTCAAGTTGTAACGGAAAGCTCTCGCAAGCTCTCAGGGATTCCTTTCTCTCTGCTTCTTTTTTCCGATGGCTCTCTTTTCCAAGGTCGGCGATCTTCTGTGCGTGGGAATCGTCCTGTTCGCTTTCACCCTCTCTCCTGCTGATGCCATCCAAGCCACCCGCGCCGATCTGAACCGCGAGGGCACGTGCTACTGGGGCCAATTCAGCTACGCCGACAGTCCCTATTTCGACAAGGGCATGGTCGCGCAGGTGCCTGCGAGCAATTTCAACAGCGGCAAGGGTTGCGGATCGTGTTACCAAGTTACCTGCAAGAACAGCCCAGGCTGCACCAAGGGCAGCGTGATGGTCCGTGCGGTCGGCGTGAGCGGCATTTTCAACCTCAACTTTCCCGCATGGGACAAAATCGTCAAGGACCGTAACGTGGGTAACGTGGAGATTGATTACCGCAGCGTGGACTGCCCTAACAGCCGCACCATGGCTGTTCGTATCGAGGACAAAAGCAACGCGTACAATTTCGTCATTCAGATTCTCGGCGCGGCTAAGGGCGGAGGCGTGGAGAAGCTGGAAATATCGAACGACGGGAAGCAGTGGAAGAGCATGACGAACAACGGATGGGGCGCGACGTGGGTGCTGAATCCCGCCAAGGACGTCGTGGATAAGGGGCGCAAGCTGAGCGTGCGCGTGACGGCGGCGGGCGGCGGACAGCAGGTGGTGCTGCAAGATGTGATTCCGACCAAGTGGGAGCGCCGGGAAGACCTACGAGAGCGGTACCAACTTTTAACGAGATGGGTTGCATCGTCTCGTGAAGAAGGTTGCTAGTAATGGGATGCGCTGTAACGAGGTCGTGTGCGGCACAAGAGTGCTCCCTAATATTGCAGCCACCCTGGCATGGTGGTGTGCAGCGCAGTGAATAAAAGCCCGGCCGGTGTCCGGATGGGTATTAGGCGATGCAATATGATGAGACGAGCGGTGCTATGCAATGCTATGCAAGATGTAATTGCTCATTCCGCTGTCCAGCTTAGTACAACCAGAGTTTCAATCTATGAAGAGGGTTCGTTAAACGGTATCAACTAAATCCAACTTCTGTTGTGGTAAGAAAAGCAAAAGGCTCAAATGTACTGCAGCCTTCATTGCTGGTGCTTGCTGTGCTGCAGTGTTAGAATCTGGCAGCAGGAATGATGAACTAACAGCATGCAGGAGTACAAGTAGGAAACCCTAATTTGGTTGTACCCCATATGGGCTACCCCACTACAGCCTAGACAATATGCAGCATATATGTTTGACACACCCCCATAGGCAAAGTGGGGGAGAACAAGGGGTCACACGACCAGTCAAGAGACGCAAAGCAAGCTCAGGGTGGATCTCAACGTCACCACACATTCTGAGCACAAGCAAAGGGCCGCAAGGCCAGTCCACATGCAGAGATATATATAAGCAACAAGAGCAGTACAGTGATCAATACCTAGCAAGAGCAAGCATGCAGGTATAAATATAGAGCACAGTACACACAAAAGACTACAGCAAGTGTGGAAACGTAGGCACAAGGCCTAACAAAGTACAAAAGCGCTGATGATCACCAGACGGAAGTGCCTTGGTGAATATATCAGCAGTGTTGGCCCTAGTGGCCACGTGTGCAAGACGAAGCTGACCACGCTGCTGCAGCTCTCGAGCCAGAAAGTACCGCAGAGCGATGTGCTTCATTCTGTGCTCCAGTCTGTGCTCCTCACACAAGGCAATGGCAGCCTTGTTGTCGACGTACAGCACTGGAGGAGAACGAGGCCGCTCTCCCAGGTCGGTCAGCAGGTAGGTGAGCCAGCGTAACTCCTGAGCAGCCATGGCGGTGGCGTAGATCTCAGCCTCACAACTGGAGCTGAGAACAGAAGACGAGCGAGTAGAATGCCAAGAAACAGAACCAGAGCCAAGGCTGAAAGTGTAACCCTGTGACGACCGCTGTGTAGCCTGGTCGTCAACCCAAGAAGCGTCTGAGTGCCCAGTGAGGACCACCTCTCGCCGTCCTCCAAGCACGAGCCCCATGCCCGATGTACTGCACAAGTAGCGCAGTACCCTCTTCGCAGCATCCCAGTGCACCTTTCGGTGCCGACCAGGAGCCACGTAGCGAGCCAGAAGGCCAAGAGGGTACGCAAGGTCAGGACGAGTGCAAGTCATCAGGTACATGAGGCAGCCCACTAGCTCTGGGTAAGGACCACTCGGCTCTACGGACTCATCCGAAGGCAGAGCTGAGAGCGAGTGACCTATAGCCAGAGGAGTGGCCTGTGCTGAGGACCAGGTGAAGCCGAAGCGCTGAAGGACCTGCTGCACCATGTGTGACTGAGACAGTGTGATGGTGCGGCGTGCTCGGTCCCGGGTGATCTGCAAGCCAAGGTAGCTGCGCAGCTCACCCAGGTCTGTGCACGTGTGTCTCTTCTGCAGCTCGGACTTCACCAGGGCGAGGGCCTCAGTGTCAGCAGTAGCAAAGACCAAGTCGTCGACGTACACGAGGATATAGAACGGCGGCAGCGAAGTGTCGGTGCGTAGAAACAGTGAGAGTCATCAGTCGAAGGTGCAAACCCAAGAGCCGCAAGGGTAGTCCTCAGTGTGTCGTGCCACTCACGGGGTGCCTGGCGGAGACCGTAGACTGGCCGGCGGAGGCTCCACTGGGTACCAGGAGGGAACGTCCCAGTGAAGCCAGGTGGGCGGCGCAGCCAGATCTCCTCGTGCAGGCTGCCCTGTAGGAAAGCTGTGCTGAAGTCAAGGGAGTGAAGCTCGTAGTCACGCTGAGCGGCAACGTGCAGCAGCACCCGAAGAGTAGTCATCTTCGGGGTAGGGGAGAAGGTCTGGAAGAAGTCAACTCCCTCTCGCTGACTGAAGCCTCGAGCAACGTAACGCGCCTTGAAGACAGGCGGAGAACCTGACGGCCGCTTCACCCTGAAAATCCACATGCCATCGACGATGTTCGCCCCGGGAGGGGGAACCTCATCGACGTAAGTGCTTGTGGACTTCCAGGATGCCATCTCTGCGTCCATGGCTGCCTGCCACTGAGAGGAGTAGGGACCCGCGATCGCCTCAGCGTAAGAGCGCGGTGTGGGGATGTCAAGTGCATCCGGGTCTCCCTCAGGGGCAAGCAGCATGGCCACGAGATGAGGCGCAGCGGCTGCAAGACACTCAAGGTCCTCGTGCCTGTCCTCAAGGACGTCCGTGCCAAGGGCACACTCACCCCCGACGGACGGAGGACAGACAGACTCAGACTCAGCAACAAGACTAGCAGCGTAGTCTAGACGACAGGCAGCAACAAAGTCAACAAGCTCAGCGACCAGGGCAGACGCAGCAGTAGACTCAAACGACGGGTCAGTGACAACAGTGGCTAGCAGACGCGTGACAGTAGGGTGCTCAGCACGAAACCGGTCAGACTCAGGGTCTGCGACGTCAGGCAAAGAGGACGCAGGGGGAGACGGAAGAGGAGTACGCTCCGGAGTAGGGGACCGACGCAGGGCTACAAGGCGTGTGCCGGGGACAGCCGGCTGACGCGGACGAGGAACACGACGACCGGTACGACTAGGACGAACAGGCGAGACAGGACGCGACGCAGGCTCACGACGCTCAGCAAGACTACCTGTCTGCTCAGTGTAAGGAGAAGGAGCAGGCAGCGGTGAGCCAGGCTGTAACGGAAGACCAGTAGACGACGGGAGAGTAAGAACCTGACGAAGAACAGAGTCAGGCGGCGGCAGAGACGACGGAGACGGCGGAGCGAAGAACAGTTGTGGCGGCGCAGCAGCACTAGTACCGGTAGCTCCAGCAGCTCCAGTACCTCCAGCAGCTCCAGCACCTCCAGCAGCTCCAGAAGCTCCAGCAGCAGAACCGACACCTCCAGGCCCAGGGTCTCCAACCCCAGTGCCTCCAGCAGCAGCACCCCCAGAACCAGCACCTCCAGTCCCAGGGTCTCTAGCCTCAGTGTCTCCAGCAGCAGCACCCCCAGAACCAGCACCTCCAGTCCCAGGGTCTCCAGCCTCAATGTCTCCAGCAGTAGCACCCCCAGAACCAGCACCTCCAGTCCCAGGGTCTCCAGCCTCGGTGTCTCCAGCAGCAGCACCTCCAGACGCAGCACCCCCAGCCCCAGCAGCTCCAGTACCTCCAGTACGAGCACCTCCGGGACCAGCGACTCCAGCACCTCCAGTAGACAAAGTACCAGCACCACTCCTAGCTCCAGGGACGTCAGCAGAAGTACCTCCAGCAGCAGAGCCCCGGGCTCCAGCAGCGCGACCCTGACGGCGACCGTACCAGTCGTGCAGCTGCTGCGAGGTGAGAGGCACACGTGGACGAAGGCGGCTACTCCAAGGAGACCGCGCAACAGCAGACTCTGAACCCTCAGCGCCAGCACCCTCAGCAGCTCCAGCGCCACCAGCACCAGGACCTCCAGCAGCTCCAGAACCTCCAGCGCTCGCACCCTCAGCAGCCCCAGAACCACCAGCTCCAGCGCCACCAGCACCAGGACCTCCAGCAGCTCCAGAACCTCCAGCGCCCGCACCCTCAGCAGCCCCAGAACCACCAGCTCCAGCACCTCCAGACCCCTCACACGCAGGCTCAGCACCTCCAGGCTCCACACTCTCAAGCTCCGCACCCCAAGGCTCAGCACCCCCAGAAGTAGCACCCCGAGCAGGACCACCCCCAGTAGGACCTGAGTCACCAGTGACCTCGACCGGCGCAGGGAAGGGAGGAGGGTCTACCTGAGACACACCTGAAGGAGCAGGACCGGGAGCGGGGAGGGGGTCTACCTGGGGAGCACCTGGAGCGAGGAAGAGCGGCGGAGGGGGGAGAGGGGCAGTGCTGTAGGGGAAGAGACGGTAAAAGGGAACCGACTCATCGAACGTGACGTCCTGAGACGCAAAGACACGGCACGAGGTGGGGTGGTAAAACTGCCAACCAGGCGCGTCAGGGACAAAGCCAAGGAAGACACAGGGAACAGCACGGGCGGAGAGCTTGTCCGCGATGGTATCGCGGACAAAGGCACGAGCACCCCAGACCCGGAAACGCGACGCATCGCCAACCTTCCCCGTCCATAGCAGCGTGGGCGAGGTCTCCGGCAAGGAGACACGGGGCCAGAGGTTGAGCTGATGCGCGGCGTACCGGACCGCAAACGGCCACAGAAAATGGGGGGCAGCCGCATGGATCATGGAGGTACGAGCGACCTCCATGACTAAGCCAATGCGGCGCTCAGCAACCCCATTCTGCTGCGGAGAGGCCGGAAGCGTGAACGACTGGGTGATGCTGTGCTCCGCACAGAAGGCTGCCAAGAGGTCTGAGGAGAACTCACCACCTCTGTCAGAGTGCAGACGCAGGACGGGAAACTCCGTCCCGAACCGCTCGCGGAGCTGGAGACGGGCAGCGCGGATCCAAGGGATCAAAACAGCAGGGACCTCCCCCTTGCTGCGCAGGGGAAAGACCGTGGTGTAGCGCGTGTAGTCGTCAACAACCAGCAGGAAGTACCGCTCGTGGCCCTGTCCACGGACGCGGGCTGGGCCCCACACGTCCAGGTGGAGAGTCTGCAGGGGAGCCTCTGTGGGAGGGAACGAGGAGGAGTGAGGAGCAGCGCGCTGCCGCCCCTCGACGCAAGGAATGCAGGGCGGCGCAAGCGAGGGAGGCAGGGCAGGCAAAGACCTGGGCAGACCAGAAACCAGGAAGCGAGAGTGCATGCCACGAAGGCGCTGCACCGAGGGGTGACCAAGGCGGTGGTGCCACAGGAGGGTCTGGTGCGACAAAGCGCGACACTCGCAGGGGGCCGTCGGCTGACCTGACGCAGACGCAGACGCAGACGCAGCTACCTGAGGGGACTCAGTGGTCAGGGTGTACAGACTCGAGCCAGGCGCACGGGAAAACGTGGCCAGGTGTCGGCCGGTCCGAGCACACGTACAGTGAGTCACTCGCTGACTCGCAGGAGTGAACTGGTGCACCCCCCTATCCTGGAGGTCAGCTCCACTCACCAAGTTCGTAGAGAACGAGGGGAGGTAAAGACCTGACAGCAAGCCAGACGGGGCGGCCGGACACGGCAGAACCGTGGAGTAGTGGGCAAGGACTGGACCCCCGGAGGGGTCCGCCAGGGAGACTGGAACCGGCCGACTAAGCGGCGTGAGTGTGGTACAGTCGCGAAAGAAGGAGCGGGAAGCACCTGAGTCAAGCGTGAAGGTGTACAAGGCCGCAGCAGGCGCAGAACCAGAGAGAGCAGACTCACCAGCACCTAGAGCAGGAGACGTACCGGCACCTAGAGCAGCAGCCTCACCAGCACCCAGAGGAGGAGACGCACTAGCACCTAGGGCAGCAGCCTCACCAGCAGCGGGAGCAGCAGGCGCGATACCAGGGTCAGGCGGGACGCACAGGTAACAGGCACGGTCAACACTAGTAGGCAATGCATACATGGCAGTGAGAATAGCATCATAGTCAGGAGCAAAGATATCTACCCTCTGTCCAAGCAGCTCCAGCCAGTCGGGGAGCTCAGCCTCGTCGCCAAACACTGTACGCCAGTCGTCGCTCAGACGGGCGAAGCAGCGGGACTGTGTGTGACCAAGCGTCCCGCAAGGCTGACCAACCCGAGCACCTGTGCGAATGACGTACTGGCAGCGAACTGTACGCGTAGACCTGCTAAACTGAGCGTACCACTCGTGGAGCTGCCGGGACGTAAGTGTCTCGCGAGGACGCCGCTGCAGCTGCAGCTGGCCACTGCCAGACGCTCCCAACTGACCAGCTCCAGGGGGACAGCTACGACTGCTACCGCGACAACCCCAGCTAGTATACCACTCACTAAGCTGCTGGGGCGTGAGAGACTCACGTGAACGTCGCTGGAGCTGCATCTGGCCACCGGCCAGTAGCAGTAGCAGCAGCAGTAGCGCGGGCAGGGCAGGCAGGCAGGCAGGCAGGCAGACAGGCAGGCCGGCAGGCAGGCAGGCAGGCAGGCAGGCCGGTAGGCAGGCAGGCAGACAGGCAGGCAGGCAGGCAGGCAGGCAGGCGGGCAGGCAGGCAGGCCGGCAGGCAGGCAAGCAGACAGGCAGGCCGGCAGGCAGGCAGGCAGGCAGGCAGACAGGCAGGCCGGCAGGCAGGCAGGTAGGCAGGCAGGCCGGCAGGCAGGCAAGCAGGCAGGCAGGCCGGCAGGCAGGCGCTCACCAAAGGCTGGAAGGGCAGGCGCTCGCCGGGCGAGCAGGGCCGGCGCTCAACGGGCGGCGGCAGAGTCGGGGCCGCAACACCCGGTGCAGAGTAGGGCCGAAGCAGCTGCAGGGCGGGGCCGCTTCAGCGGCAGGTCGGGGCCGTGGCAGCTGCAGGGCGGGGCCGTATCAGCGGCAGGTCGGGGCCGAGGCAGAGGGACGCGCGCGGCTCGGCGCGGGCTGCGCTGACAGCGCGCTGGGCTGCTGCAGGCCGCGCGCGGCCGCGCTAGGCAGTAGCGGGCCGCGCGCGGCTCGGCGCGGGCTGCTGCGGGCCGCGCGCGGGCTGCTGCGGGCGGCGCGCGGGCCTCGCGAGGCAGGAGCAAGCCGCGCGCGGCTCGACGCGGGCTGCGTGGGCTCGGCGCGGGCTGCGCGCGGCAGCAGCGGGCTGCGCGCGGCTCGGTGCGGGCTGCGCGCGGCTGCAGCGGGCTGCGCGCGGCTGCAGCGGGCTGCGCGCGGCTCGGTGCGGGCTGCGCGCGGCTGCAGCGGGCTGCGCGCGGCTGCAGCGGGCTGCGCGCGGCTCGGTGCGGGCTGCGCGCGGCTGCAGCGGGCTGCGCGCGGCTCGGTGCGGGCTGCGCGCGGCTCGGTACGGGCTGCGCGCTGCTGCAGCGGGCTGCGCGCGGCTCGGTGCGGGCTGCGCGCGGCTGCAGCGGGCTGCGCGCGGCTCTGTGCGGGCTGCGCGCGGCTGCAGGGGGCTGCGCGCGGCTCTGTGCGGGCTGCGCGCGGCTCGGTGCGGGCAGCGCGCGGCAGCAGCGGGCTGCGCGCGGCTCGGTGCGGGCTGCGCAGGCCTGGAGGGCGTGTAGGGGCGGCGCGCGGGCCTTACGGGCCTCTAGGGGCAGCGCGCTGGCCTAGGGCAGCAGGAGGCAGCGCTAGGGCTGCTGGACGGCTCGCGTAGTGCAGCACGTCACAAGGCAAGGCAAGGCAGGCAGGTACGTGGGGTAGCGCGGTAACCGCAGCGGTAGGTGGGCCCGAAAAAAAACGGTCCTACGGACCTTAGTGCTCTGAAACCATGTTAGAATCTGGCAGCAGGAATGATGAACTAACAGCATGCAGGAGTACAAGTAGGAAACCCTAATTTGGTTGTACCCCATATGGGCTACCCCACTACAGCCTAGACAATATGCTGCATATATGTTTGACATGCAGCTGCTTCTGCCATCTGCAGCACCAACAACAGGCGCCTTGCCCCCTTCCAGCTTCCACCTCCCCACTCATGAGTCCTGACCCCTCAAAAGTATCCCTAACAGCAGCAGTAGCTGACCGTACTGGCAGGGACTGTGTAGAATTGGCTGCATCAATGGAACAAGTGGAACTGACTCTTTCCAATATTAACTGCAAATCCCAACTATGTGCTCAATAATAATCGTTTATTTTCTTGTTGCAAATCTGCCAGCTTATCGGCGTAACCCCTCTCATGCAACTGCTAGTTGCTCAGCCTTCTTGAGCTCCTGTGTGATAGAGACAAAAAACGGAAACAAAAATCAAAACAAAACAAAAAGCATAATATGTGTACCGAGGGCAGGGAGATGGAGAGGACGAGGGAACGGCAGGAAAACGGGATGTGGGAGAAAAGGCATGGAGTGTGCAAGAGTGGGCTCCATTCACTCAAGTACCAAGAGTTTACTCCAAGGATCACCCGAAGAGAGCGGCCCATTGGATACCTGAGGGAGGGCGGCCCATTGGACACTTGAGAGAGGGCGGCCCAATGGACACCTGAGAGCGGGCGGCCCTTTGATCACCTGAGAGAGGGCGGCCCATTGATCAAGCACGAGGAGTGCCTTGCCGCTGCGCTGAGCCTCCTGAGCCATGGCTATGCCCTCGCCCACATCCTTCGCCACCCCACACGCTGCCAGCCCCGTGCCCGCATTCAGCACCTGGGAGAAAGGTAGGGAGAGGCGAGAGGCAGAAAGGGAGCACCAGGGAAGGTGGGTGAGGAATGACACTTGAACAAAACGGAAAAAAATCCAAGGAAAGGAGAAATAGGAAGCGAATTTCAGAGCAGGCGGTCATAAGCTCACAGCACTGTGCATGCAGTTACACCTTCCTCAATCCCACGCACCACGCACCATGCACCATGCACCATGCACCATGCACCGTGCGCCCACATGTGCATAGAGCTGTGAATTCACACTGCTTCAATCAGAACCCTCTCTTTTCACACACGCACTCCCCCTGCGGCCCTCCCTGGCACTCACGAGCGCATCAGCGATGGCCCCCTGCTGCCCGCCAAATGCGTCTCTGAGCAGCTGGGCGTTGAGTGCCTTGTCCCCACCCTTGAGGTCCTCTATCGTGCACCGCGCTATGCCGTAGTCCACTGCTCAGGGGGAGAACGTGTGAGAGGGGGCACGCGGAGCATGGAAATCTCGGAGCTTGCTGCCCTTGAGGTCCTCTATGATGCACCGCGCTATGCCGTAGTCCAGTGGTCAGGGGGAGGAGGACGAATGAGTGATACCGGGTACACGGGGGACTGTCAGAGCATACAGGTGGGCCTTTGTGACACTTTCAGGGCATGCTGCCGTTAAAGTCCTGTATCCTGCACCACCCTATGCCGAATTCCACTGCCAAGGGAGAGGAGGAAGAATGTGAAACAGGGCACGAGGGACAGTATCGGAGTTTACAGGTGTGCCTCTGAGACTTTATAAAAAATTGTCATAGTACACCACACAGAGGAGGAGTGTGATGCTGAGTGCATGGGAGGCCATCAGGGTCAAGAACAGTCGAGTTGACACTCAAGTCTCAGCATCCGCCCTCTTCAATCCTCTAGGGCGCAGCACGCTATGCTGCAGTCCGCTGCCCAGGGTATGAACGCTTGTGTGAATAATCTTGATGAAGATGATTGGGGAGGAGTGAGAGCCTGGCGCTAGAAGAAGGTGAATGTGAGGAGAAGACGGTTAGGGTCTGAAAGAGGCGTAGCACCAGTGTGTAGGGTGTGGCACGCTGCCATGGGGCATGGCATGGCATGGCAAACATATATGTATACATGAGCCTGGGCTGGTCCACGTGGCATGTAATGCGAGCACAAACGGATAGACTTAAATCGGAAACCAGTGGCACGAAAAAAATAGCTTACAGGGGTCGACACGGAAGGGGCGAACGGAGTCTTGTGTCACTTCCAGCATGTCTGCCGGACCTGTGAGAGAGGGGGGAGAGGAGAAAGAACAGAAAGAACATGTGAAGGATTTCCTGGAAGAGACTAGAAGGTTGTGGGGGAAAGGAGAAGCAGCAGAAAAAGCTGTTGGACTCTATTGGGCGGGGAGTGACAGTGCTGAGTTGATATTTCAAAATCTGAGAAGATGCTGCAGAAGAAAAACAATCGACACACCAAATGTTCATGCTTTCAGGGGCCGCACATCATAGAGGTAGTGGCATCGACCCATGGTACTGTCAAGTGGATCTAGATTTGTACGGGTAGGTGGACTGACCCATGGGGGAGATCTCATCGAGCCCCTTGGAGTGCACCACCAGCGCTCTGCGGATGCCCAGGCGCTGGAGTGAACGAGCCATGAGGTCCACCTGGTGGGTGCAGAGGGGTGCAGAGGGGTGCGGCGGCGTGTAGAGGGTTGTGGAGGTGTGTAGAGGGGGTGCAGAGGGGAGGGATGCAGAGGAGTGCAAGTTGGTTGACCTTACTGAGTAACCACAAATTTCCCCCGGGCATGTAGATTCTGCAAGTTGCAAACGTCTCATGCATCGTGCCGATGCCACTGTGTTTGTGAGACACATTTTGCACTACCCCGTCTCATTGAGTATATTCATCCACGAATCACATAACGGTGCCTCGCCTTCTCGCAATGGTTTGCTCAGGTCACCTTGCCAGCCATTCTACCTTTGAAGCACCATACGACTCCCATACTGAACTACAGTATACACGGTAAGATACAGACAGTGTTTGAAAGGCCTATTGTGCTGACCTATTTGTGGGCTTCAGGGTCATGATTTCAGGATGCTCGGATACGCACAGTTTCCGGATTGAAGACCCCCACAAGGGCGTAAGGGGCGAATGAGGGGTTGAGCATGGGTCCGAGGAGGTTGAATGCGGTTCTGACTTTGAGGGCCTTGCGCACGGGAGCCACGATACGCATGGCGGGGTGGAAGCGAGGGGCGTACATGAACCCCACCCCCGCCTCCTGCACACAGCGCGCCACTGCCTGGTGGGGTGGAGAGGATGAGGGGGATGATGGATGGGAGTATAGGGCGAGAGTGAACGGGATGGTTGATCTCTCTCAAAAGGAGTGGAAGCAGGGAACACAAATGAAACCCACCCCTGCCCCGTGCACACAGCGCGCCACTGCCTGGTGGATATGGGGAAAAGAAACGGTGGTTACAGCTGAAAATTGTCAAAAGAATGGAACGGTGGAGCTGTGAGGGGAGAATCTTAAGTGGCGAAATAACACTGAAGTTTTAATAGGTCGGAAATCCAAGTGTGGGAGCAGAAAAACACCAAGTGAAACATTGATAATGAAAGAACACCATTCCTTACACATCACTTGCACACCATTCCTTACACATCACTTGCACACCATCCCATCCATATCCAGGCACCATGCGCACAGCTCTCACCTGCGGGCCAAGGTCCACCTCTCACCTGCGGGCCAAGGTCCACCTCTCACCTGCGGGCCAAGGTCCACCTCCACGTTGAGAGCCTCTAGCACGTCTGCACTGCCACATGCACTCGACACCGAACGATTGCCATGCTGCTCCAGGGGAAGAGGCCGGATGGGGGAAACGCAGGGAGAAGGTTGTCAAGGTAGTGTATGAGCGACAGTAGTATCCATCAGATATCCACACTATCACACAGGAGAAGGATTGGCCTCACACGGGGATCGACCCTCAAACAAGGATCGGCTTCACGGGGGGATCAACCCTCACATGGAGATGGCATGGCACTTATAGGGTGCATTTACTCGCCAGTGCGCACACAGGCACACATCGGCACACTGTGCCAAACTCAACTACCCTGCTGCCCTTCTGGGTCCACGCACCTTGGCGACATGGGCACCGCAGGCAGCAGCGAGCACGCAGGCGCCAGTGCTGATGTTGACGGTGTCAAAGCCATCGCCCCCCGTGCCCACTATGTCCAACGTGTCGTCCCCCGCTGCCACCTCCACACACATGCTCCTCATTGCCGCTGCCAGCCCTGCCACCTGGGGAGAGAAAGGAGACATGGTGATGTAGGTGAACACTGATCAACAAGTCCAAGTGCCCCTCCCCTCGTGGCTGCAGGTACCAGGATGCTGCCGAAATAGGACATAAGAGGTGACGGAAATTCAACCCAAAAGCTCCAACGTTCTAAAAAATGGAATGAATGAAATGAATGAATGGATGAACGAATGAATGAATGAATGAATGAATGAATGAATGAATGAATGAATGAATGAATGAATGAATGAATGAATGAATGAATGAATGAATGAATGAATGAATGAATGAATGAATGAATGAATGAATGAATGAATGAATGAATGAATGAATGAATGAATGAATGAATGAATGAATGAATGAATGAATGAATGAATGAATGAATGAATGAATGAATGAATGAATGAATGAATGAATGAATGAATGAATGAATGAATGAATGAATGAATGAATGAATGAATGAATGAATGAATAAATAAATCCATTCTCTACCGCCAGTGTGCTCCCTTCTGCTGTTAATCACGCGCTGCTGGTACCACCTTGTGCTGTTTCCCTCCAGGGTTCACCCAAAAAAACCCAGCAAAGGGGTACCACAGGGTACCCCCTTGTGCTGTAGTGTTGGTTACCCCCTCTGCTCGTACCAAATTGTCCTGTTTTCCTCCTGATTTCGCCCAAAAGCCCCCTCCAAGTCCACGACAACCATCCATTCTCACCATCAGCCACTGTGAACCATCTACTCCTTGCATCCTTTACCCGCGTGCCCACCTCCTCAGGAGTCTCCCCCTTGGCGCGCAGCAGCACGAGGAAGGCGCCGATCTGCGCTGCCTCTGCCCCCGCAATGAGCCCCTCCATTGCCGCTTGCGCCTGCTCCTGCGTCAGGTCCTTGCGCTCTATCAGCTGCTGAATCACCTGGGGGAGCAACAACGGCGTGAATAGCATCAACGGGACAGGCGACCAAGGGAGGAGAGAGCATGCGGAGGATGGAAGGAATTGTGCGGTTCTGCACGGACATGCATTGTACAGGGCTGCTGCTTGACTAATTCCCTACGTTATTTACATTGGTCCTTGCTGTCTTGATGCTGCTGCAACGCCTGGCAGCTCCAAGATGGGGACTTGCTGTGACCGAACTTTCTGTTATAAGTTACCATCATCAACCCTAACCATCTGAACTTTGCTTTGTCTAGTCAATTTTACCATCACCAACCTCCATCAGCTTAACACAGCTGTGTCTAGTAGAATTCAACATCATCAGCCCTCACCTGCTTCAGGTCGGTGGCGACGGTCGATGCATGCACGAGAACCGCTTGGCGTCTGCTGCTGCATGCTTGCTGACGTGTCGTCGACTGAAACGGTCGACTGAAAGCTGCGCTGGATGGTCTCTGACAGGTCGAAGTGACGCAGGAGGGATGAAAGTCCACAGATTGAGGTGTAGAAGCGTTCAGAAGAGCATGTGATAGGTGTGGCTAAACCGAGTAGCGGGGATCATGAAATGGGTAAACGAAAAGGTAAGACAAAGAGAAGCAATCAGGAAGGTAAGTCCTGAGCAGCCTGAGATAGGATACGATCAGTGAGCTACAATGCGTTTTATTAGAAAGGAAAGACGATGATCCAGAGAACTTTCTCCATTGAAGCGTAAGGACCCTGAAATTCACTGACCAAATAAGCCTGCGCACTCAATAAAGGTCAGATATAGGCGTAACGAACCTGACGGCAAGATGAACCATCGCTGCTGCGGCTAGAAGACTGTGACCGAACTCTAAGAGCAGCCGTACGGGAGGCTTGAGAAATCGCCGCCATCTTGGAGACGAACTTGCAGCAAGAAATTCTGCTCCGTACAGGTTGAGGACAGGTAGCCAAAAAGTTATGATGGAATATGCTGTTCTGCTGGGGCTGATATGGAATTTGTGACACTACTGGTGATTGATAGCCTTTGAACCAGGCCTAGGAATTCGGCTAGACGAACAACCAATTGGCGTTCAACCAGCACGGATGGTGCGATCACTGCACAGCGAGGAAGGATCCGACGGCTTTGGTTCGCCCTCCTATCCACTCTAGCTGTTGCGTCGGGATTTTTGGGGAAGTAACAAGTAAACTTGCAATAAGAAAGCCCTTACTGTACTGTTTAAGAAGAGTCTTTTGTATTTATTGTATTTAACCAAAGCATTCAAATGCGCAATAATGCTACTCAATAATCCATTTTTTTTTGTTTCTTGATCTAGCACATCATACTTTATTATATTTACACATTATTTTTTACAATTCTTAAACTGATTGACGAATCAAATTCATGAGAGATTCAGAGTAGGGTACCAGGTAACATGAGAAAACATATGTTCTCCAGTCTGAAGAATGATTTTGTAGAAATTCATTATATACAACCATAAGTTATCTTTAGTGTACCTCAGCAGCATTTCCTACGGTCGTTGTCAGCTGTGGTTGTTGAGATCATCGAAGGAATTGATGATCCAAACGTTGTGAGTGCAAGGGAAAGACGGAAGCTGAGGGGAACAGCAAGGGGGGAAGAGGAAGTTAGCAGATTCTGCTGGTCTGCATCTTTCTGTGGAAGTAATATTTGCTCAGGCTGGTTTCCTCTTTGGTTGGTGTTATGGTCGCAGCGGGTGGATCTTTCCTTTCCTGGGAATGCATTCGGTGCTAGTTAGGGAATGATAAGTCTGGTCCTGCAGGCGTACCCGCTGATTCCTCAGCTTTTTTCATGGATGGCCCCGGCAGCGGCTTCGAAGTAGGTTGCAAGCTCAAGCTGAAGACGACCTTAGGGGAGCAGCTGGAAGGGGAGGTCCTCGCGTTCGATGCCTCGACGAATTGCGTCATACTTCATATCCTTTCAACATCTCACCCTACCCTTTCACTCTATTCTCTCCCATTCCTGCTGCACTATTCCATTTTTTTTTTTTTTTTTGAAACTTTTGGATCCCGTCTTGTACGCAAAGTGTTTTCTGCCCTTCCGCTCACTCGTTCTAGGGTTTCTTCCTTAACTCGTTGCACACAAGATCTAAACAGCCGGGGACCGAAGAGGAACATTCGGTTTATAAAGGCCGATCGGATCGAGGAGTTCTCTGTTCTGGGAAAAACTGAGGAGATCGCTTCCCTTAGGCTTCCGTATGTAGACCTAGCTGTGTTGCACGCGAAGGAGGACGCCGCTGTCAGGTAACACCTAGATAACTCCAGAATTCAAGGGCTTTTGCTGTTGCATTTTAGATTTAGCCTGAATTTAACTCTGACGGTTTCCGTCTGATCTGATGACAGGAAAGCGGAGGGCGAAGCGGAAAGAATAGGAGTTGGGGTAACTGCAGAGGCTCAAGACATATTTTTCGCCCTTTGTAAAACGTGAGAAGCTTTCATAAACCTCGGATGCACGACTGCTTTCTTTCTATTGTTGAATTGTAAATTGCCTTACCCCGTTTCCACGTTCTCCTCCTGACTCATGCTGTGATGCGGATGCAGGTTGCCTTGCAAATGGGACAAGACAAAAATCATTGTCATGGACGAGGTTCAGGTTCCGAGTCCATATAGGCCAGAGAATGTGACTGGAGGCTCGCCTGAAGCCAACGAGCGAGTGAGGAAAGTGGTAAGTTATTTTCTTTCCGTAATGCCTAGCAGCACCTGCATTTCTCCTTCTCTGGTCTCGGTCTGTCACTGATTACCAGGGAACTGGGATTCCCCAAGAAGTTCAGACGGTTCGGATGACTGAAAAGCAAATGTGACCGAAAGTAAGGAGGAACAGTCTCTTACAATGCGTTCATGAATGGAGAGATGGGAAAGGAGATTGACTGAGTCGGAATGGGGGGGATGGAATGGCACATGACATCGTAGGCTAGCGGGAGAAGAAGTGAGCATAAGAGTGACCATTGCAGGTTGACAGAGGATGGAAAAGTCGGGGAGCGAAAGTGAGGGAGAGCGACTAATATGTCTGCTCTAATATGTGTAATAGTTCTTCTCTACCTCTCCTATTTTCCATCCTTCTTTTGCTTTTGTTTTCCATGCAACTAATTCCTAGTGCCCTGGTGCCCTAGCCAATTATGCACTCTTACAGCGTCGTTTTCACCTTTCCCCACATTTCTGTGCCTGCCTTCCCATTTTGGCCCCTTCATCAACAGCTTGCAAGGGAGAGGGAGCGGTTGCAATCAAGACTACAACAAAGTGCTTAGTCTTGCCATTTGTGATGATGGTTTGGCTGCCTGTTGATACATTTCTGTATTGTATCAATTTGGGCTTAGAAAGTGTGTTTATCGCATTTAGGATTAACCTCTAAACTGTCCTGGGGGGCTTGCAGAGAGGCAATGAGTACAGGTGCCAATTTTGACAAAGTGGGCGCGACATGCGCAATGAGCGTTCTGATATCGGTGTACCATGTACCCTATGTTTCTGCAGTTTTGGTGCAAGAAAGAGGTACTAACAAATGAACTACATTTCTCTGGTCTAGATAACAAGGATTGGAGTGGATTCTTGAAGAAACTAATTGCCAAGGCACCACTTCATTTTAGGCTGCCGCAGAAGTCAGGAAAGTCCAATATCTGGATTCTGGGAACCTGTGCTGCCTCTCGCCTCTCCTGCTCTGTGTTGTACCCCCATGTGCCTGCAAGGACGTGGAGTAACACGTGTTGCATGGACAGAGTTGGGGAACGCAAGGGCCAACAGGATGATGCCTGACTGACAGACTGGCAGACTAACTGAATGATTGTGTGAGCGACGGCATAGCTGTTGCAGAGAAGTTAATCACGTACCAGTATATGAGCAAACAGTGTGGCAGTGATAGCACATAGCATGGAGACAAGTTTACCTAGGTAGAGATGCCACCCGTCCAATTGCGGTGTGCTGATGACATTGCGCAGCGTGGCTAGTCGATCCTCCACAAAGCTGTCGTGGAAACAGCACAACACGGGGTGAGGTGAGCATGAGAGTTGTGAGGAGGCACGCACTCCCCTTCTAAAAGTTGCCGGGACAAAAAGGCGGGAACCTTCGTAGACACAGCCAGATTTGAGGAGAAGCAATGGGTGGAATTATGAAATCATGTACGGAAAAGGGGGACCCACTGAAAGGAGCAGCCTTGGTGTTGAGGGAG
The DNA here is from genome assembly GCA_947470075.1 of Closterium sp. Yama58-4. Classification (NCBI taxonomy): domain Eukaryota; kingdom Viridiplantae; phylum Streptophyta; class Zygnematophyceae; order Desmidiales; family Closteriaceae; genus Closterium; species Closterium sp. Yama58-4. The sequence goes on from CANIUD010000203.1 coordinate 349,600, forward strand.
CGACTGCAGGTGCTGCAATGTCTGCACTTTGGGACTAGGTCAGGCAAGGGTGTGAGGCAGGGGCGGGAAGTATAGGATCCATAAGTGTGCAGAAATGGGATAGGATGGTTGAAGGTATTTTCCCAGCCCAGACGAGTGTGGGAAAAAGGCAAATGGCATGGTGCAAGCATGTGGGAAGGATGTGTATGCATGGGAAACCACGACATGCATAAGGCTGTCACAGGGGCCCAACAAATAGACCTTTTCATGCACGTCTGCCAGCCCATAAAGAGTGCAAGAGTGCACTGCCCAAGAGGAGCTGACTTTTGAGTCGACTCAAAAGAGTGCAAGGGTGCACTGCCCAATAGGAGCTGACTTTTGAGTCGACTCAAAAGCGAGTGCAAGAGTGCACTGCCCAATAGGACCCTCTCACGCACGTTGCCCCTCGTGCTTTACCAGGACCCATCCCTGTCAGTCCCTGCCAATACAACTCACCCGGTACCAAGCCCGAAGACCTTGTCTTCTGGGAAATCAACGCCCGCCAATTCGCGCAGCAGCGCAAGGGCAAAGCGGGTCTGGGCGCACAGGGGGGGGCGCACAGGGAGGGGCGCACAGGGAGGGGCGCACAGGGAGGGCAAGGAGCCCCAGAATAGTCGGCTTCTGAAATCCCTAAAAAATCAACCGGTCCTGGAGTAGGGATGCGTGTTGAAAAGGAATGCGCTGAATTTACTCTGAAAGAGGTTGCTCACCAGGCAAGCAAACTGGTGGTGGAGGCACACAGAAGCAGAAACGCATGCAGCAAAGTAGTGTAGATTGGGTGGGGGAAGTATTGTCGCAGGTGTGAGTAGCGGTGGGAGGTATTGTGAGCACAAACAATAAAGACACACACAGAGACACACACAGAGACACACACTGAGACACACACAGAGACACACACAGAGACACACACAGAGACACACACAGAGACACACCTGTTTTGTCGTAACTATGTACAATGGAGACTCTGCCTTCTGAAGCGCCTCCGGCACGCCGGCATACATGGCATTGGCGGCAATCCACCCAGGCAGGTCGTCGCACATCCACTCGTCCCTCACCGCCCCAAACAGCTCCACCAGCTCCTCCCTCCGCCCCTCCTCGCCCCAATCCGCCATCACTGCCGGCTTGATCCCCCCCTCCCACCCGCTCAGTATGGCCTCTAGGTTGAGCTTGCCTGACTTGGACAGCTGATGGGAGGGAGTTCAGTTCAGGCAGTGATTGGATTGTGGGGAGTGGGGGGAGTGATGTGGGGCATGCTAGGGGGAAATGTGTGAACGATACTGGGTAAAGATGATGTGCATGTGCATGTGTGTGTGCATGTGCATGTGCATGTGTGTGTGCATGTGCATGTGCGTGTGCATGTGCATGTATGTGTGTATGTGCATGTATGTGTGCATGTGCATGTATGTGTGCATGTGCATGTATGTGTGCATGTGCATGTATGTGTGCATGTGCATGTATGTGTGCAGGTGCATGTACATTTTCATATACACGTGAATGTGCTCATCACTTCTCCTGGATTCCTCACAACCACCACAGTCTTCCCTTTGCCCTTTCACTGAGATTGCCTTTCACTGAGATTGCCTTTCACTGAGATTGCCTTTCACTGAGATTGCCTTTCACTGAGATTGCCTTTCACTGAGATTGCCTTTCACTGAGATTGCCTTTCACTGAGATTGCCTTTCACTGAGATTGCCTTTCACTGAGATTGCCTTTCACTGAGATTGCCTTTCACTGAGATTGCCTTTCACTGAGATTGCCTTTCACTGAGATTGCCTTTCACTGAGATTGCCTTTCACTGAGATTGCCTTTCACTGAGATTGCCTTTCACTGAGATTGCCTTTCACTGAGATTGCCTTTCACTGAGATTGCCTTTCACTGAGATTGCCTTTCACTGAGATTGCCTTTCACTGAGATTGCCTTTCACTGAGATTGCCTTTCACTGAGATTGCCTTTCAACATGTCTTCACGCCCAGAAACGCCATTCGTCCTTCCCTCACGAGTCCTCCTCTTGTTTTTTTCACCTGAAGCTACCTGTCTGTGCCTTTCACCTGGGACTGCCGTTTGTCTTCGCATGCCATCTCCAGCAGCAGGCGCACCAGCAGAATGTTCTCATAACCGGTCTCCACCACTGGCCGCACCTGCAGTCCGATGGAAGCACACACTTTGGCATTATGTCAGTCTCATATGCTCACGCTTACATTCTCATCTGCTCTCGCACTCACATGCTTTTCAAACAATAAGCAGCAGCACCAGCAGTGCCCCTGCATTGGCTGCACCACACAATGAGATGACAACGCAAGTCCGGCACGCCTTGTGCCTCACGCCTTGTGCCTCACGCCTTGTGCCTCACGCCTTGTTCCTCACGCCTTGTGCCTCACGCCTTGTGCCTCACGCCTTGTGCCTCACGCCTTGTGCCTCACGCCTTGTGCCTCACGCCTTGTTCCTCACGCCTTGTGCCTCACGCCTTGTGCCTCACGCCTTGTGCCTCACGCCTTGTGCCTCACGCCTTGTGCCTCACGCCTTGTGCCTCACGCCTTGTTCCTCACGCCTTGTGCCTTTTGAAAGACGAGAACCTTTGGAAACAGCACGCCATCTCGTGACAGAAGGTTCCTCTAGGTTTCTCCCTCCACCAATCGCCCGAGCCAAGTTTCCTGGCCAATCACAAGCCAGTCCTTCAGCCAGCATCAGGACCGCTGGCTCCTTATTTCTCCACGGCTTTCCTTCTCACCTCAACTCACCTCACCTCACCTCACCTCACCTCGCCTCGCCTCACCTCTCTCATCTGCTTCAGGATCGTCTCCTCCACTTCAGCAGACACGTCAGCAAAGAGCGACGGCCACCGCACCTTGGCAGCCTGTGGTGAGCACATGGGGTGTGGGCAAGGACGAAAGGATGGGGGTCGGGGGTGGGGGTAGAGGGAGGGGAGAAGTTGCAGAGATCGGGAAAAAAAGTTGTGGAGAATGGTAACAGGGCTATTATAGTCACGTCACATACTGGTCACTCGTACGCTCGTTACGGTCACCTCATACACCGTTACTCACTCCTCTGCTCGTTGCAGTCACCACCTCTCTAAGGTCACTCGCCTCTGACCTTACCATCTCCTCGCATCTCCTCAGGAGAAACCCTTGGGTGACCTTGGGGAAACCCTCAATTTCCAAGCGATTTTGGCCTTCACAATTTACCAGAGGCTCAAGTCCATTTGATCACCAATTCTCCTCGCTTCGCCTCACCACTATCGCCGATAATCTTTGCTTCCATTGGGATCTCCGCGCCTCACCTTCACGGCCGACAGCGAGCTCTCCCCGCAGCTGTCGCACAGAACGCCGTCGAAATCCAGAGCGTACACGTGGCGATCCATGGTTGGGTCGCTGGTCCGCAACGCGCAGAGAGCTATCTCGCGGCGAGAGCGACAGCAACGAGCGGAAGAAACGGCGATAGTTGAGGGACGCAGGCGAATAGAGGAAGCGGCGTGGAAAGCGGCAAGCCGCGACCTCGATACGCACTGTTGCGGAGCTGCTGATTGGCCACCAGACAAACGGGTAGTTGCAGCAGGCGGTGAAATCGCCTTTCCGGCGCAAAGTGCGCTGCTGGTCGCGGGCATGATCGCAGCGCAGGTGAGAAGTTTGGGCGGCGAGGCAAGTGAAGAACGCTGTCAAAAGTGAACAAGGGCCTTGAGAATGCCACTTGTGCCTCGGGTTCGCCGCAAGCTCCGATCAGAATGTCATGTTCTGTCACCCCTGTGTACCTTACGTGTAACGTCGTCCGAACGAATGCGATCTCAAATGCACGACAATTCACGGCGACCAGTCTGAATCGAATCAAGGGCTTCGCCTTGTTCGCCGAATTTGCTACAATATATGAGTCTAGTGTAGCATTGCAACGAGGAAATTTGCACTACAGGCGTTTAGCAATGACATGGTTGAGTTCCAAACCTTCAAGGAACGGGTTCTCAATTTTACAGATTGGACATCCCTGGGGTTCACCCATTTTCAGCCGTCAGATTGCTTCGGCCAGCCCCTTGAGGTTTTCGGAAACCTTGAAATCCGCTCCTTGTCCAACGAGGCTTTGGAGTATCGGTTTTCGGTTTAGGCTTCTTGCGGCTACATATACGGTTCGTCCTCACACCGAAGAACTCCTGTAAGCTGCATGCGAGGACAATTGAGTTGCATCCAGCTGCTGGGTCTCGACCCTGAAGTCCTATAGCTGGCGACACGCTTCCGTGGGTGAAGGCGTCGTGAGAAGGCATGAGCAGCGGCGACGGCAATCAGGCCGGCGGCGCGGGGCGAGGAGGGGGAGCAGGGGGAGGAGGACCGGCGCCGTCGTCGGGATTTCCGACTGCCGGCAGGCCCATGGGCATGGGCGCGCCGCCGTCCACGTCAGGCTATGCGAGCGCGCCTCCGCCTCCCATGGGGATGCGAGCCATGCCACCGCCAGGTATTGCTACTGCGAAAATTTTCCACGTCGATCCTTGACTTCCAGTCAGCTTAGGTCTGTAGAATTTCTACGTTCGCTTTAGTTTATGCTCACCGTGATTTCGCGACAAGGGAACGGAAAGGAAACCCTAATATGGGGAACCGAGCGCTGCTCTTTCTCTTTGCACACAGTCACGCGTCCGTATGGATGAGTGGTGGTGCTGATGCTGCCATGCTGATTCTGCCGGGACTTAACCATTCCCTTGCTGCGGCCTTCCTTATCAACTCCTTCAAACCCATTTCATGGTATGATTTTTGTTCAAATATTTTAGTCGTTCTGTTTTCCTCCTGTCTCCGTCCAACCGTTCCCCTTTTTCCCCGTCGTCTCCTGCTCGTCTCCAGATGTGTCCTCACCTCATCGCCTCCTCATCATCCGTTCATCGTCCCCTTCTCGTCCCCTCGTTTCGTCGTACGTCCCTCTTCTCTTCTCTCCCCGTTCCTCTCGTCGTCCCGTTCCGTCCTCCGGTCAGTCACATCAGCTAGCGTTCAGTTAGAGTACAAGTAACATCTTATAAACTTGTGTACGTAGAAGCCAACGAAGGGCCACGTTTTTTGAATGCATCTGAAGAGAAGTGAGCTTTTTCTTTAGATCAGACCAGGCCAGATCAGGCCAGGTTAGGCTGCCAGACCAGGCCAGGCTGTGTCTGGTGCGGCTCCAGGAACACTATATTGAGGTACTTACATATTTCTGCTATGCAAGGCGGGATGGGCCTTTTACCAGCTCGTGACAGGCACGCGCATGCGGGAATGCGAGCCGACAATGGAACAGCCACCTTCGTGATTCGCCGGTAAGAGGGGTTTCATGGGAGGAGGCGTTGTTCGGGGGATCCTAGCGTGGATATGTTCTGTGTGAGTGAGCAGTAGCGGTTTATGGGTCACTTCACACATGTGGGGGAAAATACTTACCAGCT